>VZRN01003155.1:50144-68438 GCA_013397935.1 Dasyornis broadbenti | reverse complement strand
CTCTCCTCTCCTCTCCTCTCCTCTCCCAACAAATACACCCAGCTCTTCCACAGATTCTTTCCCCTTCTCTTGGATCCCAACCTTCAAATTCTACTACTTCATCCCTACTTGAACTTTGTTGCTAGGTCCTGCAATGTTGTCATAGGTCTCTGTCAAGTAGCTTACAATAAAACAAATAACCAAAAAACCCCATCCCTTCCAAGCTTCAGGATATGATTCCCTGGGAGAATTGAATCAAATTGAATTTTCCTTTAGGCTTCCCATTAAGAATATGGATTTCAGACATCTCAAACTTGTCCACAACAGAAGCAAGAGAAAGGTGAAAGAACCTCCCATTTGTTATTGAAATGATTAAAAAAAAATGGTTTCAAGTGATATTTGGGAAACTGAGAGCCTTATTCATATTTGTTGAATGCTCATGAAAGCAGTCCTGCACTCAACAAGTCAGCTTGTTCTGGTGACCTCCCTTTCCGTGCTCTAGCCGGGCAGGACACACTGAACGTCCACACTGAGATGCCCCCTACCTGGGTGACCCAGGGCCCAGCCCAGCCAGCATCTGCATTCCTATTTGAGGCGACTCTGATTCTCACTCTGAATAAAAAAATCTGGCACATCTGTAAAGTTTTTGTCAACACAGATCTTTGTGCTGTTTCCAGGAACCCAAAATATCCAAGACTGGCACTGGCATATCTCATGTGTTGTGTCAGCCAGTTTTGACTATCAAGGGATTGCAAAACAGACATGAAAATTAAACCCGAAACTGCTTCAGTAGGCAACTTGGAGAGAAATTCCTGTGCTGTTCCTTTTTTCATTTCTTTGCTTTGAACAGTTGTTCCAGTTAATGGCAAATTCCCATCCCCCAGCATCTCCATCAGATATCTAATATTGGGTCTTTTTTCTTAAAACAAAAAAGCCTTTATGTTTGTCATGTTCTGTGTTCAGAGTAGTAAACACAAGACTGATCACTCTTCACAAGTCTTTTCTCTTTTAACAGTTTTTTTCTGAAACATAGGTCTTATGTACCTTTTCCCTGTCTTCTCTTATTTATTCCACTTTTTTTTTCCTTTATTTTTAATTTCTCCTTTCTGATGAGAGAAAAGGGAGGGCAGGAATTTCTGATCCACCATTTCAGATTCTACTGTGGGACAGAACCTGTCTGTAAACTAGATCTCCACCATCCTCTTTGCCATGCAGAGAAAAGGTTGTTGTCTGGTGCTTGGGTCGAGTCCTGTCTGTGGGAAGATCATTGCATTCTTTTCCATGAACCACAGACAATTGTGAAAGAGTTCATGGAATGAAAAAAAGGCACAGAAATATTTTTTTTTTGTTATCTGATATAACTCTAAAAAACCTATCCAAAATTCCCAAAGGCTTACACTCGATTTAGAAAGAAAAAACAAAAAGATTCCAAAATAACAATGTATTGCAAATAAAATTTTAAAATTCTTAAGAATTAAAATACAGTGTCTTTCCATTATTCCAGCATTCCATTTGATTAAAAAGTGAACCAATATATTGAAAATGAAAGAAATATTTGGTGAAAGAAATGGCTGATACTGAAGCTTGCGATGAAAATAAGCAAACAACATTAGACCATCTGCTGTGCAAACTGAATTTCAACTACGATTTTAGCAGAAGTTCATTCATTAATTAGCCTAATTTCTCAGAGAACAACAACCTTCAGCAGTCAGGTTACCTCTGTGAATGACGAGCATGTAGCCTATGCAGAAGTTATCTGAGTTAATTGAGATTAATTTCTCGTGGGCAGAGCTTAAGTCTCCTGGGGTCTCATCAGAATGGTGGTACTTCTGATTTATACCCTTGTAGCAGTGTTATTTATAGAAGGAAGTTCCTCAAAACAAGATCAGAATATTCCTTACTTCCCCTGCCTGACAGCTGTTCTGCTCAGGAATATATGTGTAGTTTCTCTCTTTCTCAGAGACTTAAAATCCTTTACTTTATATGAATTCAGATTATTAAATGTAATGAGTCATCATAGGACAGCTATCAGCAGACGATCTCTAAAAATGGAGTTGAATTCTCCATTTTAAATATGAGATGTGAGTTGTTTTTTTTTTTTTTTTTTAAAGTGTTTTCTCTGTGTTACAGAGTCACACAATCAATTAGTTTGGAAAAGAGCTCTGAGATCATTGAGTCCAACCTATGACCAAGCACCACCATAGCAACCAGACTATGGCACTAAGTGCCACGTCCACTCTTTCCTTAAACACCTCCAGGGATGATGACTTCATCACCTCCATGAGCAGTTCATTCCAGTGTCTAATCACCTTTCCTGTGAAGAACTTCTTCCTAGTGTCCAGCATGAACCACCCCTGGTACAGCTTGACAGTGTGCCCTCTTGTCCTTTCTCTGGTTTCTGAGAGAAGAGGCTGACCCCCACCCGGCTACAGCCTCCTTGCAGGGAGTTGTAGGGAATGATAAGGTCACCCCTGAGCCTCCTTTTCTCCAGGTTAAACACCCTTCAGCTGCTCCTTATAAGTCATGTGCTCCAGACCCTTTACCAGATTCACTGCCCTTTTCTGGACTTCCTCCAGAACCTTTTCATGTCCTTCTTGAAGTGAAGGGCCCAGAGCTGGACACAGGACTCAATGAAGATGGCAAAGGAAAGACTGTGTTTTATATATACATATATATATGTATGTATATACAGGTTGACTCAAATGAGAAAATCTGGCCAAAAAGCCATGGATTAGAGCAAAGGTGATTCCTAGAGCAGCCATCAACATATGTTCTGTGCAGGTCACAAATGTTGTAGACCTTTGCATCTCCTTTCCTCCACCTTCATATCTAGACAGCTCCCTCTTTTATCTTGGCAATGTTTCAGAGACTTTGTGGAAGGTCACGGGCCTAGTAAATTTTCCCTCCTGCCTGTAAAACAACTGTTCAGAAGTGCTACTGCACTCCTGAATGTTTCAAGGCATGACCTCAACTAGCTTTAAGTCGGGTATCTTGCAGCTTTTTGGTTTAGGAGAAGACAGTGCTGTGGGAAAGCTATCAAACTTCTTTTTGCAACAGGATGCATCTTCTGTCTCTGCCTCTTTTAGCTACTGGGAATTTAAACCATACTGTGGAGACTCTTAGAAGTGTGAGGGTTTATCTTGAATCAGGAGACATTTTATAGACTTTATAGAAAAGGTAATAAACAGAAAAGAATCTGGATCTGGAAAAAAACCCAGCATCTGGTAAAAAAGAGATGTGAAATTCTGGGACTCATTCTGAGGGAAATGTCTAGGACAATAGATGAAAAGAAGCCTTGTCATTAAAACATGCCATGCTAATAAGTGGGTAATGCCTCCACAGAGACTGTGTTTGTGTGTGTGTACACCCCACAACTCCTTGCCCCTGTATCTTTTAATCTCCCAAAGGAGTATAAATACCTTGAAAACTTGAAATTTTTTTATAGCATGACATGTCTTATAAAGTGGAAGAAATCTTGAAAAAATTAGTTAGTTTTTAGAGACATTGAATGCTATATGGATGAATCTTTATTTCTAGCTGATCTAACCTCATGAGAGAAAAAATGCAGAAGAGAACTAAATCTTCAGTATTTAAAGTAATTTAAGGATTGTTTTAGGCACTACTACAAAGGATTAATTTTTGGTGTGCAAGTGTACACTGGAGTTTTTTACTGGTATTTAAATCTGGAACAGGAAATTGAAAGGGGTTGTAATCTTCTTTCTATTGAAATCAAACCTTTCCCCCAAGGCTGTTCATCCATTCCAGTCTTCTGGAGCATGGGCATGGGGAAGTTTCCAGTTTTCTCAACCCTTTTCTAAAGCAATCTGTAGCACTGCCTACAAAAGAAGCCCACAGAAATCACATGCAGACAAAGTTCCACTAAACGTCAGAGAGCTGGTACCTGTCCCAGACTTAATATCATTATTTACTGTCTTTCTTCTGAAAGGGAAGAGTTCCCTGTTGCTGGCAGCTTGCAGTATTCTTGTTTTTTCATTAAAACATCTTTATGAAAGAGACCCTAGACCTCAATATTTGTACGCAATCTGAGCATCAAAGCTTTGCATGGGATGGCAGCAGAGGCAGAGACACAGCAGTCCTAATGTGGTTGCTGTGATCTTCCTCTCTACCACTTGTATTTGAAAGAGCATTCGTCCTTTCCAGACTGTAAGTTAGCATCTCAGGCATCATTCTGGTAGCAGAAAAAGCGGCATACTCTGTAAAAGACTCCAAAAACGCTTCCCTGTATCAAAAGATGGTGAAGTTTTGGCCTCTGATATTGAAAGGCTTCCTAAGGAAATTACCATTTCAAACATATTGGATGAAGAATTGCTCCAATTTGAGCAGGTATTTTCTAGATCCATGTGTCCAGAAGTAAGGCCAGTTCTCAACTAGAATTTACAGAGATTGATTCTACTGTAAATGTTTAATTTGTTTGTACTTTTTCAGGAATGGCACAAGGCTCATATGAATGCAGTGTATCAGCTTTTTTCAGGCCTAAAAGGAACTCCTTTGAGGTACAAAGTTTTTACCTTCATTTTGTGAATTCTAGCTAAGAATATTTACCTGCCTTCTCCAACTATTCCTTTCCTTTCCATTTTGCTTTACACTCTTGAGCTACCACTGTGACCTCTTGCAGTTACTATAATTTTATGAGTCAGAGGGGTCTTCATCTGGAGGTGGCACAATTCACCAGAGCTTCAAAGGAAATCAGCAGCTGAAAATCCAGTATATAGAAGTCTTTTTCTGGGAAGAAGTAAAAGACAGTGGAAAGGTCTCACACACATCTCTAGTGTTTGGATTTGGAAATGTCTGAAACTGGACATTTCACCTCTATCTAAGATTTCAAATGCTGCTCTAAACTAAAAGTTTGATATTTCTTAGTTCATAATGATCATCTCTTGTATCCTTTTTTTCATTCATGGAAATGAGATACAGTTATCTAAATAAATGGGTAGCATTCTTTGTCACCATGATGATAAAGCTGGCCAGATATTTATTCATATGAGTGGAGATGACACATAATTTTCCCATAGTGGTAAGATAATGTTTCTCTTTTTGAGTACAGTGAGGTACCCACTGACATGCATCACAAAATGCCCCAGCTGCTTTCACAAAAGGCAAAAAAAATTGCCAGACCTCCAAGTATAGGATAAATAAGCAGTATAAATAAGGGAAGAAATAAGAAGCAATTACCAGGCCCTCAGTCTTAATGTGTGCTGTCTCCACAAAGTCCCATTTGTGGCCTCAGAAATTATTTCATCTATTTTAGTTTGTTTTTAAAATACAAGCCACAGAGAGAGGAGCTTTCCAGCACTCAAATTAATGTATGGAATACTGCAGTGGTAAAAGAAACTATGCTAACAATGTGTATGTAAATTTATTTCTGCCTTTGAACTCTGTTTATCCATTACTCTGGAACTCAGCTGCTAATATTTAGCACCAATATAGTCCTTGCTTACAGCATTTTAGTGCCAAGGAGAAAAAAATAAAGGATTTCCTTTTCTTAGCAAGGGGTCTCAATAAGAGAGGGGGTAAAAAACCTGCTTTTGTTGAACTTACCTCACACATAACTTTTTTTTATTAGCTGTAAAATGTTCACATCTGCAGTTAGAAACAAAACTGATAGGTTTCAGGGATCCAGGATGATACTGTTATAAGGGAAATATCAGAAATTCTGTGATTCTACCTTGTATTTTCCTTGTAAATGAAATCCAAAATGAAAATATTTCTGCATCTGAGATCAATAAAAATCTCCTAATTTTCAAAGACATTTTCTCGTGAACTTGTCAAGAGAAGCAGTGCAAAACCGCATTGCTCAAATGTCATTGTTTTTTGGAGAACACCAAATTTTTCTAACACCCAGATCAATGTAGTGTAGAGCCTTAATCAATTCATACTGAAATACTTTGAAGTTCTTACACAAAAGCCAGCTGGTGGAAGTGTGTTGTAAAAAGAACTAGCTGAATTATTCATTATGAATAATCTGTGTTACGAATTTACCCTCCCACTGACACACCTCCTTTTCAGGAGTTGTCTGCAATGCAGTCCTCATCTCTGTGAGCATTTGGCAAGTGGTTTATATTGATGTATTTCTATATGTTCCAAGGTTGCTGGATCTCTTGAACACTATTATTTAGGTTGTTACATTTTGTGACTTACAGTGTGTGAATGCAACACTGTATACTAAATAATCCTATGGTGATATTTCAATACACTGATGGGCTGTTTGACATTTCTGAACCAGGAGATTCATGAAAAACAGAGGTCTCCTCTTGGGCTGTCTTTGTGAAATGAACTGATACATGATTACATTTTCTGGCCTGTAGTTATCTCTTATCCCTTGCAACTTCAGGCAGTAAACTGAGGTGGCTGAGTTGCATAGGCATCATATACAGGCTCCTCAATGGAGGGTGTACAGCTGGCCCTCACAGAGGTTGAGGCAGCTCTTCTGTGTGATAATTGCTCTTTGGAAGTGCCTGTCTCTTTATTTACTATTTTGGGAGCATAAAGGGTCTTTGGGATAACATCAGGCCAAAATGATGAAATTCACTTGTTTGTAGTCATGCTAATGTAATATAGACGGGAGAGTGTTCAATGCAGCTAACATCAGATGTTTTCTTTCTAAGGTCACCTTTAATGTCAGTAAGGAAACATAAGTCCTTCTAGAGAGCAAATGAGTAGACCTATGAAACAGCTACATGACTTACACCCTAAATGGTTTGTTTCTCATAGGGACCTGTGATAGCAACTTAAATAACCAGCCCATCTCTATGTATCTAAACAGAGGACATTTACACTCATTCAAATCAATTTCTTCTACAGACCTTGCCCACTCAGATTATCACTTTTAAATATTAGCAACACCCGCCCTTTTCCTGCTGCTAGAGAAGAATTTCTATGGCTAACAGAGAGTTTTCAGTGCCATTGGTATTTACAAAGCATGCTGTAGTATTCAATGTCTCCTAGTTCTTGTCAGAGGTATCAACCCAAAAAACATAATGAAGAAATATAATGCCGCCTACTTGCTCTATAGCTGGATTACTACACCAGGAACCTACTTACAGATTTCTTACTAAATAAGTCCTCAAAAAGTCATCTTTATTCTCCTCAGAAAATTCAGGCTAAGTGGATACCTCACAGCTCAATAGATGTAACAGAAGGGTGACGAAATATCTGAGCGATAAAATTTTTGTGCACTGAGTCACAAATAATTCATTATAAGCTTCCTGTTAACAAATTTAATTGTGAAATGAAGATAATTTTAGCCATCAAAGTACTAACCGACCTTTGAAACAGCCTTCCAAGAGATTATCAGTGATAAAAAAGATGGAGTTTGATGGGTTTATGAACAAGACTACATAATGTTGTGTCTGTTTTAAGAAGAGGCTGGACTTCAGATGTCCATTCTTAATCCTATGTTGCCACTAAAACCATTGTTGACTCTTAGAATCATTGCCTGTCAGAAGTTTGAGAAGATTAGAGCAGCATTTTAATCATATGAAAACTCATGTTAATTCTATTCAGTGTATTCAGCTCCAGGAGTGAGCTAGCTGGATAAAAGTGTCCAACAGATTGTCATGCAAAGGAGCCACTTTCCTACAAACACCTATCTGATTCACTTATGTGCGATGATGTATGCATTTTACTACACATGCTCATTCCAGTTTTGCAGGAATTCAGGTCTTGCTTTGGCTTATCAGCATCTGCCAGGTCATCCCTTTTGTCATGTATATATTCAGAGAGGCACGAAAATGCTCAGTAATCTACACGCATTTCAGAAAGCCATATATATATATAAAGATATCTATATATGTACAGAGGCAACTGGTTAGAAATATTTACTATAAGCAGAATAAACAAAAAAGTAATTTTAATAGTGAGAAGAAAATTGTAGTTCACAGATATAGATATTTCCAGGAAAAGGAACATTCATTGCTTGGACCATAAGACCAAAGTATGACTTTAAGTGACTTCAGGTAGTATTTTTGTCTTTTCAAATTCTATTTGTCTTTTCATATTTACTCAGCATACATTCTAGTGCAGGGGTGATGGAAGGAAAAGAGGGGAAGAGGACATTAAACCTTATTTTTATATTCACTCTTTTATCCTGCATTTGTCTGGTATATGACCCTACATTTTCCTTTACCAAGTGCAACAACTCCGAGAGTAAAAGTTACTAGCTGGAGATAATGAAAATCTGGAATCACTTCGACACAGAAGGTCTTGTAAGAAGCTGGAGTGGTGAGGACAGATTTTGCTGGCTCGTGAGGTGTCGATCCTTTGCCATAGGAGAATTTAATAAAGTTCAGTAATACTTTTGAGAGATTTGTGTTGGTGTTTCCCATGGGAAGTAGTCGTGAGGAGGATTATGCTCTTCAACACACATTGTCTTACCCACAGTGAAGAATATGTTCTACCTTTGGCTATGCCTTTTCTTTAAACTCTTTCCTTGACTTTCTCAAAACCTCAAAATGCAGGTTCCTAGCTATTGGGACAATAGTGTTGCTAGGGTTGAGAGGGTGTTAAAAAGTTGAAAATGTTCATGCCCACAAATATGCTAGAGAAAATAAAAAATAAGTAACTTTCCTAATATTCCAATCTCTATCTCTCTGACTTTTAGTAATGTTTAACAGCTTCATTTTTTCATCTGTGTTTACTGACACCAAGGTTAAATTAGTGTGTATTATGGGTAAAATGCATCAGAATCAAACCAATTTAATTTTATCTCCACCTGAATCTAGTAAAGAGGAAATTATATTCAGCTTATGGTTTAACCAGCTATTCTTTAAAGATTTGGACTATGCTTTTCTTTTGGGGATTTCCTAAAAAACACTTTCTACTGTATTTATCCTTTGGTAATTTTACGATATAAAATAAAAATAAAAAAGGAAAAATTTCCAGTTTAGAGAAGGCTGTTTTCAGAAATAAATTTTTCAACATCATTATTTAGAGCCGGACTGAAATAATGGGAGTTGGGGGTCAGCACTGTTCTTGGGGAGGGTTTGCTTCTCAGAGAGGATGATGCAGCAGAAATGTGCCACCACCATGCACAGGGGCTTCTGATCTTCTGAGATCTGCTTTAATTGATGAGGAGAGTATTTTTAACAGTGTTAGTCTTAATCTTGTCCAGTGGTAACACATATTTTCACTAGCCTGGAAAATTATGCTGCTGTAACAGCCTGAGGCAAACTTGTTACTGTCTGGTGACTTGAGCTCTTCCTGGCAGCTTGTCTCCACCGAGGAAGACTTATTAACGTATTACCCTGCACTGAAGTCACAGCTGATATGTACAAGGGAATGACTTTCATATATCTGCTTTATAAAATAAATCCCTTTCACTTTCTAAGTACATATTTTCTGTAGCTGATATGACAGCTTTAACCACAGTTATTTTCATTTTTCCTTTAGAGACGTGGGAATATGTACACAAATACTGCTACAGTACACTGGATGCACATTCATAAAGCATCACAGAGAAAAGATGATTCAACAATGCTGGAAAAGAGAGAAAGTTACAAGTGACATTATGAAAGAAACTTCTAGAGACTAAGGCAACTTTTAGGCATAAAAAGAATTTCAGTTTTCTTTATCTAAGAACATTATTTATCTTAATCTCAGTCAGCAAAACAGAGTAAAACAACCAAAAAAATTTTATTGCTATAAACTCCTTCCTGTTTCATCAGGATGGAAACTGAGAAGAAGATGAGGGCACTCCAGATGTTGTGTGTGCACTGTGGGCTCCATGGCGCATAGCTCTTGCAGCTCTGGGGTGTACAAGGCTCCCTGTAGGACTGAGGTATGCTTGGAATAGAAGGTCCTCCAGCCAGAAAGCTGTTACAATACAGCTAAGCCTCTCTGCAGAGATTCTAAGTTCACAGAACCTTTTATATATTCCCCACTGGTGATACGTATGCTACGTGTTTTGCACAGACAGCGTGGCCAAAGCCACATGTTCTGAAACAATTTTGAAAAAGCCTACAAGATTGCAGTAAAAGCCATAAGATTCAATTAGGAAACTTTGATACATTTGCTTTTGAAATATTTAAGATACAAACTTTTTTTTTTTTCTTTTTTAAGAGATTTTTCAGGTTGTCAAGGAAGATCAGATTTAAGAAAAATGCTAATTATAATGGAATGTGTAACAAAGTTCAATGAACTCACAACGACCACTGAAAATAAAATAGAGCTGAGGAGGTGTGACATGAGCACAAAATTTACTAGGTCTCCAAATAAACAACTTGACTATCTACATTCTGCTTCCAAAACTCTCCAGCTGCAAACTAGCCAATTCAAAGGTATTTCTATTTTCTTAGATAGTTTACAGAGTGTCTGCTGATACTTTTGTTAATTTATTTTTTTATTAGATTTCTGTGGTGGTTGTTTCCTTTCTATATTTTGTCTTTCATTAAAAACTCTTTTTGCTTCTACTTTTCTGTTCCACTTGCACAAGCTTGTGTCTCTTGCACAAGCTTATCAGCTTGCTCTTCTGTTACATTTTTTGCTGAATATTTTATAGCACTCTGTTTTAACATATAAAAAAACCCCTGGATTAAATCTATCAATTCTTCAAGGAGAATAGAAAAAAATCAGAAATCCTCAGTAATCTAGTTAAATATAATCTGCTGATACTCCCTTTCTTAACACAACATGTTTTATTGAATTTAGGATGGAAAAAAAGCAAAGCCAAAACTTCAGCACTATGAGCTACTTTTTTTCAGGTATGTGAGACACACATACACAAAAGGCAATAGTACCCGTGGCCTTATTTGCAGTCCTTTTCTTTACTTGAGTTTGAATATATTAAAAATAGATCTCTAGATGTATATATTGTGCCTGCATTGTACAGTGGTTTTATTGCATTGATTTATATTATAAATGTGTTTTGTAAAAAGATTTAACAAAATATAGTGTTAGACTTTAATTTGAGCAGAGCATTTGAGGAGTCATTAGGAAATGAGGTAAAGACAAAAGAAAAGAGAAGAGAATTACTTGGCACTAGGCTGGGCCAGTAAAAGATGTAATTTCATTGATTGGCCTACAGGGTACTATGAACAGAAAAACAAATTTAGCTGAAACTCTCCCTGTGTACCCATATATATACCATTTCATCTCTTAGTGATATTGAACTGCATTATACTATCTGCCTTACATCTTCTTTTTAATTTTAGTGAGAATATGAAGCATATCATGTCTCATAATAGTGATAATGACTGATAGAGTTCTGAAAGTAATTGTATCCATGAGATGAGATACCCAAAGGTAGGATTTGAAGAAGTGCTAAGAGCCTGAAACAAACCTAATACTGTGTCTTTTGAATTATTCTCTCATGGCCCCAGACCTTGTTAACACAACAGGAAATATCCCATCATACAGTGGAAGCTAAACCCTCTACTGCTCTGTTTAGTTCTTAATTTTCTTTCAATATGAATTGTAAAACGACTGTGCTGTCTCTATCAACACACTGTTGTGAATAGTTTAAGCATGAATGTGAGACTGGGGTTCACAACTGTGAGTCCAGCTCTAGATGCAGGCACCTTCAGGTCACTGTTGACAGGATCTTTCTCTCTTTTAAGACCTTGAGTCTTTGGCAACCTCTATACATGGATTTCTTTGCAGAAAGGGCATCTACAGCATTTCCAGACCTTTCAACCTGCACAGGACAAGGTTTGTTTCCAGCATCGCCTGTGCTTCTTTTGGTGGATTAAATGCAAAAAGAATTAGAACGTCATCTGTAAGACAGCATCCAAACCACTGAATCAGTGCGTGAAATATTTAACATTAAACTTTATTTGCTTTCATCAGAAATGGGCCATAAGTCAAAGTCAGGTCTTTCCAGAGTAGATGCACATGAGTTAGCAGGGTATTGTACAAATGGGAGCACACATCTCTCCCTGGCACAGTGGTTTAAGGTCTCAATGGGGAAAAGTAAAAATAAACAAGAGTCTGAACTAACTGGAGCAGGTACTGGCAACTAAGCTAAAGCAAGGCCTCCCTGACACAATCAATATGGGTGTTAGGAGAGGGATTGTGAGAGTATTTCCCTTTGTTCGCTTCTCCAAACTTTAATCACCCAATTAAAGAAACAGGACCAGGCACTCCACACAGCAGCCAAGGTGAGAAAGTGAGAACAGCTCTGTGCTATCGCACGCATTGGGGAAGGAGCACATCAGCATCTTACCCAACTGAGCAAACCCAGCTCCAGAACACTCCAGCCAGCCACTCATATCCCATGGCCAAGCTGGCCCTGAGAATCAAAGCCTCCTCGCTCAAACCCTGAGCTACCTGCCTGCTGCTGGACCCTCCTGATCATGAAGTGGGAACAGGCAGGGTTGTCTGTACCAGCCCGTAATAAGTTGCCACTTCCTACAGTCTGGTGCAGACAGCCCTGCCTGTTCCCACTGGTGACAGCACTGGTTTTGGTTCCTGACTCTGCTCTGGCCAGGAGAAACTGAGTGTCCCTCCCACAGCAACATCTTCAGGCACTTAGCTGGGCCCTGTCTTCATCAGCAGAGTGAGCCTAATGAATTCTCATGGGTCTGGCAACTCCTTAGCTAAGGCCCTCTGCCTTGGGCACCGCCTGGAACTGGAGGGTGTAAGTTTCCCCTTTATTCTGGCATTGTTTAAACCAACACCTTCCATTTAACAGGAGAATGAATGAAGAAATAATGCAAATAAATAAATCAATTTCTTGTGCCTCTTGAAGTCAGTTCTAAAGGAAAAGATGGAGCTATTTCATTATCTGGATTTTCTGCACTGAAGATGGTTTAAATTTGAAGATGTGAGGTTGGGGAGACTTGTTTCTTCTAAGTGCAGTGATATCTGTTACACCCCACTCAAACAGATTATTAATACATTATTAATCCAGATACTTGATACTGATTAACTCCTTTTTTTTCTTTAGTTGTGCACATTTTGTGAGCTGACTACCTAAAAAGAGTGAACCAAATGAAAATTCTGCTGAAAATACATAGACCTCTTAGTTAAACATCATGTTATAACAAACATAATTTTTGACAATCTTACTGTAATATAGGTAATAGAATCCCAGGGATTAAGAAAAAATGTCAGAAAGATGGTACAAGAAATTAAATATGTTTGTCCACTTAACTCACTAAAAGGAAACATTAATACTCTCAAGACCAAAAAGCTTTTAAATCTTCTACATAAACCAAAGATATTTGTAGTCCCCTCTAGTCCAGTTAAAGGCTAATCTCTTTTAAAACCTCACTCTTGTCCATTTTTTACTGAGGCAGTAAAATCTGATGATTAACAAAGGTGATGGAGTGCTTTGGCAACCAGCTGCTGTAGCTCTGTGTCAAGTAGAAAAGGAACTGATTGGAAAGGCTCTGAGGAATACAAGGAGAAACTCGTGCTAGCATGAACACCTGACAATATTCAAAGTACTTCTCAAAAAGACAGATGGTTAAGGGAAAAACTCCACCATAGTCATGTAACAACAAAGAGGAGGCCTAAAAAGAAAATGTCTGAAGTCATCCATATGGGTGGAGAAAATGAACTGCATTCAAATGGAAATATGGGGAGAAAGAAGTTTTCCAACAAAAAACCTAGCTGGAGCTAATGCAGCTGGAGTCAGCTGAGCTCTCCCGAGGAGAGAGGGGAATGAGTCCCCTTGGTGAGGTGGGGCAAAACCAAAGAGTTCAAGCAGAGGTTATGGCAACTCCTGGCCACAGCGGCTCAGGATGCAGCCTGTGACTGAGAAGTGTGCAGCTCCACATGGGGAATCGAGATGCAAGGGGTTCTGCCCTGTGCTGCTTTGATCTTCAGCCGACTGAGTGAACTCACACTGTCCTTCATCATATGGAGCCCTCTGGGATTGGATCCGCCAGGCTTTCCTGTTGGCCTCTGGGTAAACTGAAAGCAGACAATGGCTTCATCTAAGAGCTACACCAACACTTCTCAATTCTCCACTTGGGCTTGACTCCTACTCCTCTGCCACAGACCTCCTCTTCCTCTTGAGTCCAAGGGGATGACAGTGGCAGAAAGGAAAAGAAGGACGTGTTAGACACCTGGTGATGGTAACCCCAGAGTATGAGTGGAGGGAGGAAAACAAGCTGTGAGATGATCTCCCTTTGGTGAGCAACAGCAGAAACAAGAACCTCTAACAGAGGATACCGCGTGCTTGTTTCTGTGGTGGGGTAACTTAAAGGTATTGTAAATGATAAGATTCCTTTGTTCCAAAATGAGGTTTTGATTCCCACTCTACAGGATCCAGACTGATGAGCTTGAAGGAGAGGATAAAATTTCCTCTAGTTCACTGATCCACTGAGATTTCTACCTGCCAATGAATGAGAAAATCCAGTTATTCTTTCATAGGAATCTGCACCATTATGCTGTTTTGATATGAAACAGGTTGTAAGTACTCAAGGCTGCCAAATTTACTACAGAAATACTCTTGATTTCTCTCAATGGAGCCTGCTTTCCTAAATGGGATCCTTGCAATTGCTATCATATGAGCAGAAACAATCAAATTCTGCTGTGGTTACACATCACAAAATGTCACTGCAGTGGTAAAAAACGTGATGTAAGTAATTCTTAATTTTCATCATTACATTGGCTGCAATATTCTATATGTTAAATTACATTTGCAAAGATATTACCAGAAAATTTAATTTGAATTTAAATTTGAATCTTAACATCAGAGTACTATTTTCTTTGTCTCTGCAATTTTTGGAGCACAGAGGTTGCTAATTCGTGCTGTTGTTCATCTCTTTTGATAGCAGAGAGGCTCATTCATGTCACTGTCTTGTCTTGAATTTAAATTTAGATTGCTTATATGTGTTCATATTTTCAATTTATGTTATTAGATCCACTCCTGCTCTATTCTTTGCTCATTAGGGACCTCTGAACACCAGCTCTAGGAAGTTCTGCTAAATGAATCTCATGTCCTTTGCACGAGCTCTGTGAATGACATGTGTAATTATCGACAATTAACAAGATGCTAATTATACCTTCAAATTATAATCCTACTGAGCAAAATAAAAATCCTTTCTGGAAGAAAAAATTGTTAAAGGCACAACATTATATTAAACCAAATGACAAAAAGTTTGGCAACTTCCACCAGTATAAATCAAACAAACTGCTGAACACATCGTGCAGCTTGCCAGAATGGCTCTCTGCCAATTAGCTTTTCATTGCATATTCAATAAGCTGGGGGAGGGGAGTGGGGAGAAAAGTGAAGGAGGAAAAGAATTTAACTGGTGTGCCGCTGCTCAGTCAGTAAAAAGAAGTCAGAAAAGCTGTAACTATTTAAACTTTGTAGTGTGTGCTGTCTTACAGTTCCATCAAATTGACAGAAGAGGGTTTTCTGAAAGGTTTGAAGCTACAGCCACTTTAGCAAATCCTACATTTGCAAGAAAAGCAGCAAGAAAAAGCTTTCCTCTGAACACATCTTGGATCCAGTCTCATAAGTGCACAGAATGCATTTGTTTGTTTATTTCAGCAGTTGGCATAAGCAGCTTTGGGTCTTTATCTGCACTCAAAGATGGAAATTTTTGCAAAAGTAATGCAGCTAGAATTAAAACTCTGCATTCACATGCTCTAAATTTTCATTAGTTATGTTTACCTCTGGTACGATTTAGCCTAGGTACCTCATTCTTCAGTCATCCTGGGGACTTCAAGGCAGTCCTCAAGGACTTCCTCAGTTCTCGTTTCAGAATAAAGTGCTCACAAAACCCCCAAAAAAGTGTCCAATCTCTTGAAAACTTAAGGAAAACAACCCAAAGCAACCAACCAAAATAAACCTCCCCCAAAAAACTCAACATTGGTTTTCTCAAAAAAAAAAAAAAAAAAAAAAAAAAAAAAAAAAGAGTAGCCCTACCATAGGGTAAACCAGAGATTTTAGGTACTATAAAACACTACTTTAGATTACAGTTCTCTAAGATGCCTGGGTTTTGTAATAATTTTACAGTAAAAGATGTGATGTAACTTAAGAAAAAAAAAATAAAGTACAGAGTTTTCCCAACAGGGTAGAATTATCAATGGTCTGCCCTGCAAGCATGTCTGCAACTTTGGGCAATAAATGTCAGAGAGGGAGAGGACAGGCTTTTGTTATCTGTATCATTGTTCATCTGCAAACACACAGTGGGGTACAGTCTGGGTTTTGTGGATTTTCTTGTTTTGCTTTGTTTTCCTATTGACAAATTCCAAAAAAACAGGAATAGCTTTCAATCACTCACTGAGGTGTATTAGGTGCTCTGGTTGGCCAAAGTAGTGGTTGGGATATCTGCCATGCGGCTTCTGGAACTTTTTTCAGGTAATGAAGAGTGATCTGCAAACACTCCAAGTTTGCAAGCATCTGACAGGCTGGAATTCACACCCAGCTGATTTGCCAGCCTCTGCAAAAGGCTCATTAAAAAGTCAATTTGTTTCCAACCAGTACCTGATCGAACTGAAATTTTGAAATTCAGATATCCTTGAAAGTTTTTAACTATTCTTCGTTTAATGAAGAGGAGTTTCCAAGCCACTGTCTAATTTTTTTTAACTATTTAAAAAAATGCTGCCTCCTTTTCTACTGTGTAAAAAGTTATAGTAAGTTTTTTGTTTCTTAAGTGAAAGTTGAAACTACTCAGAAATCACTTCAGAAGACACACCATCAGGAAAGAAATGGGAAATTGGATGACAGCATTTGTCATATTCCATCTATACTTAACTTTTCATAAACTATCTTATCTAAACATGGGAAGGGAAGGCTTTGTTTAATTTAGGCCTCATACTACAACCATTTAATAGTCATTAATTACTTTCTTCTCTATGAGAACACAGGGACAAGCAGACTCATAATTAATCTAGATTTCAATATCCAAGAAAAAAGACATCCTGATCTGCCAGGACTGTATGCAGCACAGTAAAAAAAAAAAAATCTATTTCCCTGCAATCTTCCACTGGAAACCTAAGGGGCTGATGACTGATGGTTGGCAACCAGACATTTTCTGTACCATCCCACACAGGAGCTTCTGTAGGGCATCTTTAGTGTCTATTCTTTTTAAATCATTGTATAAATCAATGTAGTTTCCCAAAACACGCTAAACTCGTCTGCTTTACTTATCTTTGTTTGTTTGCTTGTTTGTTTGTTTGTTTGTTGATATTAGATGTTCGGTCTATTTTTATGTGGTGTGCCTGGATTGATAATGTGGATCCTGCATTGCTACTGCTTGACAGACCTATACACTTTGTGTTTTCCAACTTTGTGTTGAAATTATGTTTATTTTTTTCCCCCAAATCCCATAGCCTATTTGTATTCTGATAGGAGAAAGCAGTATCCCAGCTTTATTTATGAGAATATGCTTCTAAACATGCAAGAAAGAGCAAATGCTCCTGCATCCTCTTGGTAGATAATGATTTTGCCTTCTAGACAGAAATGGTCAATATATGATGATTCTGAGCTGTTTTTGCAAAGAAAAAATGCTTTTCAGAAAGTTAAGTATTCCCAGATTGCCTGACAGCAAGCAAGTGCTATTAGCTCCTTAATCTCTTCTTCAATAGTTACCTGAGGAAGACCTATTAAAATCAGGACATTTAGAATAGTATATTTCATACACAGAAAGTCTGAAAGCTTTAAATAATCTTTCCAAAGGTGGAGCAGGAGGTATAAGAAAGTAAAAAATATGAATGAGTTAAAACATCAACAGAAAAATTACTAACATGAATCCGTAAAGAGTTTCTCAACTACTAATAAGTTTCTTCAGAAAGTCACATTGCAGTAAAAGAAAATGTACTTTTTCCCCCCTCTAAAAGTAAATAAAACTGATGTGAGAACATAAAAAACATTATCTGATTCATTTAAGGAACTCCAGAAGGACAAGAAGGAAGAATAAAAATATAGCTACATTTAATATAATAATTAGATAAGACATAAATCAAGTAAAAATATTAGGCAGAAAATTTAAGAAAATAAATTAGACATCATCCTGCTGAACAACAATTAAAAAATCTCCCACTTCAACAAATTCCATCTACTAACAGAAATAAAAATTGTATTACCAGGAAGATTCATAGAAATAATATGAAGTAATAGCATGAACCCACACAACTCTAGTTATACTACATAAAACCACAGGTTACAATGCAACAAAGAAATTAAACATGCAGTTTCCTATAATGATGTGTGGTGACTTGGACACAGTTTCCTCTCTAACTTCTTTTATTAGTGACTTCTATTTTTAAGCTACCTTTAGATCTTCTCACAGCTTTACTCCTGGTCCTACTATGGATAGCCATCTTTTCTAAGATATTTGTAAATATATTTAACCACCTAGTGAAGAATCAACAACAAAATTTAAGATTTTTTTTTTTTCT
>VZRN01003155.1:13845-50112 GCA_013397935.1 Dasyornis broadbenti | reverse complement strand
TTTTTTTTTTTTCAGAAGGGAGCTTATTAAAGTAAGCTACCCTGGTCAAGTTAATGTTATAAATGTAAAGATGAGTTTAGGAGACAATGCATTTTTACAGAGGTGTCTATCTAAATGATAGAGCAGTAAAGGAGCTGTCAGATTTCCACCCAGAAAGTGTTTTTGCAGGAATGTTCTGGGGATTCTGTCAGGTCCTGAGGTGAACACTTGACAGTAGTGATGGGACAAGAGGCAATGGGCAAAAATTAAGGTACAGGAATATTTTTATTATTTTTAACTGAAAGTCTGGTATTTGTACTGGAAGAGGTTGCCAAAAGATATTCTGGAGCCTCTGTCCTAGGACATATTAAAAATCTGTCTGGACATGGTTATGAGCAACTTGCTCTAGGTGACCTTGCTTGAAGAAAGGGATTGGATTAGATGATCTCCAGGGGTGCCTTCCTACATCAACCATGCTGTGATTCTGTGATTGTGAGTTGAGAATGAGCCTTAAAGAGGACATAGTCCTACTAGGCCAGTCTGTCTTTGCATGTGTATGTAGGTAAGTTTACCCAAAGGATAATCAACTGTGAAGGACTTTAACAAGTTTCTTGCTTTTGTGGAGCCTTTCCATTTAAAGAACTGTGAGCTAAGAGATTATAAATTAGTTCAGCAAGTTTTCATGTGTCTGAAAAAGCAGATAGCTGCATGTGGTGGGTTGGGTAGATTGAATTTCTTTTCAGATGTTGTAATCACAAACTACCATGAAAACTAATAGCATGTTATTGTTAATCTTGAAGAGGAAAAGACACAAGCAGCAGGAGAAAGGAAAAAAACAAAACAAGAAAAAATAGACTCATGGGGAATCCAAAAGTGCAGATGAGTGATAGAAAGAACCATACCACTCTTTTTGGCTCACAGTAACCCTTTATATTCATTTGAAAAAGACTGGAGAAAAGGTAGGTCTGTGATACTTCAAAGTCCATACAGGTGACTAATCCACCTATCTACCTTATCAAGACAGAAAAATAGGCGCACCTTCTTTAATGCCAGCTTGCAAGCACTGTAAGCAAACAAGGAAAGCTTTATTTAATAAAGGGTGATATAGTCATAACTTAAGATAACAAGGTCTAATCCAGTAATTTTAGAAGCAATATTTTTAACCTCTCTTCCTCACTGTCAGAACCTATCTTTAAAACAGTTCTTTCACTGTATCTTATTACCTGCTCAGCGAACATCTTTCATCAACAGGTGAAGGACAAAGGCGAGGATATTTGGTTTTATCTTCAGTGTGGCTGATGTGAAACTGTTTGGTAAACCAGAGTCACCAGACTCCATTCTCATCTATGATGTATCTAACTGGATATTTCTTTTTTTTTTTTTTTATCTGTTCTCTTTCTCACCATAAAAATTATATATATGCAGTAATTTTTAGTAATTAATGACTGCTCTTTCCTTGTCTGTGGAAACTTGGTTCTTCCTACTTAACAGTAACTCCTGAGGTTACATGCTAGGAGCACTGGTTGGCAGCTTATGCAAAGCAAGCTGTCTGGCATCCCGCTTCTCATTCCCAGCAGACAGCTTCTCCTTCTCTGGTTTGATCTGGAGTTTGGGGAATGCTTGGTTGGAATTTGCTCCAGCTCCTCCCTGCAATCTTGCAGCAGGGTTAAGTATGTGTTTCTCTCAGGCTCATTTCTGTAAACACTTACGCATCTGTTTAACACTTGTGAGCAGTTCCACTGAGACCCACAAGCAAAGTCAAAGTGACAGAGGATCAGGGTGTGATTTAGAAGAAAAGTGTATAAAACAGCTGTTGAGATCCCCCTCTAATCTAGCAGGGGTAGGTGTCGATTTATGCTTCTTCTGAGTGGGCTTGTGAATTCTTCTCCCCCTTCCAGAACTTTAGATGCTAAATTAAAAACAGAATATTTTCTTTTTTTACACTGAGAGCTATATTAACTGGCTTGGATAAACAATTAATTAAGCTAACTGAACTCAGTAGCTAACTTTTCTATGTAGGGAAGTAACTGGTAAATTCAAAATAGAAAGTGAGAGATCCTACTTTTCTAGTTTTTGACTGATATCTCACCCTTAGACTGAGGAATGATTCAGTGGAAAAGAGCCAGACTACTTACTCAGTCACATGAACTTCAGCAGTGGCTGCTGTGTAATCTAGTGCTAGCTGAACCAGGAAAATGTGTTGACCACTAAAGAATCAGATAGCAATTATCTCTATATGCAAACACCACATATAACATTCCTGTGTCTCAGTGTCTTTTTCTCTCCCTTTGCAAACAGTATTTCTCCTGACTGCTTATTCATTTCCGCATGCACACACATACTCAAACATATTTTTCCATGTTTATGTACACCACTAGCCAGACCTGCTTAGACTTCTAGTTCAGCAGTGCCATCTTCATCTCATAGCATTCACTGTGAAGCCTTCACCAGGGGACTATTCTGGCGTGATATTTCACTGGCACAGAACCAAGAGAAAGGACAGAAAGAAATGCCAGGTCAAGTGGTACTACAAAGAAATGTTATCCCCAGACATAAAAGAAATTCTGAATCGGCCAGTGCCTGAAGAGCTGAATTCAGTAAAAAAAATGCAAAGAAAACTTGGGAAAATAGTAATACATGATGATTTTGTAAAGAATAACGAGGAAGATAAAAGCAAATACTTTGAAAATAGGAAAATACATACATATCATAGGTAAGGGTAGCATATTTCTTAGCATATGAGTAATATTATATAGCACTAAAGCTACCGACACAATTTAAATTATTTCTGAAATGTCCAAGGTGATCAAGGAAGCTTGATATACTGGAATACCAAAAAAAAAAATAGAAGCAGACTGTTAAATAAACCTTTTAATGTACATATACACTCACAGTCTCATCTGTTCTACTTAAAAACATCCTTTCATCTCTAACAAGAAATACCTATGTAGTTCCTCAAATTTCTCAAAATGCTTTTCAAAGACACCCGCTTTGAAGTTTTCCCCTAACCAAGTGAAGACAGCTAATAACTTAGCCACCAGAAAGATAAACATGAGGTCAGAACAAAGAGTGTACATTTTTAAAAAGGAAATGGATATGAGGCTAGCACAAGGTTGTATGCTGAAATTAAAGGCTTTTTATCATCTAGTTGAGGGAGCTGAAAATAGCTATGGGTACTGTAATGCTTAGGTGGTAAGATGTGTAAACTGAGGTGGTTAATGCTGGCTCCATAAGTGGTTTCCTTGATTTGAAATGATTGTAGTGATGGGAAGTGCACTTGTGCAACCTAACTGTAAATGCAGAATTCTGGGGGGTTTGGGGGTTTCTTTAGGTTGTTTTTCCTTCTTTTAAGCTTTGAGAAAATATTTCTCATCTCCCAATTTTTAAGCTCCTGCTTTCCACATGAGTCTTCCTGTACGCCCACTGTTTTCCTTCCCCTTCTACTTAAAGTTACATCCCTTTCCCGTCTGCCTTGAGCAGTTTCCTTTCATCATAAACTGCTCCTCAGACACCATCCCTCCCCACTGTCATGCTTTGTCTTTCTCTGTATAACTTCCATCCACTAAAAGTATGCAGAGCTCCATATGACCTTTCCTTTCTGTCTCTATTCCACCACTGTAGATGTCACAAAATGCAGAAGTACAGGTAGAATTTGAGTATTAGAGAACCACGGGCAGAGAGAGAAAGAAGTCTGTAAAAGGGAGTAGTAGTGTGAAAAGTGGAAGGTGGTAATAAGAGCAGATCTTAGCCTGTAGGGAACTATCAGGCTGTAGAAAAGGTTTCTTCTGTGTGCAAGATACTCCTGCCACAATCCAGCTATCAAAAATAATTTTTTCAAGAAATAGAAAAAAAAAAAATTATTCCTGAATACTTAATTCCTCTACCACACCACCCACTTAAGAACATGATCTAGGATGAAGATTAGGCAGTCTTTTATTAGAACATTGACCACAAACCACCCCTTCCAGTTTTCAAACCTTCAAAGAGTTCTAATATTTTACTCATCAAAGTGATTTCCAAGCTATACTTTACTGCACTTATTTCAATTACAGTCAATCCTAGTAACCTCAGCCTGCCAAGGATTAATACTTAATTGCTTACATATTGTTTACATTGATAAAATGCCTGTTACTCTATTTCCTCAATAAACAGAAGAAAAAATGGCTTTTGGGAGGTTGCCTTGTCTGTCAACTCAATATAAATGTGGGATATTTTAAGGCTGTTTATACTTGATATCATCTTTGCTATAAGAGAGCTGTCTTAGTTCTATTTCTAAGTGAGGTTTATACGATAATCCTAAGTATTTTAAAAACATGCTACTGGAAGTTATCTGGCAGCTTGTACAACATCATCTACTATTAAAATATAATGTAATTTGCTGTTCAGAATAACTTGTTTTCTTAACAAAATGTCTCAAGAATGCTTATTCTCATTATTTCAAACATATACAGTAAAGTTATTATTGGAGTTTAGAGGCTTAACCAATTCTTGCTGACTCAAATATTTCTGGAAAGAAGGCTGATCCTGAAAGCACATCTAATGTTTAAGGTGTAGCAGCAGGTACCTTCATAATTAAATCTCTTCTTTCTTTAGTCAGAATTCCTGCCAATCTCTGGAAGCTCTTTTGTAATCATAAAAAATAGAAAAACAAACAAATGCTTAAAGATAATTTTTCTTGAAGTGCAAAATAGGGTTATGATAAACCTGATCTCAAGTTGAATGCCAGCAACCTTATGGAATATGAGGGGCAAAAGCCTACAATGTATTATCTTTGCTTTAGCACAGAAACATTTACAAAAATAGGTCAATATGATAAAAAAACATGCTGTGAACCTCCCAGAGAAACAGACCACTCTGAAACATTAAAGAAAAATAAAACCACCAAGGTACCTCCTTTTAGGTCTGTACACACACACCCCATTTATAAGCCAGAGCATTCTGTCTGAATTCTAGACATGAGCATTACAGCTGTCCTGATTATTTAATTTTTTTTTCTCTGTATGAGGAGAACATGTACTAGCCTCAGTGCTTCCACAACATCTTTGATCAAAGATTTATACATGCACAGAGAGCAAGAATATTAGAATTATTTCTGTTGGAGACCTTGGGGATATGCGACTGGACAGGACATTTACATTCCAAGCCAAACACACCCAAATGCAAGTCAAGTTAGATGTAATTTGAATTCCAAAAGTCACAAAACAGCCTGTTCAGCAATAAGTGGGGGAAAAAATGAGAGTGTCTTGGATGTAATCTGATATTGTTACTAAATATGACTCCCCCTTCTGTGCTTAAGCACTGTTAATATTGTGACATGAATTGACAAAAGCCAGAAAATTCAGCATTACACTGACACCTCATATTTTGCTCATGACTTTGTGAAGAGAAAGGGAAATAGATACCGCAGCATGAGCTGAAGACAGAATCAATCAGCCCTAGTTCTGAAATTTCTGGCTCTTGGTCAGTTTGCATCACAAATGTAATGTTATTTAAACACAAGTTTCACTGTAGTTTAACTTGAGGGAAAGAACACATTATGAAGCTAATGTGTTCACCTTGACAGTAAGACTGAAATAACTTTAAAATCTGTTTTTGCACATAGAATTAAACTAATTTAAAAAGAAAACACATTTTCCAGTTGCCCCCTCCAGTAAATTCACTTGTTATACAAATACTAATTGCTAGGTTTTCTTCTTATGGTCCCTCTTTATCTAAAAGGAAATTGCACATTTTGGTACAGAGTCAAAGCTTCCTATATTTACATTATTTGTCAATTTATAATGGTTTCTGTGGACATAATCTCGTCCATTTATGAAAATATTGGTTAGTTCTTGACTTGATTGTCTTGAATACAACCTATTGTACTAATCCAGCTGTTCCATGTGCATATTAAGACATAGAGAAGATGTGGACCATTAAAAGTAAAGTAACTTGCTCATTCCCATTCTGTTCCTCAACCAGCCTCTCCTTCCAAATTCCTAGACATGCTATTCTGAGCTATAAATGAAATATTTGTAGTAGGCATGCACTTTATTTAGCTATATGAGAAAAATTAATATTTCACACAATCTAAATGTTGTTTTAACACGCCCCAGATTTTAAAAAAAAAAAAAACAACAACAAAAAAAACACCAATTCAAGAAATTATTTTCCCCTCTTTTAGAAGCATCAGCTAGGAAAATTACCTAGTTTGTAAGTTAAATACCCTACACACAAATGTAAGAGTTTTCTTCTGTCTCCCTAGCCGAGCCTCTGTGTCATATCACCGTATTTCCCTGCTGTATTTCTCTTCCCACAGTTGATTACCTGGGCCTGTATTAGATTTAAGAGGAGCAGGTGTTGGGCTTGACCTCTGCTTTCGGCCTCACTCATACACCCTCATGTTCAGGCACAACTAACACTCTCCCAGACACACCTGTGCACTTTTTGGACAACAGAAGGGGCGTGGGATCAATCCCAGTGGGCATTTTGGAGGGGACCACCCATTTTTTTGACAGAGAAGAATTCAAGTTGTGCATGCCACTATCATGCAATTTGGCTCAAAGACAGAAAGGTACATTCCACTTCGTAGTATGCATGTCACTTAGACTGTGTATGAGCCCTCCATTCTCTTCTTTGTCTCAAACACCACACATGAGGAGGCAGGAAAGTATCATGGGTAATTTTCTCTGTTATCTCATTACAGAGTTTATATACCCTAATCTCTCTCTCTCTCTCATTCCATGAGTCTACAAGTTTGAACAAATAGATAAATTAGGTTCTATAACTTCTGTAATATGACAATGGAGAAAATACCTCAAGCTGGCCTCAGGAAGGCACCTTGGGAAGTCATCTGGCTCAAAGCAAGCCAGCTGTCAAACCACATCATTCTCCTTGGGATGCTGTTATGATACTGTCATTATTTACGGATTAAAAAAAGAAATTATTTTGTTCTGTTTGAAAATATCCAAACAAATTTCACTACCAGAGAGTAAATATTACACCATGAATCCTTTTACATCAGGATGGACTAATTGCTTCAAAGTAAGTGTGTGCCTGAAGCTCTAAGTTAGGAAAAGAGGTACAAAACCATCCAGCTCACAGAAGGGCTGGAAAAGCCGGACATTGACTTAAAATGTAGAACTAATAATTCTTCCTAGAAATCAAATACATGTTCATGCAAGAAAATATGCATTTCAATGAGAGATGTGAATTTTGCTTTAAAAAGGTTATTTTTCTCCTAAGGAAAAAAATGGTTTCCAACCACAAAAGGTATTGGATACAGTGGAAAGAGTGTTTACCTAATGTAGGTTCTCAGTGTAATACTGAGAAACACAATTCCTGAGACCTTTTATTTACAGAAACAGGTGTTAATAAGTTAATGAAATTCATGAAAACCCAGTAATACACTGATCATAAAATTAGACAGATGTGAGAAACATTTAAATCACAATTTTCAAAATCAAATGACAGTAGACATCTGAAGATAGCAGATGTTGCTAAATGCAATTACACTCAAAATTGTGTCTTTTTACTTTCTTATGCTGTCTCCAGCACTCTAACAGTAGAATATTTCACATGCTTTTGCTTTTTTATTTCCCACTTTGTCCCAAGAGAAACATCTTGATTGGTATGTAGTCTGGGTATCTGTTGTTTCTTGTGAACAGTTTATTGTTGAGCAATAAGGTTGAAGAAACTAGCTTTTCATTTGAATCAGAAAGAAGATTTGCAAGCACTTGCAGCTCTTAGAACAGGAGATTTCAAAGCCTATGAAAAGCCTATGGAGACTTCATTGGCATCACAAAAATGTTCCAAATAATTCAGTATATGTGTGTGAGTGTGTCTGCCTGCGTACAAGTTGGGGCATCAAATAATTTCCCAGAGCCAAAAATATTGAGGCAACCAGTTGCAAATATTCAGGATTCTTAGAGGCTTCTGCTATGTGACTGAAACAATACTGGGATGATGGGTTGTTGTGTGCTGCTGCTGTTCTGCCCTTTTTCCAATATGGCTATTTGAACTTCCAAAGGTAGAACCAAAATAAAACAAATGTCAAAAATACAGATGTTGAGAATCAGTTTAACAGTCTGAGGACAATGGCCCTTCATGGCAGAGGACACTGGAGAAGAGTTTGGGCTGGTATTATCCAGCTGCTCTTCATCCAGCTGCTCTTCATCCAGCTGCTGATTTGGATGGGTCAGTAAGCAAGATAGGAGTAACTGCATATTTACAGTAGAATTAAGTAACGCAAAGTGGCTTCTCTAGAGCTGGCTATCATCACATTGACATTGGCTAAACATTCAGTGAGGTCAAAATGGGCCATATTTGATTGTGTTTAGGTGTTACACGATAGAAATTGGAACCAGCGGAAATACCTGCATTGCAGAATCAGCCCAGGAGCAATGCTTTCCCTGCCATTCCAGCACTTACACAAGGGATAACAGTGATTAAGAATCCTGCCTTTTCTGGGAAATTAATTATGAAAAATTAATATAATAATTTTATCAAACTTATGAGATAGTCCCTGGTTGCTTGATATGTTATATTCATACAGGACAAAGCTTTTATTTTATAAAAGTTTCATTGGTAAATGAAAACAATTCCAAATGTTTCTAAGAACTTTTTAATGTTTCAGTAATTTTCTTGATGATCTCACTGCTTTTATTTATTTATCTATCTATCATAACACCATATAATTTATGGTCATGTTGGATTATATTTGGCAGCTATTTTCAGTGAAATTACATGTTTTCTGATCATTAACAGATACTTTTTCCCACATACCTAGGGGAAAAAAAAAGAAAAGCAATCGATTCATCCTAACAGTCTTTACACAATTGAAAGTGAAAAGTTTAATCACATTGAGGCACAAAGTATCTCTCAACAGTCAGTGAAGGTTTTCCCATATCTAGACTTGGTCAGACACACTCATCACAGTATATTTACAGAGGCTACAAAATCATTAAACCTATGAAATGATGGAAGAATTAGACTCCGACTACTAATGAAACAGTTCCCATGAAAAATTCTGCTATCTAGGAACATTTCTTTCCTTTCCTCTCTGCAGAAAAGCAAATAGATAAAAGAAGAAGGAGGGTTTTGAACTGAATGGTCCTTAGAGCTATCCATTCTTAACATGTAATGGAATTTTCTAGTCTCATGCTGAAAAGGTCTTCATCGTTCTAGGAATTTCGAATAAAACCTCAACTGCCATTGTTTGGCAGTTTAAAACTAATGTTTTAAACTAGCTTAAGCACCACCTTCCCTGGCAACAAAATGTATGGAAAGCAAAAGTAGTTTATAAATTGTGACTCTGAGAAAAATCTCCTTCCAGACTCAGAATAAAAGTATAACCCTGCATTAGAAAGATGGAAAAAATTCTAAAAGTGTTCTAGTACATGATTATGTTGTTCTGCTACCTCTGCTGCTGTCAGATTACAAACGAGTAAAGCAAACTTCAGCATGAAGCATATCCTTGCCTCACTCATTACAAAGTCAGAAACATCAGGCAAAATTATGATGAGAAAAAGAATTGTCTCCAATGCTTCAGTAAGAGTGAGGAGAAGCCAAGTAATCTACAGGTAGATTTCCATTAGTCCAGAGAGCCTCCTCCTCATTTGGTAAAAGGGTATTTCTTTTCCTCCTAATCCCATAAATTCTTCCTGATCAGCTAACAGCGTGCTTGGACATTCAGCAAGGTACCTGAACACTGGCCATGGAGTTGCCCATGTGTTCCTAGCCAAGCTCTTGTGGCAGCTCCTTGCTGCATCAAGCCTCCTGTAAGCTGGAGTCTGTCTGGAGTTACCGTTCCTCCTGGCATACTGCTTCAATTCCTCCTTCAAAAATGAAAGGGAGAAACAAGTGGCTTCCTGTTGGATAAGCAATGGATCTATTCCGTCAGAAGGGCTGTCTCAGACCTCACAGACAGAGGCAGCCTGGGACATCCTGCAAACTTTCCTAGACACTATCCAAAATACATGTGCCCTGTTTTACAAACATCACACCATTTATCTGGTGCTTTCTGGAAACATGTCAGACAGACACACAACATACCAAGATGATTGCTACAAAATGGAATATTCTTTCTTCCTATCTAAATGAAAAATTCTGGCAGTTCTTTCTTTGGAGTAAAATGGATGCTCACTAGCACAGCACATGCAGGAAGATCAAGTCATACTCAAATTACAGAGTGCAAGCATAACAGGAGTTTGCATGAGGGTGGAAAAGGAGGATGGAGGTGATATTTGCCCAATGTTTATATAAGCCTCACCTCCAGTGTTAGACCTGCATAACTATGTGCGTGTGCAATTTTTCACATTTCTATATGCTTCAACTGTCAAGGCAATTTTTGAGATTACTTTGGGGAATACTGAGCAAGAACCATGACATAGGGCAGAAAAAGGAAACTTTCATGTATTCTTCATCTGACTAGTAGTCTCTTTACTATATTTGATTCTCATTTTTATGTATTAAAAATCAATACATTAGTCCTGGGAATAATTCAGTTAAAATGTGAACAACTTTGCCTACTTAGGACACAATCAAATAAATAGGCTTACTTGCAGCTATTGATACCGAATACTTCATGCACGTAGGACTTAGGAAAAGCCCTGTTATTGCTAACTGCGACCACCACACAGTTCATTTTGGAAGGAATTCACAAGCCATCCAGCCTGGGGACAAACTTAGTAATGGAAAAAGTCCTGTGTAAAAGTTCTGCAAATATTTTCCCCTTATATGCAGGGCTTTCATTTCTTTGTGAAAGACATATTGTATTGGAATTTTATCTTAACAAGTTATTTCTTATGCAGGACAAGAGTAATAATTATGTTCTTTAAAACAAATAAAGCTGCTATGTTTAACTCTTGTAAACAAGAAATGAAAGGACGGTGCAGAGCTTTCCCTGTGCTTGACTCAGGTGCAGAAGTGGAGGCCCTTGGTATCCTTAAGCCTTTTATGTTGTCAATAGAGAAAGAGAGAAGCTCCCACCAGGGAGTGCTTCAGAGCAAGGATTAATTTTAGTGTTCTAAATTACTCCCTGGGAAAGACTCTTAGACAAATACAGAGAAGGTCACCAAGGGTGAGCAATGCTTTCTGTACAAGGAATGAGTAAATAAGCTCTTCAACACAGAAAGAACTGGCTAGGGCATGAATACAACACAGGCCTATGGAAACATGAAGGACACTCAAAGGGTGAATGGGGATCAGTTTTTATTTGTCCTCTCTGCCTTATAAGTTGGTGGCCATCACACAGCAGCTGGCAAGTTCAAAGTACAGACAGAAAGACTATTCCTTACTCTGTAGCTGGGAAGAAGTGGAGCTCATTGCCATGAGGCATGAAGGCTGTGAGAAGTTTATATCTATTAAAAAGCAGAGTGGATAAGCTGATGGTAGGCAACTACAGTGCAACTTGTGAGACTTACTGCTATTCCTGTCTCAGGAAGTACATAAATCAATCTACTGGACTATGAGAATAATCCAGGACTAAAAAAATAACCTGCCCTTTCTCCTTTCCTTAATGCCTATGCCTGGCCATTGCCAAAACTGAGGGGCAGGATGAAGGAACTTCTGGTCAAATTCAGTTTGGCTGCCCTGTTCCTACATCTTACACTATGTCCTTCACAAATTAACTTCCTGGTATAGACAGAAGTATTACAGGGTGAAAGCAGACTTCAGGGTAAGTCAAGTCCTCTGCATAGGAGCAGGTAAAACTCTTGCATGTCTGAAGACAGAGAACAACTGCAATAAACTCCTAATGCTAAAAGTTAAACCCTGAAATATAAGGTGAATGCATTCAGTCACACTTTCCTGACAGCAATCCCAGAGACAGATTGGTGTTCTTTTAGTGGCCTCTTTACTATTAATGGGGAAATGTCTTACACCAGGTGTGTTTCAAACAATATCTCTTTGCTGACTCAGCACACACACACTGGATGATCTCTTCTGGAAAAACTGGGAGAGAAGATGGGGTTATTTATCCCATCAGTCTCAGTGCTGGTAAACACACAGATGGGAAGTATTTACTCCCTGGAAATTATTTCTCTTGAGTTTAAACCTGAGATGCCTAGACAATAAGGGGTCAGTTTATGACTCTCAATTTTCCTGTATGGCTAGAAGCCAGGCTACAATCTGAATGTAAATTTAACACTGTCTTTTCCCAGATAAAGTCCAAACTTCTGCAGCCAGAATTTTTCAGAGTAAGGATAACAGTAAATAAAACATTTCACATATATAGATTTAAAAGTAGATTGAGAATGAAATTTTAAAAAGTGGGTTTGTATATTTTTTTCTTTTCTGAAAGGATAATGATAACATATTTTATTTCTCCGGAGGCACTTAATTGATAAAATAATCTCTGTTGGTTACTTTCTCTTTAGCAAATAGGTCACTGATTTGAGACAGCCAGCAAGGCTGGATCTCATCTTGAACTCTCTAAGTGTTTTGCCATAACTTTGGCTAGTAAAGAGTCTGTTGTGATTAATCTGAATTTATGCACCTATTTTCACAAATAACTACTGAAATCCATCTCCGTCTGTGGTACCAGTTTCAGCTGCTGAGAACTAAAAACATTTCTCCTAATTTTTAGAGAAATGGCAGCAATGATATTTTCTTGTCTTGTCAACCATGATGTTGTAGACTACATAATAGCACAATAGACAAAATTTTTCCATCTCAAAATTTTGGAATCTATGACTATTGTAAGTTTCAAGATTTATTTTGAGGCAACTGAGTCTTTTAGTCAGAGGAGGAAAAAGTTATTAATCCTCATCAACAAAATTATGGAAAAACAGGAATTCTGTTGAGTGAAATGTGGAAAAAAATTACTTTCAGGAAATTACGATGTAGTTTCTTCTATAATCATCTATGTTTCAAAAAGATAAAATTTGAAGCTAAACGGACCTTTACAAAACAATTTATCTTAATTTAAAATAAATGTCTCAGGTGGTTGAGATGATCCATTCCAGGAGTGCTTATATTTTTGTTCACTGTGAGTGGAGCATAGGCAATTTAAATTAGACATATAACTTTTAGGTGGATGAAGTCAGGGGAATTCCACTTCAATTTCTTTTTTGAAGTCATCGTTTCTTTTTTGGAGTCTCTTCAGCTGGTCATGTAGACCAGCCAAAGTCACTAACTGTGTCCTAAGGATTTCTTGAGCTCAGAGATAAAGTTCACAGATACTTCCATGGACTTTTAGGCAAAAACAAATGAGTAGCAGATACTGAGGGCAGGGATAAGCAAGAATGAGCTTCTTAAGGGTAAAGAAGATGGTGGTACAACACGCTGGAGAAACTATGACAGTGTTTCCATAGGCAGCTGTGGACAGACAGTTCGCCAAGGGTGTTTAATTACCAACAAATTTATTTTCTCTCTTGGAGTAGCAGGGACTGGGGAAGCTCTTTCAGCTGTAGTGTGTGTTTGGTTTTACAACACTGGAAACTGTTAGGTTTTCCTTGCCACAGTCCCTAGAAGGGAATATTCACCTGTGACCATTAACGTGTAGATCCAGAACTGTATTACTCTTAATTCACAGTAAATTTTCAGTGAATACTGTAGGCATAGGGCCATAAGCCATTTAACACTGGGTGCGAATGGTGTGTGCAGATGACAGTGGAATCATGACACGTCACATGTCATCTAATTGGTACAAAATTCTACCAATTTTGACCAAGGTGGACAGGCCACCTGTACTTAACCTGGAAAAGGAACATTCCAGAATGTGTAACCCCACCATCATTTAATGTGGAATCCTTGTTAAAATAACAAGATGGTTTTTTCCGCCTTCCAGTTTGCTGGAGCTTTACAGAACGGTTTGAAAAATATTGACATCAAGAAACAAGCTGAGAAGCTGACAGCAAATGTTTCATGTATCTCTGTGATATATACATGTATATATATGTAATGACACACTTTTGCTTTATGGCATTAGGCATTAAGAAAAAGTGTTAGTGGCATTGTTATACAACATAAGCCCTTTCTGGGGCTGTCAGTACATATGAAAAATTAAATCTTATAAAACCTTTGTTTTGCCCAGTTCATTAATTTCTGGACTGATGTACTTCAAGAAACAATTTTAGCTTCTTTTTAATTACACAAGGTAAAAATGAAATTTTTCTAGCTCTGAGCTAACCATGAATGAGGTTAATGTATGGCAAGCAATAATGCTGAAGAAGGGACCAACAGCAGTACCACATGGAATTTCTCCACATAGTTCACTCATTGGAGGCCATAAAATCTGGTTGGTATAACAGAAGTGTTTGCAATTAGAGTTAATGGAGTTGAGACCACAGGAGGGGAAAAGTAGCTTTGATCCCAGGTGGCCTCATAGTAAGAAGGCTCACAGCAAGGGAGCACCCTGAATCGGAAAATATCAGAGGCGTTTGCTGCAAAACTAAGAAATCACTGCTGGAAAATGCCTAAGAATATAATTTACAAGCAGAACTAATTTAGTTTCCCATCTCTATCGCTTCAACTTTCTCCCCAGTCACAACATTCAAAATAAGGATGAGTTATTTTCTGTGATCTATTTGTTAGTAAAAATGCTAATTGATTCTTACCATTTATACTGTCTTGGCCACATTGTCTTGATCAAGAAAGAAAAAGGTAGGATGAAGAGACATCTACAAAATCATTCCAGAAAAGGAAGCAACACATTCATTATTACTAGTCATGTAAAAGTATTGCTTCATAATAGCTGAATTATTCGTTGTCATAGCTTTTGGGGTTTCCTACTCTCACTGTTACCGATTGGCCACTTTTGGAAAACCTGTGACATAAATACTATACTTAGTGAATACCATAGTGAGATTTCAACTGACTAAGAATAACTTTTAGAGACCCTCTATGGTGTGATCATTCTTTTGGGACAGAGTTTTGGAACATTACTTTGCTATAGTAATTTAAGAGATTTAAAATTACTCATTACTTAAAGCCATTTGTGATTTACACCAATAAACTAAGCGATCACTTCAGATTAACCAGATGGATTATTTGCAGAATGCATTTTTTCATCAAAAATATTCTTCAAATTGTACTTACATTTACATTTGTTCTCATACTTCCATACTCAATAAATAAATGAATTTAAAAGTCTATTCTGAATGACTTGAGTAAAAAGAAAAATAATCAAAAGAAAACACAAAATAAGGAAAAACATGAGAAAAGTGGGGAGGGACTTTGTCTCTAGCTGAAGACTAAGGTTAGAATGGGAACTGCTGACAGGGAGGGCCATGCTGTTATTCCAAATAACAAAATCTACATAGACAATCTGTTTATCAGTTCCAGCAGCTTGCTGACATCATTACTTGAATATTAAAGAAAGAAAACTATGTTGAGATACTTCAGGGTGCCTCAGGTTCATAGGAGTTTTTTAAACTGGGAAAGTGACTTTTAGTCTGATATGGGGATATATGGGAGAAGACCAATAGTTATGATCTAGTCATACATCTCTGCATTTCTGAGAGGGGAATTTGTGGGGTTGGGCTTGGAGGATCTCTCAGGAGCTTTTGAGGAAAAGATCCACAGCAATCATGCAGAGGAGACAAAAAACATGTACAAGGGTCTTAGCAGAGCAAGGCTGATGTACTGTGACTGAAGAAAGGTATAAGAATTGTACAAAAAACTCTTAGGATTTAGAGGTTTCAGACGAACCCGTGTGTATAGACATTTACAGGTGAAAACCACCTTAAGTTGTATGCTAACCAGGAACAATCCTATGAATGGCACAAGCCCATTTGGTAGCGATTTAGCAGCACAAATAATGGCAGGATGGAGAGTCACTTGGCTCCATCAGCAGCTGCAGAGTACATGGTCTGTGAACACACAGCAAAAAACGATTGTGGTGTGCCAAGAAAGGGTTTAATATACTTAGTAGAAAAAGAAGCAAATTATTTACTTAACCTAAAATACTGATCAAAATCCCTAGTAAACAGTCAAACTCTAGAAAGTAGTAATAATGATAATTTTCTGAGAAAATTTCAAGCACAGTTTGAGCCTTGGAAGTGCTCAGCATTTGAAGGGTGGATTATGCCTACACAAATAAAATGTTGGCTTTGGGAGGTAGAATGAAGGCAGAGGGAGTCTCAGTGCAATTAAATATAGAATCTTGAAGAAGCTTGTAAAATTTTTTACACAGCCTGTTGTCACTCTTCTTGTGTTGATGACCTCAATATCCTGCATTAGCAATACTCATTTAAGTATAAATATTTCAGCTTTACATTGACTGTCAGAAAGGCAGAAGGAAAAAGACAACAAACAGGCTGACCTCAGATCTCTGCTAAATTCTCTAAGTTCTCCTCTGACATTTCATTACTTCTGTCACACACATACAAAGAGATTTATGTGTCCATCCAGTCCTGTAACTGGATTTATTAAAGATGGTATTTCCGGCTTTATGAAAGTGACTGCCAGCTCCATCCATTCCCACACTAGAGCAGCATTTGGCAAAGATAAAAAGGAATTTATCAGTAAACTTTTTGTTTTGTTTTCTGTGCACCTTTCACTCCCTCATCCCTTATTTTTTCACCAAATATCAACATTGTCTATGGAAAACAGTCACTTCCTTTCTGTCTGATTAACATCAGCAGTGAAGGAAGGGGAGGAGGGGGATGGAAGGGAATAAAGAAAGAACCACCCAATGCACTGGGAAAAAACCTGACAGTAATCAATTAATCTTCTGTTTTCAATCTGTGAGCTGTGCTGTCTTGAACTCCATTATCTTTTACTTATACAAATAAAGTTAAAAAATTAAATCTGATTGAATGTGCTGGTAAAAAAGGGCAAGTCAAAAAACCAGTAGCTGTTTATCAATGACAAAAAATCCTCAGAGCTATTAGATAAATTCCTGGGAAATCTGACATTTTCCAAACATCTTTTGTGCCTGGTTTTCTGATTCCAGCATGGTCTATGTACTATGGCTTTGATTATAGATGAATCAAGACTCAACTTTTCCCTGGGCAATGGCAAGTGCATTCCCAGCATTCAAAAAGGAAGGATTTTTACATGCCAAAATCATCTGTGATTTATTGCCTCATGGGCTCATCTGGATTTACTTTTGGAGTCTGGCACCAATTCCTTTATTGCTTTGGTCAGTTCATTCCATTTCTCCATTCTGAAGTTCCCCATCTGCAAAACGAGAGGAATGATAAACACATAAGCACACCAAAAGTCCTGTGAGTAACTTACTGGAGCCCCTGGGAAAACAGTAGGGACTTTAACCATGGTCTGAGAGAGCAATGGTGTTATCCTGCAGGATCTTGCCAGATTCCATCCCTTCCTCTCCAAGTCCTGGAAGGTTAGCAGGGAGGTAACGAGTATAGGCTCTGACACACTGAGGTGGGAACAATTTGCAGGTTCTTGTTTTTTTGACTTTTGTCTAGAGCACCGAAAAGAGAATTCTACCACGTCACCACCTGTCTGTGATCTCCCCTAGAACAGTACACCTGGCTTCAGGTAATTACTTTCTACCTGCTGACAATGCCTATTTGCAGTGCTTGGGATTGAGCGCAGATGAGAGTCATAATGGTAAGCATAACTATTATTTTCCTAATATTTTAAGAAAATTTTGTAGGTGACTATAAGCTGGCCTGTAATTCAAAAAAAGTGCTATTTATTTCTTCTCATTTGATGTTAACTGCAAGTGGAGAAAAGGAAAAGAAGAAGCATGAATAGGGGCTGACCTTCTTCTCTGGCTTACCAATAAACAAAAAGTATTTCTCCAGAAGAAGACTGATTGTTACTTATTTGCTTTCCGAACAAGATTGTCAGGCAGTGAATAAAGCAGGAGACCATTATCTTTGCAGGAGGGAATTTATTAATATGTGCTTGGCCGGACCAGGAACAGTCTTACACTTTTACTTCATGTCCTTCTGGATTTCATGGCTTTAATCTCTCCCAGCCTCAACCATTCTGTGAGGATATGAAAATTGTAGCAGAAATGACAGTAGATTTCTTGAATCAGTTGAGAAAAGGCACTAGCACTTGTCCCCCGGTGTCATCCCAGTTTTTTATTATTTCTTCTTAAGATTTTTTTCAATATTTTTAATAGTCAGTACATAAGCACATGAAAGATTTTCCCACTGGCTTGGAAAAGAGAAGAATGGGATGGAAACCTTATCAGGAAAAAAAATCAACAGCACAGGCCCCAGAACTGTAAAGCAGTGACACTAGCTTACAGATAGCATAGCTTAAATACAGATGGCTGCTCTGTATCTCTGACAGAAACAGAACTCTCTAATTTCTCTTACCCATGAAACAGTGTTTATCCTTGAGTAACATTTCCTGTGATCACACTTTCAAGTATAAATATTATTTTGTATTCTGATAGTGGGCAGAAGGAAATTTTTTTTTTTTTTATTCTGAAAGATAAGAAAACAAGCAAGTATAACTGGAGGAACTTTTGTCCTGGATTCAAAAGAATGTAGCAGATGCTTTCCCTCAGTTACTCTTTATCAAGAATATTACATACAGATGTATTTCAGAAAGTTTATTTTTCTTTCAAATAAATAATAAAAAAAAAAGCTTAATGGGATGGGGAACACCTCTTTCAAAGCTTGATATGCCAATATTTTAGTAGTCACAGGGAAATTTTAATATATAAATTCTTTTCTAGGGAAAAAAAGAACCCCAGCTTATACATTCTTTGTCTCAAAATGTGCAGAAAAATTCAGAAGTTATTTTCATAACTTTAAACATAGTGAGAATTTCTGTTGACAGCATGTGCCTGATATCCAGGCTGCTTGCTTCTACCCATCTCGGGTTCTTCCTGCTGATACAAGATGCTGTTCTCTCTGATGTATTCCTCTAAGGTTAAGATTACTTCCATAATCTGATTTTCTGCAGTGATATCGTCCATGTCTATTGCCTGGATGGCGTTTGATGTTCCTGAATATTTGTCCATGACTTTGGAACGTCCAGGTCAGCAGAAGACGCCCACAAATGAGAAATGCCATCTGTGTTCATTGCAGTCCTGCTGCCAGTGTGAGAGCAAGGAGCAGGGCTCTTCAAGAGGAGCAGGGACAGCATCAGACCTGCCCTGGTTGAGTGCACAGCACCCATATGAGATGTCAATGCTTCTGCAAAGCATCACGTGTTGTTCCTTTCTTAACTCAGCCAGACTGGCCCAGTGCTGCCTGGCCATGTCAGATTTGCTGTACACATGCAATGCCTGTGTGCACACTCATTTCTGGCATGTGCTGGGTGCCTGAGGTGCCAAGGCAATGCATCTCAATTAAAAGTGACTGAACAGTGGGCACATTAACAGGTATGTCAAAACACTAAAGCAAATGTTTGGCAGAGGCAGATGTAGGTTGCCCTCAGCTTCTCATCTGTAGCATATCAGTCCTTGACTGCAGAGCCATCACTCCCCTGAGTCCTGGGATTCTCGTGCCCTCTGTGGTGGTCGCACACATCTGCTGTGTGCACACTTTGTGTCACGAGCTGTTGGACACTTCTAATGCACAGGTATTTGGTGACTGGTTCTATTATACTTAAAAAGCACAGATTTGTATCAGCTTTTATTTAGAGAGACTCTCCAGCGTCACAGAAAATAATTGGCCCTTTTTGGACCTTCTGCATGAATGGAAGGAACTGCATTTGCAATTATAAAAAGGAAATGACAATTTTCTAGTACATGAAAAAAAAAAAATCTTTTCCTCTGAAAACGATTTTAAAATGCACACTTCCCACCCAGTATGTTCTCTTGGTTTTCTTCATGTGTGAAAAACATGTGAGAATAATAAATTAGTGTTTTTCTTCAGGGAGTAGCTATACCATCTTGAGGAAATAAATTATTTTAGACATGCTCCAAAGATGGAAAGACCATTGCTAAATAAGCATTCTTTAGGACTTTAAAGAACAAATATATTCTAAAATTTTGTTTCAGTTTGTTTGAAATATGATCTTTTTACTGAAAAGTAATCTAGTATTTTAATACAAGAAGCTAGTGCTCAGTATTCCTTCTCAGTACTCCTTTCTTACTTCAAGGAGGTAAAACTGAATGTACTTATGACTAGTTCACCTCCCCCCTCATCCCCTGACACATTCACAATACAATTCATTCAGTGAAAAGCCTTGAACTTACTTTTTTCTTTTTTTTTTTTCTTTTTTTTTTAGCACAAGGAAAGCAGAAAAAGCAAAGCATTGAATTCTCATCTCTCATCGCACACTAGGAGGTAAATCCTGTCTCAGTGCTGGCCAGCCTGCCCTGAACTTTGGTAGATAATTCTGGTAGTGGCACTCTGCACAGCCTCATTTCCCTGCACAGAAAAATAAAGCCTCTGCTTTTTATGCAGCTTGGCAAACTTTACTGAGAGGGCACCAGGGGAGAGCAAACCACAGTTTTTATTAGCTCCCACCTTACAGCAGCCCAGGCCCATTCAGAGCTCTGCTAAGTCAACTAGAGATCTTTTGATATGAAAGAGCTTTGAATCCGAGTGCCTGGAGAGAAATTATACATTGAATAAGAGAGAAATGGGGACCGAGGATGAAAATAATCATTCCGTGAAAATGTGCTGCTTTTTCTATGACATTTTTAAGTGACTTTCTTCAGAGTAAGAAGTGAGCAGCTTGATTTGTGGTCATTGTTTTGGTCAGCCTAGGCTCTTGAACTGAGAAACTACAGGAATTAACTTTCAGGGAACTGTGAACGTTATAATTTTATTAACTGCTTTTACATGTGTTTCTTTTACATGTCTGTAAGCAAATGCAATTGAAAGTTGTGGTTTCTGTGGCATTCCTGAAAACAAATAGTAACACTGATGACAAAACCTTAACAGAATATAGTGGGGAGAAGTAACAGTTGTACAAACAATAATTCTTTTAGACTGATTTACACATTTCTGGAAATGTGTAAAAATTATTATTATTATGAGTATACTTTGAAAGAAATGTTAGCGTTTATTGGATGGATATTACACCCTTTAAAATATATGCTATAAATGTTTTGATGTTGTGAAGAAAGTTAATAGACAGGAAATCACAGAGTTCTGTAGAACTTAAAATGCTGCCATAAAAAGTACTTTACAGTTTACATAGAAACATGTTTCCCACTGACTTTCATCTATATGTCACATGCAGAAGATTTCTCAAAATACAACAAGGGCAAGAAAATAACAGGATTACCAGAGAATGCTCTGCCCAGAAAATATGTGTTATGGTCATTAATCTCATATTTATTATATGTGGACATCTTATGACAACATATTTTAATTGCTTTGTCACTCATCCTCTCTCTGCTGTTTTCTCAGATTTTATGAGTCTGTCTATGCTTTTTCACAGTCAGAAAACAATTAAGGAAAACATCTTTCTTTTCTGATCTGCTCTCTAGTGAGAATTGTGGGTTAGTGAGTAGATACATGTTTCAGAAACAAAGCAGAAGATTGCCTAACAACAGCAGGCTTTCTTTAGAAAAATCTGTGCTTCCTGATTTGTCTGCATCAGACATCAGAAATGTTGCAAAATAAGCTTTTTTTTTTTTTTTTCTGATTCCACAGTATTTCTGCTTTCTAACTCCTGCATACTGGTCACTTCTTCCAACAGGGTGTGGACAATACACATTATAGAGATTTACATTAATACATGAAATCACCTTTAATATTTGTAAAAAGCAGCTGCTGCACAGAGAATCAAAAGCAACTCTGAATAAATATTCAAGCAAGACTTGAGATATTAATAGAAGACTAGAAGTTTCACTGACTTGAAACTCGGTAGGCATATGAATAAATTGTAACACGCAGAGACAGAAGAAATTACAGAAGAATTCCTTATGAACAGGGACTGTCTTGTTTGTATAGCAGTCAGAATAGTTGAATATCACTTTTACTGGGAGATTTAAGTGCTGCAGCAACATCAGGGAGCATAATAAAAAGAATAACAAGAAGTATAATGTGGGCATACTAAATCCAACAGTACCATGCAGCGATATTCAGCAGTGTTCATTCTTCTTTCAACTGGTAGTGCTTAGTAAGTAAGGAAGCAAACTCTCCCTTTCTAGTGAAAACAGGAGAAATAAAGTCTTTAAATAACTGAGAATAAGAATGTTATTGTATCTTGGGATATTTTAGCTATTAAAAGATGAAAATATCTCTGTATACAGAGAGTGGTTATTATGTGAAAGAGAGAGTATTTTAAGAGTGGACTGCCATTTGCTATCCAGTAAGGCAACTGCTGTCAGTGGGAGTCACCAGGCATTGCAGTCTCCCTCTCCAGCCCCCTGCCTCGGTGGAGGACAGGCACGCAGCCAGCATATCCCAAATCTTGGTCTAGCTGTCTTAAACTGACAGCACAAACTCAGCATGGCTAGAGAGCTTCACTAACTATATTGGCAAAAAGAGACCACTTTGGAGTTCTCCATGTTGGGTCCCTCTGCACAAACAGTGTGACAGCCCTGTGGCCATGGGTGCATCCTTTCAGAGCATATGGATTCCTGTGTTTAGGCCCAGTGAAGGGTTCACTGTTGAGCCTGTTTCAATAAAATTAACAAAATAAGTCAGAGGTTCTGTTTTACATTACTGTGAGCAGTTCCTTATTCTGCTTTTCAGAGTGGAATTTTACATGTACTCTTCTATGAGGTACCCACCCTGCCTGCCCCCATTCTGCTTCTTCTCCATTCCTACTCCTCTGCCTCCCTGGAATTAACAGATGAACCATCTTCTACAGCTAAACCTAACTGAGTTAAGAAAAAAAAACAAGAAAAGGGCTGAGATCATTTTCTGCTGACTGTGCTTCATGGATCAGCTCACCGTGTTGCCAGCTGGGAGAGGAGCTGGTACTAGGGAAAGGCGGGCACAGAGCCAAGAGCCTTGGTTTGGAGAGAATGCTGGTTTGGTCGCACAACCTGTCAACTTCTCTGTAACGTGAAACCTCGTCTTGGCTTCGATGAAGCTACTTGGTAAATTGTGTGGCGGTATGATGCGAGGAGGCAGAACTCAACTTCCAGAAACAAAGAGTTTCGCCGTTGCAGAAATTTCAAATACCTGCTATTTGGCATTGAAGAAGAAATACAAACTCCTGTAGTTCTGAATTTTTCCAGGACTAAGGTACACTGAGCTTTTATGGACTCAGGAGTTTTTTGTACAAGAAAAGATCATCACCCACTATTGCTAAGGCAGATTTAGTACTCTCTTTCTTCCATTAAATGATATCACTGTTTGAAAAAAAGCAGATATCTACAGTTCATTAATTATATAAATCAAATTTTAAAAGCCACACAAATATTGCAGCACTTTCTAGCAATTTCAAAGCAGTCATAGAGAACAACACTTGATATTCCACACTTGCACATCAGCAAAGGCAGAGAGTTATCACTACTTGGATAACATTCACAAGACATGTTTTATTCTGTGTTTGTATTCTTTAGCTTGGCTTTTGCACCTTTTCCACCTTTTTGGAACTGTAACTAGTTCCAAAAGGGATTTAGTTATTCAGAAGAAAATTTGCTTTGCATGAGGGAAAATGCAGGTAACCTCTAATGCATATCAATGCAAAGAAACTGACTCTTGTACTGCACTGTTCCCAAGGTCACTACTGATGCCATAAAATGTGACGGAGCAATAAGGCAAACTGTACCTTTAAATGAAGGTTGAAAGGAGGCAAAATATCTCTCTCTATTGGTGCAGGAATCTAACAGGGAAGTGTAGGATGTAGATGTACTACATTTTAAGATTCTTTTCTGCTACTATAGTTCACATAAAACTTTTAGGACAGAAAATCAACATCGTGCCCCAAACTCTGTGTTTTGATCTAGTTATGAACTTTAGAACAAAATTAGAACTAAAGCTCTATGTGCTTTCAAACCCAACAATTCAAAATCTGTGTTTGCAGTCCAGTTTTTTAGTGTGAATACTTAGGTTCAGGCCATCTATTAAAGAAAATTTCAAACAGATCAGCAGGAACCAAAACTCTTACTCCTGTGCTTAGATGCAAGTTTTTGGAGTTTATACTTGGTATTATTACTGGTGGTATTATTATTGAGTTTATACTTTTGCCTCTTTCTCTCCCTATTTATCACAAAGGACAAAATAATTAGAATTCTGCAAATGAAGGTTCATGCGTAGCTAGTTCCCTTGTGCCTGCAACACAGCACTTCAAAGCAGTTTCCTACCTGTATCTTAAAGTGATCTGAAGGTGATCATAGCTTCCAGCTTTAGAGAAAATGCTGCGCACTTAACATAATATGGGTAAATATACACCCAACTTATTTTTTTTTTTTTCCTTTTTTTTAATGTGGAAATCATTGCATAGCCCCAAGAAGAACATTTCTTGAACTCTGGCCAAATGACACCAGCCAAAAAAAATAAACTCTTCCAAAAGCTATTATATTTTGGTATAATGAAAAATAATATGCTTATGCAGTTACTGAATAGAATTCTATTGTGCAGGATCATGGTGGAATGAAAAAATCCTCAGCTCCACCTGAATTTAAACACTGCCAAACAGTGCATCACAACTAATTTATCCTGTGCTTCACTCACAACCAGTTAACATCTCCTCCGTGTCTCATCACAGCAGATGCCTCATTTGTATTTCCATCCACTTCACTGAAAAAGTCACACCTCACAGTTTGAGAAACAACACTATGAAATAAGTGCACTTTTTAAATACGCTTAGCTTGACAGTTTCCATTCTTCTTGGCCATATCAGAATTCTCTGGTTTAGATTAATTTCCCCAGTTACATACAGTATCTTGTAATCAAGTGTTTTAACTTTTTTTTGGACTGAGAGTGAAATAAGAAAACGACCCATATCCCCATTCCAAATGTGTGTATGGTACAGGAAAAAATATCTTTATTTTCACTGGGACATGCTTTGCCCTGCCCCAGACCCCTTTCTAATCAGCTTGTAAATGACAGATCTACACATGCAGCTGCAGTATGTTCGCTTAGCAAAGGCATGTTAGAAGCTGGCACAGTGAGAGATATAATGACCTGAATGAGTGGTCTAAAACTGGTCTGAGTAAAATGTTTCTACTTCCTTACTTTGCAAAAATCTTCCTCTGCAAGGAAGAACATTTTTGCATTGGTAACCCTGCAAAACTGTGCAGAAACTAAATCCAAAAAAAAAGGATGAGGGTGTGGAGGGACAGTACAAAAAGAAAATGTTAGCCAAACAAAGCTGGAGTCACCCTGTAGCCTACATTAGCAGACAGGATCCTCGTGGGAGCAACACTGAAGTCAGAGTTTTGGTCTGGAATGCTGTGGAGGAACCTGTCTCCAGCTATGTGTCACAGAGGGAGACTCAGAAATTTCCCTTTGCTATCTTTTGGAAGTTGCCTTGAATTAATATTGCAATAAGCCAAGTTTAGTTACTTTTTAGGTTTGTCTGAGTGGACTACTGAGCCGTGCTGTAGTGTGCTGGTTTCCTTTACTGTGTTTGGGAGTATGCTGGGTGATCTGGGAAAAATGGCACGGGGCCAGCTCCTCTAAAAAAATGCTTGCTATCTGCAGCAACTTCCTCTTATAAAGGAGTGGAAGTTCTGATAGGAGTATCCTATAAACCAGTCTTTGCTTTAAAATACTTTATGTAGCTCATATTAAAGAGCCCTTAGGACACCTCACCTTGGCTTTAATGGAGATGGGAGATGAGATTTTTCTTTCTTCCAAGCAAGTTCTATTATTCAACTAGGGTGTCCTGCTTCAACTTGTGCTCTTTACTCATACCCTAATTACTTCAGAATTATTTTCTGTGCAGTGTAGGAACTTGCAAATATCTTTATATTCTGGTACCAAGCCTGAATACTGTAGTAGCTTGCATAGTCATCTGGAATATAGAAGATGTAAATTCTCAAATGTAGAGGAGAGAATTTAGCATGGATTTTTCAAATTCATGGGAAAGTGACCTGACCACTAGATTATTACACAAACATAGGAAGAAGCAGTGTAGTGAACTGTTTCTTTCTCTGCACTGGTTTAAAAAGAAAGTGGCATCACAGTGACATTTGCTCAGGATCCTGTTTCTACAGATTCACATTTAATGTGTATTGACAGTGTGTTCTGACTGTGAAAAGGATTTTGGTGACTGCGTGAAGAATGACTCTGCTTTGCCAGTTAATGCAATCAAGAATTTATCAAAGAAATGTGCAGCCCTGGGATGACTGGATTAAAAGCATGATGAATTTTTGGAAAGCATCCTTGTATAATGCATTTTGGAAGGCCAAAGGAAAATGAAGATTATCTAGAGACCTCCTATTCTCACTAATTTACTTAAATCACATAAGCATTCCTCCTTAACACCCATAACGAATTGTTCCAAACTAGAGGTCATTTCACCTTTGAGATTGGCTGTGATTAAAAAACCCAAAGCACAAGACTTAACCAATTTATGCATCTAGGGATTGTAGCTAAATATCTATGGATATTTGTGCAATTTGGTTTATGCATTATTCAAAATGTATTGCTTAGGGATTTGACTAAAAGAAAAAGAAAGAAAACTAGAAATAAGGGTGGATTATGGCCAAAATTCTAGATTATTAACTGACTATTATTAAGTGACTAAACAATAATATTAGTTTTACACTAGGAGTGAAAAAAAAATAAAATCTACACAATAACCAATCTTGGTCTCACTGGAGTACAGTGTGTCTGAGAGCCAAGGTTACCATATGTCTAGGTTTCCCTTGACACCTCCCTTTTCTTCCACACAACAAAAACCAATCTGGGAAGAAAAGTAGGATTGTGTAATTTCTAGATGAACAGAACGTAACATAAATGCTGGAACTCATTTCCTGGACATGCACACATACACAGCATACACAAATGCTACAGAATCATAGCAGCTGTATTTGTAATTAGGATTCAATAGTATACTGAGGCACAACCTTGCCACATTTGTCCCTAACTTTTAGAAGCGGCAGTAACATTGATTAAAGTGCCACTTCTTCCTTCATCTTACTGAGTAAGAACTCTGAGAAGCAAAAATGGGATGTCCATTCTCCATTTTTAATCAGATCCCCACTATCTTTGGATAATTCATTTTTCGAAATCAAAGACAAAAGTTTGACATCTCAGAAACAGATAGGAACAGCCTGAAGAAATCAGATCAGAGAATTACAGGCATCTCCCCATACACACACATAACACACAATCTGTTTGTTAGATTTTTTTTTTTTTAAGGAGAATCCAAATGAAACACTAAGTATATTTTATGGGATGTTTTGGTCTAGATGTGGTGGGCTGTAGGACTTCCACATTTTACTAGAAGAATGGAGCATGTGGTTAGAACTATCTTGTTAGAGATGCAGAGAAATCACAGATACACACGTCTGCCTGGCCTGTATTTGAAGCCCAAATGTATGTCCATTGGAAAAAAGGCCATAACTGGCTTCAGGGAAGGCACATCTCACAAGTATGAACAAGCTGCAACATGGTTGGTAAGAAAAAAATTAAAGAAAACTTCTGCCTGCAGCTGGATAGAGAAAGCAGGCAAGGTGAATTCGATATATAAGAACTCAAATGCATTCCGAAAAGAAAACAGGACCAACAAATCACAAAAGGAAGAAATTAGATTGCAAGAGAAGGCAAAATTGCTAAGGTGGCTCTTCAGAACACATCCACAACTTACTCCTGAGCAAGCAGGGGCAGCCTCAGTCAGTTTATGTCAGGTAGGGGACAGGACATGACAGTGACCCTGTGGATACTGTTAAAACGGAGAAATCTTCAACTCAGAGAAGCAGACATATGCTTATGGTATGAAGGCACATATGGACAGTCTCTTGAAAGAAAGTGAAGCATTTCTTAGCAGACAGGATCCCTGATGCATCCAGTCTGGCATCTTGCCTCTGGCAATAAATCAGACTCAGCATTTCAGAAACAGCTTCCAAAATCCTAGAGTGTATCGGCCCATTTATGTAATGTGAAATATAAGTAAGCTAGAGGAAAATTTCTTTGTGATATTTTTATCAATCATTCATTGTGGCTCATTAGATTTTTATTGCTCTTAGCATGAATAATCACTAATGTTGTTACTAATAATAAAATTAGTCCACGGTTGAGAAAACCAAGTTATTGCAGTTAAAGCTGACCAAGTGGTGCCTACAGTCCAATATTTATTTTTAGTTATTCTACTTGTACCTGATATAAAAGCAACACATTTGTGTGATTTTTAAAAAAATGAGAGCTAAAATGAGAGTTAGGGAAAAGTGACTTAAAGAAGAATTGCTTTTATCTCAGGTTATAGTATAGTTGATGTGAACCCAAATGTTGTGTGCAGTAGATCCACAGGTAAAAAGAAACATTTGTTCAAACATCACTTCATTACCTCTGTATAGTGATGTGGGCTAAAAAAAAAAAAAAAAAATAAAAAAAAGTTGGATAGGCTTTTTACATCATTCATAATTATCATGCATTTATATTTTTGACTTAAGATTGTTAGCTGATCCATTGTTACACATACCACAAAGCAGGAAAAGTATGGGGAAGGTAACAAGCTCCAAGGCCAAAATAAAGCCTGAAATTGCTCTGGAAGAGGCTCTTTGTAATTCTCACACAGATTCCTGCTGTAAATAGATACATTCTCTTTAAATAAAATATACAACAATTGCCACACTGTAATGACAAAGTTCCTTTTTTGTGTTGCTGTTCCTGACAGAAAATTGCTGATTTGTTTTCCTACATCTGATGCAAAAGCCAGACACTGCTCTTTCTAATTCAGTTACATTTCCAGTGGGAAAAGAGGCCATTCACCAATTCTATTGCGCCAGTATGCTATGTCTATAATATCCATATCACAGACACAATAATCCACACAGTAAACCAAGTGAATATATCCAAAGTGTCTTCAGTGCCTTCAGAAATTCATGGAACTACTGAAAAGACAATGTATTGTGGAAAATACTATATAATGCACAGTGCTGTGTATTTGTTTTGTGCAGTTAAGGTGGGTAACTAGCAATTCCCATGTCAAATAGACAATTCAAGTTCTCAAGAAAAATATAACCTGAAGAATTTCATGTCAGCCAAAAATAAGAACTTTGATTTTGGCCCTTTTTCCCACTCCTATGAAGTGTAGGCTGGTTTTAAATGAAAATGAAAGATACTTCAAAACCTGCACTTGTTAAATTGCATATTGAAAATAAGGGCATCAGCATTTTCTAGCTAAAACTGCTTGTTACTCGGTCAAATTTCAACACACATAATGACCTTATTTTCTTTTTCTCCTGCTGCTAGAATTACCTATTAATTTGTCTTTCAAATATTATTACAAACCAGAATTTTATTTTCAATTATATTTATTGCTTAGCCTCAGAATTGCCTGACTATGCAACTAAAACACCATGCTTCAAGTCAGGTTTTCCCACATGCCAAACAGGAAATTTCTTGCAACAAAAATTACATGCTTGTACATTTAGGTGCAAATATTTTAATTCTCACTGACTACCTGGAGAAAAACTTAATTATAGAATACTGGAATTTGTGTGAGTGAAGTTGAGGAAAAAGATGTTACTGCATCAGATCAAATGGACAGAAGTCTTTAATAGCATTCTATTGACTTACTGGTAGATCAATCAAATCCTTTTACAGATGAATCTCATTTTATATCTTTTGTAAAGAAATTATATTCTGTCTTTAGACATATTTATAACCCTTGTTTGGTACACCTCTGTCAGCAATATTTTATGTTAGCAAGGTGGCAGAAAGATGTGACAAGTGATGATATGAGCAAGAGATGAAAAAGTAAAAACTTATAAAATCCTAATTGCTTTTATCTATGTATTTAAGGAAAAGTGATTTGGAATATGGATCTAAACTTGCTGCTCATGCATATTTTGTGATTTCAGAATAATTAGGAAATTCTGAACAAATAGGAATGTTTGATTATCAGGGACTTATTAATATTTCAGCTTTGATAGCTGGAATGAAATGAGATCCCTTGTCCAGCATAACCAGTTTGTGGGAGTTGATTTTGCATACGCCAGATTATTCACCCTGTCTATCAACCAGACGTTTTTTAGTCTCTTTTCTGTTTCAATTCTAACAGGTATGTCCTTTTTATGGCAGGACATGAGGGAATATGAAGTCTGACAGCAAACTTCTAGAACACTAAAAGGTAAAGGAGAGGACACAGAAACTGAAAATGATTGTGTTGATTTAATATTGAAGAGCAACATGCAGTCAGAACATGCTGTTCAAATACAGCATTAGGGTGAGGCATTTAACATTCTTTGCAAAGGGTCTGAGGAGAAGAAATCTTTTTCAGAATAAAAGCATGACAATTAACTATTCTCTCTGCTAGGCATCTTTTGATTAAGAAAAAAATATACCCTAAAGATTCTTCAGTCTGTCAATGCCACTACCAGTGACTATGCAGTACTCCCTTAGTTCTCAGTGCAGTGGACTATGCTATTTTGTTGCATACATAATTTCATATCCTAAAATGTGTAATTGTACTCCATGCATCCAGCAAATTACCCTGCAGAGCACAGAACATGTGGTCTGATCTCTCATATTGCAAGATTGCCTGGCAAGGTAAGAACAAAAGAGAACAGTTTGGGAAAAACTAGGTAGTGTCACTTCACTGCCCTGATCATAATAGGGAAAAAGGTTTGCAATCTACTACCCCCTTTTTCCAGTCTCTGAACACGTACCTCTACGCTCAGCAGTCCCCAAAGTTCACTGAAGCAGTGATGCTTGTGCTGATTTCATTTGATTCCTGCTGCAAGATTACCTTAGCACATCTGGTAAAAATTAGATAAACAGATTAGTTACAGCTCTGTTTTCAGTTAATTGCTTGAAGCCTCTGCCCTCACTTGTCTGTTGCAGAGGAAAAATTTCTGACAGGAATAGAAGTTCTAGTTAGGGATTGTGCAGCCCGTGTCAAGCCTAATAAGAATTCAAGGACTCCAGGTCCATAATTTGTGATGATGGTAGTGTTGCTGCTGCATCTCAGCTGAGAACACTGCTTGTCCAATAAAGAGAAGCTCTCTAATCCAAAGAAATGTGTCACACACTTGCAGTTTTAATGAAAATTAAATCAGCCTGACCCTAGCAACATTTCCTCTGTATTATGCTATTCAAAATTATTTGGTGGTCTGTAAAGATGGCAATGGACTACTTAAAATGCTCAGGTATGAACATCTTCTTGGGTTTTAACTCTTCAATGCTTTAATTTTCCCCCTTACTGTGAGACATCTGGTAGGTACAGTCGGGCTGCTTTAGGAGAGCAGATAGAAAAGTATCCCTGCTATTTTGACACGTCACAGCTGGCAGTATGTACACAATAGGATGGGCAGACATTACTGTCACCGTGTCTAATGGACAACAGGAGCCAAGCAGAATCTGTAGCCAGGGCTGCACCTGCATGGTGCTAAAGAGGCCCTTTCACACCTCTGAGACTGTGCTACACCTGATTTCATGTAAAGACAGGACACCATTGCTTTTTGGTAGTTAATAAAAATGAATATCAAGATTGGCAAGAGAAGCTTTAAACTTCCAGCCTCCCTGGAAGTCAGGTATTGTTAAACGAGTGCGAAACACTGATGATGAGTGAAAATGTTACCTCGAGCAAAGCCTTTTGTCACTCTCTTTGTTGCAGACCTTAAGGTAGGAGCTGTCAGGCGTTCCTGGTGCACACAGAGGGCAGCCTGTCTTTCAGGAGAGACTGCTCCCTCAGAGTACTGTGGGCAGCACTTTCTGCCCCAATAACTTTTAGGTTTCACTTAATTCTGTCGTCCTCGTCACTTGGGACCTCAGCTGACTGCAGTCAGACTCACTTTCTGACATTCAAGTGCTAGACTGCACACACACATATATAAGAGTTATGTTCAATAGCCCCGTATTTAAGGTACAGATTCTGAGGGTATGTATACAAGACATTAGGATGTATCAGGTGTCACAGTTGCTTTCCTTGATTTTCACTTAATAAAGAAAGCTTTGTTTATGCTTTCAGCTATAAACTCTCTGTTGCCAAAATTGCAATGTGCTGCTTGTGTTTGCACAGGGCCTAAAATCAGAAGAGAGTTTTGCTCACCTCCTCCAGATGTCCTTCATCTCTGAATGTACCCTGAGAAAGAGAAAATTGTAGCCAGAACAGAAAAAAGAAAGATAATAATTTTCTTTGCATTCAAGTTGAAGAAAAAAAATGAAAAAAAATTGAGTCTGGAATGCTAAGTACTAAGGCTGGGGAGGGTGCAGCTGACATGATTTGAGGCTGGGGTTTCAATTTCAAAACATTTGCAACTGAGAGCTTAAATGAAGATGGTCAAGAGCTGTCAGGAAAGGGCCAGTTCCCTTCGTGAAGAAATTATATCAGCTTCTAGGCCTACAGTGTTGCCTGGCTTTCACAGCAGAGAATTTGACATGTAGTCATGACATGTAGACATGTATGGGAATCCAGCAAAAAGCAAAGGTAAGAATTCTGAAATCCTCCATATCCTTCCTGTTCCTAGGAAATTTATTTACAAAAAGTATTACAATGCCAAGTACACTTATTTCTGTTCACCCATTCCAAGTAAGTAAAACAAATGAGGCAGATTATGGGTGCTGAGCTTTTATCCATATTTTTTTCCACTTGAACCTTTTTATACTTGTATGTATACTTTCTCTATACCGTGATTGTACAATTATATAGATACATATGTACACACATATACATTCATGACTAGATGGGTGTTGACTTAAACATGCTTAGGCTCTTTGCTGCCTCATTTTCCTGTTTCATTTCAGAATGATGAGCTGCATTTCAGAGCATCCTACTAATGCATACTGGCAAAGCATGAAAGCATTGCACTATAAGATAATTATAATCATTACTAGTTCTCGGATCCCTTAGATGGCTAATATTTTTCCTGATTTTAGAAAACATTCTGTTTCATAAGGAGACTTCTTAGCACTCCTGGAGGGTCAGATAGAAATGAATACAGCTATTTAATTAAGTACTTTTTTTACAAAGGAAAGATTTTATACTTTCTGTATTACAGTGGACTTTAGTTCTCTTAAAATGTGTCATGCCATTTAATCAGATACTGGTTGGAAAACATCCCACCTGCAGCTATTGGGAACATTTTGAAACTGATCTACTTTGCTGCTGCAAAGTGTGGACAGTGAATAAACCTCTACTGAAGGAATGATCTTCATTACAAGAACTTTTCTGGACTTTTTACATCTGTTTGATCGTGTCAGTTCCTGTGTCAAAGCGGATCATGATGTTGCCATCTGAAGGTCATATGGCTGTGTTTAAATTAAATAAACAGCGTGTTTTCTGCCTTAACGTAAGCATTTCATCCCCACCAGGATGAATGTTGTAGTGTCTGTGCTGGGTGTGCTATGGCTCAGCTGATCTGCCTTCATTCTTGGACAGGAAATGAGAACAAGGAGAGAGAAACTAACAAACATTTATTCACCTCCCTGTAGGTTTATTGACTCAAAATAAATAACATTTGATCTTTCTCTGAGACTACATGGAAATTAAGACACATGATAATGTTTCTTGTGCCTTCCTCTTGAGATGCTCACAGCCGCTTCTCACAGCATGCTTTGACTCCCATTTCCCTACATAAAAAGCCAGTCATAAAAGTTGTAAACCTTTCATCCCAGCTCATGAGGTAGTTAACCTAAACGTGTAGCTAATTAAGGCCTTTTTCCCCGCCTTTTTTCTTCTTTTTCTTGGGACAGTGGAGAGTTGATAAGCCTTTTACAGGAGGGAGCACAGATGTCTGGGGGAGATGACTTCTGTGCACTGAGCATGTGCAAAGGCACAGACAGGGATGGAGCAGACTCGCTGCCTGCTCATTGCTTGCCTCTGCCTGCACCCAGGGCACTCAGCATCATGCTGTGCCAGGCTCTGGCAAGGCAGAAAGAAATCCAGCTCATGCGATGAAGGCGGCTCTGTTCACGCTAGTGTGGAAGTAAAACATTGGATTTTGGGAGTACAGTGTCAGGCCCACTGACACTGCATTGGATAGCATGTATATTGTGATTGTACAGTGACATTTTTATCCCTGGATTCTTTCTAGATGAGGTTTATATCAGGTCTTGGAAAAACCACAGATTTATACTCTTCAGCAGGCAGCTGCTCAGCTGTATCACAGGCCGTATATGTTGAAAAGCTGAGCGTTAGAAATTCAGAGCATTAGACTGTACCAATTCAGTCTGTTGACAGTTGTGGAAAGGACCCTTTCATTTTACAAAGAGACTGGTATTTAAAGCAAAGCAGTAAGAGAGCAATGGAAGGACGTATTCCATGTGACACTGTACTGGAGATGTTACAATTTGTAAAATGTAAACCTCCTAGGAGAAAAAAAAAAAAAAAAAACAAACTTAGAAAACTTAAACTCTGAGGGGAAAAATAATCTACTTTGGAGAATGAGGCCCAGAGAATCTTCTAAGATAGAAAAGACATGATTTTAAGACAAACAGCCCTGCTGCCTGTTCTCTTTACTGGTTCAGCCTGTCGGAGGACATGCTGTCTGCCTCACCTGTCCACCATTTCATATGCTGACCACTGACTCACAAATACATGGTGTTGCTTTGCTTGCGTTTATTTCATTATTTTCTTTCCAAGCCCTTGATGTAAATCTGATAATTCTGCAGTTAGGGGGAAGATAAAGTTAATACAAAAGATAGTTTCCTCCCAGTATGAGCTGGTGCTTCTTCACAGCAAGCCCTGTGTTTACTGGGTGTAGATACTAACAAATCATACTGTACTGGTGTCCTTTTTCCCAGCACATACCATTGGGGCAGCTTGTGTGGCACCTGTAATTCTAATTCAGTGCAGGTCCACCAGAGAAAGTTTGGCCAATCCTGTATGTATTCATTCAAAGAATGACATTCCCTAAAACTGTCTATGGAAAATATTTTAATCACTCTATCAACTTAATACTACTGGAAATTCATTTAAAGGAAGGAAATACCATGTACAAAATGTATTGGGTGAAGTTTTCTGGCTTGTGTCTTTCAGGAAGTAAATTCTAGCCTTTAAAGTCTGTAACTCCATGAAGATGGAATGATTCTCTTTCATGACAGCACACGTTCTTAAAATCATCACAAATGCCTGGCTTTTATATTTACAATTTCCTGAGAACTTGCTGTTCAGTAGTGGGATCTCTGAAGATAACCTCTAAGTGAACACAACTCAATTTTACTTTAGAACTTATCAGATAGTTTTTTAAGGAACTTTCTATTTCTCATCATGCACAGCTTCCACTCATGGGATCTCACATGCCTCAGAACAGGGCTTTGGAATTTTTGAAAGGAAGATAAAAAAATCAGACAACAGTCACAACAAATCCCAGCACTTCTTTCTTAATGAAATATTGTCCATAATTCTAAAACTGTGATACTTCACTCTCCATACAAGAAAGCTGAACTTCTGAATAATATTCATTTTTGGAATAAAGGTTCTGACCCCTTGAGGTGTGGGTGTTTTCAAGGGACAAAAAGTTTTATCACACTCTGTAGAAGCTGAGAGTAGTTGATGCCTTTCAGAAAGTATTTTGCAGTATGAAATACTGAGTACATATCTTCAGCGAAAATGATGGAGATGGTAGAATAGTTTTCTTGGATGTTGAGTTTCATTTGGGGTTTAAGTCAATTTTGACTTTGTTCACTTTAATTTTATGTGCCATATATGTGTGTGATCCGTCAGTTACTTACCATGGTCCTAAGCATTGAAGCACTATCTGAAACTGGCATTTTCATTTGGTTGTGAATTTCTTCTTTGTTAGTGTTAGACAGCCATCTTTTTCTGAAGAAAATAGCAAGTTGGCCATCACACATTTCACTCTTGCGCAGGATGTCACATGTTCCAGCACTTTTGCTCAGGTCATTTTTTATTCCTCTTTTCTACCCAAAGGAAAGAGCAGGGGGGTTTCCCACATTATATGAAAAGTTCAAGACAGTCCCTTGATGGTATGTGGATCTCTCAACCCCCTCCTTCTACCTAGTTGCAATAAGAATGAAATGTCAGGATGGCAGAACATGAATCAGGAAAAGTTGTGGGCAGGCAGAGCGTATTTAGCTACCAGTGGAGAATTGCAAACCACTGGAGAACAAGCTGAATCTCTGTTCCATCTATTCATCTACCTGGAGAATGCATATCTTGTCAAGTCAATTGCATAAAGGTAATCAGCTCTGAAAAAAGGCAATAAAATATTTTAAACATCAAGTATATTAATATGGCCAGGGAGGGAACCTATTTTGCTGAAGTCCTCTTTTCCTATCTGTTCATGGTGTATTAACATCCTATGCTCTTTCCTTCCTAACTCCTTTAGTTTTCTGGAAAATGTCCAGCCTGGGACAAATCTACTTAAAACCAAAATCTTTATTGTGAATTTCATAATTTTTATGGCTAGATGGGGAGAGGAGGGGAGGGGAGGGGAGG
>VZRN01003154.1:194508-205861 GCA_013397935.1 Dasyornis broadbenti | reverse complement strand
TTCTTGGCCACCTGGGCACACATGGCTCATGTGAAGCCGCTGTCCGCCAGCACTCCCAGGTCCTTTACCCTCAGGGCGCTTTCCAGCCACTCTGCCCCCAGTCTGTGGCACTGCCTGGGGTTGTTGTGACCCAAGGGCAGGAACTGGCACTTGGCCTTGTTGAACCTCATACAGCTGACCTTGGCCCATCGATCCAGCCTGTCCAGATCCCTCTGAAAAGCCTTCCTACCCTCCAGCAGACCAACATTCCCACCCAACTTGGTTTCTTCTGCCCATGTTCTAATGTCGTATCTAAAATCAGAAAGATACTCTTCAATTTTATTTCCTGACTTTTGAAGTTTATCTCAGTGGATTTAGAAAATCCATGTCACAGAAATCACAGGTGTGTCCCAAGCAAGCATAGCAATGGTTTTCATCAACGTGAGCAAAAACCAAACAAAATACAGTCGGGAAAATACAAATCATAAATACCCCCTGTACAAATTGGTTGATGCAAAAGTTGATTTGACCAGATATAGTGGAATATACATGTAAGTAATTTCATTTGAAGTACTGGTATCAGTGGAGCTGTTCCACACTCCAGGACAATCATACTAAGTGAGACTTTAAATCATTAACTTCTTTTATTTTTTGTTATCTTTGTTCCAATAAAATATTCTAAGATTTAAATTGGGCAGGAGAGGGTTAGAATATCATTACAGAAAGGTCTGGGTCAACTGTCCAATCTGGACACCCTTCAGAGTTCTACGTCTTAATTTATTATATTTTTTAAGTGTATTAGGAAATTAAATAATTTCTCTTTGCTGTTTATATGAAGCTCATAGCCCATATCTGTTTGAAACATAATTGTTCTGTTTCTAAATTTTAATAACAAAAAGCTAAAATGCAGTGATGTTATTTGCAGACTAAACACCTGTAGATGCCACAATGCTGGTACATTACCATCATGCTGTGGCAATTTATTTATGCAGTAAGCTTTTTAAAAATGCCTAAACTTTTTTTGCTGTCTGTTTATGTCTTCCAACAGTTAGGTAATTGCATTAAAATACAAAAAGCAACAGATTGTTAATTTTACCTAATGTATTACAGAGATACCAGTGTGATTGCTTGCCTGGATGGGAAGGAACATTTTGTGAAAAGGAATCAAATGAATGTAATTCAGAGCCTTGTAGAAACAATGGCACTTGCATGGACCTTTTCAACAGCTATCGGTAAGCATTTCACCTTCTCACTATATGATCATGTTCCAGCAAGGCCTGGCTTTCTCATCCAGCTATTATTTTGTTTCTCAAAAATGTTTCTTGGGAAGGAAATGGTATTACACAAATGAGCAAACCACTTGTGTCATGGATGCAGTGCTTCACCGTCCTTTCATGTGAAGCCAGCAGATATAATAAACTGTATAAGTAAAATTAAAAAAAGAAAAAGAGAAAAGAAAAACCCATGATTTAAAAACATTTAGCAAGTAACCTAGTTTGGAACTGTACTTTATCAAAGAAAATATGGTTTGCCTTTCTGTCATATTTGTCTTGTAAACACAAGAGATGCTTTTAAGAGTAAAAGTAGTGGTAGTGGGTAGCTGGATGAGTAGATAATATCATTGCTGCCACCTTGTGGTTTGAAATACCGACAAAATAGTAATTTGACTAAAATTTATGTCCCTTTGGACAAAGCATTAGGATTTGATACTAACCATATTATTTTTAACTTTAATGCCAATATGTATTTCATGCATGCATTTATGGTTTAATAATTACTTTATTTCAGTAGTATGAGGATAAAGATTCCCTAACAACCTAGTAATCAGCTTCTGCTCCATGAAGCCAGGGTTTGTCTGTAATAAGGTGTCAGTACTAGAAGAGTCCTGTAAATTTTTAATAGATACTGATATGGGTGCATGTAAAGCTCAGTGTAATAAGTGTACATGGTGTATATAGTCTAGTTGTTGTGCAGTGATTGTATTCCTGGTAATACAGACAACAAGCAGAAAGAAAACTTATCACAGTTGACAACAGAGAAATGATTCCCCAAATAGCCAAGGATAACTAAGTTAAATAACTTAACATATATAATGTATTTTTTTTAAATTAATTTTTGTTCAGAACTTAACCAAAATGGTTTGTAATGTCCTAGAGCTGGTTTTGTATGTGGTATTAAACATCCTAGATTGGTAAAGTATTTTTATTCTAATAACAGAAAGTGTAGCAATGCTGAGAAAACCTGTTAAAATCTTTTTAATTGTGTTTTTCACTTTTTAAAATCTGTCGGGACATAAAACAATTTGTTAAATATTTTTATTTTTGTGGTTCTTATTTTTCTGGTGCTTGTAGTTCTTTGTAATCTACCATCCTCAAGGACAATTCTAGGTGCAGGGATATTTTGCTGCCATGAATCCTTACCTGCCCTTATATTTTTGCAGCCTCTAGAAGACTTACATATATTGCAGAAGGTAACAGGGCTTCTTCTGATGTTATTCATAGCTGGGTCAGCTATGTATACACAAATCCAAGGACTCCCTATTTTTTACTGAGAATTAAAATGCTCAAAAAGTACTTTTCTTGGATTTGTCAGATGCTGAACTGTTACAGAAAATGTTTACAAGAAAATTGGTTTGAACCATAAGCACCACACATATTTTTTTTGTCAGAGCCATTTCTCCTAGTTGACATAACAGAATAGGAAAATTAGATATACCATTGAATCATCATATACAAGGGGCATGGTACACCAAACAAAATAATTTCTACAGAGATACCTGAAGTTGAAAGTGACTCTGAAACTTGGCAACACCAAGGAAAATTAGTGTGGCTCAATGTTTTATTTGTATAATCTAAAGCGATTTCATTTCAATCACTAGAGCTATCCTTGTTTGTACTGACAGATGCTAAAATACCATAATTACTCTTAATTTAAAAAATGTGTTGGTTTCTATTACCTTTGTTAATATTTTTCTCTTAAAAGCTACATTAGCAAGACAAAGTGTTTGTCTCACAGTAGCTAAGCAGTGGCGGTAACTGGTACCTGAATCTGAGGACATCCAGCCATATCTTTAAAATTAAATGTAGTTTTTAAAACAGGATAACTGGATTATAATTGCCTAAGAGAAAACATCATTGGTGTTCTTGAGCTGTGCCCAGGCATTGTTTTGGACATGCACTAGTTAGCCTGGACCAAAGTCAAGGCAGCAACTGCTCTGAGAATGCAACAGTGATAGGCAATGAAGCTTTTTTGCCTGTGGTGATGTTTTGGCTCTGTTTATTTTCCTGCTGTAAGTTGAGCCGCTGGCAGCGATACTCAGAATTTTCTGACTTTCTTTGAAGTTGGCCACACCATAACTGGTACTTGATATCACTTCCAACTTAAATTAATGTAAGGGATAGATAAACGTAACTTTCTTTTATGCTTTGATAACTTTCATTAGTTTACTTTCTCTTAAATATTTGCAAGTCCAGCTGAAAACATCAGTTACTTAAAAGCTAGGTAATTTATTGTGAAACAACTTTAAAAATATATTTTTGCATAGGAATAAAGTGAATATAAAGCAAAAGTAAACATTTTCCTACCAAATTCAAATCTGTGATAACACAATAATAATACAAACTATAATTACTAGTTAAAAATTTCACTTTTGAATTCATTTTCTTTATCTGGGGCTGTTCATTGTTGAACCTTGAAATGAAAACTGTATGGCAAAACAGAAGGATCAACAAGTCTGCCAAAACTGAGTGCTTTTCTTTATGAATTCCATCATAGAAAAATAAATCACCTTCCAACAAGGAAGAAAAAAAATAAGCCTTCTCAGATGCATATTTTTATTTTAAAGAGTTGAGTAAGAAAGATACTGAATGAGTAGTCAAGCTTGAATTGTTGAAAGTGAATAGTTTTTTACATAAGTCCCATTTCATTTGAGGTAATTTATGTTCAGCTGATAAAATGAGAAATATCTTTTTCTTCCTTCTCAATTTTTAGTTTGGCACATGACACAGCAAATAAATTAATTTAGAAAATTTTCATGCCAGTACCATGTGAATTTAATTTTCACAATAGTATGAAATCTCAAATTATGGCTCTGAATATTTATAGACAGATTAATTCACTATCAGCTGAATTCCTTATTTTTTCTGTATTGTATTGACACTTCTGAGTTTTAGGCCTAGGAACATCAAACCCTAATTAAAGCCCCTGTGTCTCCTTTGCTGTTACCAATTTTTGAGTGAAAATCTATTCAACTCTTCTTGCAAAATAATAGTCAACATAATTTTATGGATGAAGTGGAGTTTCCAATGATGTAGAATGGTTGGCAACTTGGCTGTAATCATTATGATATCAGAACTTGGAAAACTAATCAAATTTCTTTCAAAAATACTCAGTTCTTCTGTATATTCACATTGAATCCCACAGATTCATGCTGTTTACCATTTTGCCAATACCTGTTGTTGAGTTTTATATAAAGAATAAAAATGGTGCCTTGCTGCTGCTTTTCTGTTTACAACAGAATACTCGATACTAAACAGGAAATTAGACCTACCTAAGTATATTTTCTTATGCCATTTATCCATCTTTTATTTTTTTATGAGAGATTCAGTATTTGCTTCAGTTGAGTACAGAAAAGTTATCCTTTGTCAGCACTAGAATCCATCCACTAAGACACTTTTGTAGTAGTTTTATCCACTACACTTTTATAGTCTCAGTGTAAACTTAAGTCCAGTTCTTCATGCTGATATCTTTTACAGTTGGGACCCCTTATTATTTGGATTTTTTGTTTGTTGGTTTTGTTTTGGAGACAGACAGTTTTCCTGCCTGCTCATTCTTATCTTTGATATTTTACTTCTGGCACAGGCTTTCTTATACCCTGTTTGTGCAACTATATCACAGATCTCCATTTGCCGCTTCACAGTTATGGATATTATAAACCAGGCTGTCTTACAAAATACTGTAAGTCACGGTAGAGTGTTATGAAATATTTTAGTGTGCATATGTTTGGAACAAATAGCAGGTACAGTTCCTTTACTCTGCTTTTAAGCTTCCCTTTTTTGAGTGCAGTGGTCTTCTTCTTTGGCTATGTATGATACAGATCTGGGTCTTGTTTGAAGTTACGATTTAATCACATGTAGGTGGTCAAAAAATTGTAGATAGTTTTGTAATGTTAGTTGTATGCCTCTAATTCTGGGAGCTAGCTTTTTCTTTTCAGAGGTGACCCTGCTGCTGAAACCTCTCATTCCACTAAGTTCTGCAAGGATGAAAGTTGGTAAATGCCAATGTCACCTGCAAATTTGAGGCTCAAGTTCCTTAAGCACTTCTGAGAAATTATGGCTAACGTGCAAAAGTGTTGTCTGTATTTAAGTGTTCTTCATTTAAACTCTTTTGTCCTTTATCCTGTCCTGTAAGAGGCCATGGTTTTCCTACCTCCCTTTGGACAATCATTGAAAGAATAATTTGTGTTTGTAGAGAAAAGTATTTTGAGTGATTTCAGAACTCATCTCAAACTGTGCTAGTCTTCCTGAGCAATGCTTCTTCAATTACTGAGCATGCCATGATCATCTTTCTTTGTCTTTACTTAGATAATGATTTATGCCAGCTGACAACTAGGATACCCATGCTGTCAACCAGAGTTAGACTTATCCTGCCTTCTTCTTGTTACTTTCTCAGTACATTTCCAAGTACATCTTGCCCTACTGCTTCTCTCTTTGCTTCTTAGCATTTGAAGCCACGTCTTTTCAGAATAATAAAACAGTTCTTCATTATTGTAACTGTCATCTACCTGTTTTAAGCTCTTAAAAAAGAGACCAGTTTTATGTCATTAGGATATATTCAGTGTCATGCATATTTTAATTGCAGTACTGTTAAAGAAAAACAGCATACTGTTTCACTTCTTTTTTCCCCTTCTGGAGAGGATTTATTTGGAAAAGCAAAGTAAGAATTAGCCTCTGCATTTTCTTGGAAATAGGCAAGAATTGTTCTGTGCCAAGTTGTAGAAGCAGGTGATTCTTAGTTAGGGATGTGTGACTATCTGAAAGATTTATAAGTAAAAGCATACTTATTTACACAGTACATTTTAAAGATATGCTTATCTCTAAATGAATGAGTTTTAAACTACCATGGAATTTTAAAGGAAGTCATGATATGATTATAATTGTAATGCTGTGTTTCATCTGTCTTCTGTTTTTACTGACATTCCTTTTAACTACTGCTATACTGTTCCTTAATTTTCTCTCCCCCAGAAGCAATAAGCAGCTTTTCCATAGATGGGAATCACCTTGGTATTTAATGATCCCAGATACCAAATGCTTAAACATTTTATTATTGAAGGCAGCAACTCTTACCTGGCATTTCTTCAGGGTTCTTTGGCCAACTCTTCCTCTCTTGCTACAGAGACATTTGCCAAAACATTTGTCTGTTGCACTTCTGACTTATTTTTCATTTGGAATTGTAGAGTTTTTACTTCATCCTAGTGCCAAGCTATGTATGCATCTCATACTCAGAACCATCTTTAAAAGATTTATATGGACAGTCAGGAGATTTACTAATGAATTAGCTAAGGAGATGTGTGAAAGCACAAACAAGTGCTTCCTCCACAGATAGCAAGTGTTTTATAGTTCATCTCTGGCAATACTGCTAACAACAACTGGAAATGTGAAGTGTGCTGTTTGTTATACTGCAGTGTGTGAAATGAGCTTTAGGCTTTCCATTGCCTTAAGCAAACAAAAAAATATTGCTGTGCTACCTCAGCAGCATCTACTAAAAACTCACTGACATTCTGCACCCCTTAGGGCATATTTTAGCCATAATTCAACAATCTTCTCAAAGGACAAGGGCATTTTTATTCAAAATCCCTATGAAATATTAAATTTAAAACTAAACAAAATAAATACCTAGAAAATACTTCCCCCCTCCTCCAAAATTAGCTCATCAGCTTTTTCTTCCTGAACAGTAGCATTGTTCCAGATGGCGTATTTAATCATTAGGTGATATATTTTAAATAAATGTTTTATAATGTATTTTGTTTACAAACACCCAAAGAGACATGAAATGATCATTTGATGAATTCACGGGTTAAATGGAGGGAGTGCAAACCAGTTTCTAAAAAAATAAGGTGCCTCCGGCATAGCTTTGAGAGTGTATGAAATGTAATATAAGTTTTCCAAATTCATCATCATTCTAGGGCAGTTAAACACTTTCATTGAAAATAATGTACCAATACATGAGCACAGCTACCAGACAAAACAGTCTGAACAGCAGTTTATGGGCTTTGGCTTAGGATATGCTGAGTTTCCTGGGAACTCCTGGGGTCATCACAGGACTGATGTGAGCTCTTTGAAGAGCTTGAGGGTGTCTGGTGCTCCCTGGAAGGGATAGCTACAGAAGGCTGTGACTGCTAACAAGCTGTAGCAGTGTCCCACAAGCTTGGTTGCCAGCTTTTCTTGATTTACCGGGACTTGAAGCTTTTTGTTTCTAGCTGACTCCACATTAAGGACAGCCAAGCATCCTTTCAGCAAATGCTAGAAAGAGTGTATGTAACTGCCAAGCCCAGAGCACAGCCAGCAGAGTAGAAGTGGCCAGAAATTCCACTGAGGACACTGCATACTTAGGCAGTGATGCACTGCAGGGCACTCTCCCTGACCATCCGCGGGAGTAAATAGATCAGCACATTAGAGACCTCAAACGAGACTGAGCTCCTGAGGGAGGATGCAGTTCTGTAGGCCTGGAGCTGCAGAAATGTGTGGAACCTCTTGCTGAGGCTGGGAGCAGATGATAGTGTCCTTGCCTGGAGGAAACACTTGTGTGCTGGAGGAGGATTGGTGTTGCAAGTAAAGGAGCCTCAGAAGGCACTCACTAGGTTGTGAAGCTGAATGGGAGCAATATCATGCTCTCCAAGACCCTACAAATACAAGAACCTGAACTCCCAGACATAGTGAAAGAGGACTAGGAAGAGTCTTTGCATAAGAGGTTTGGAAATGGATACTCCAGTTACAATGAAGGCTAGAAGCTTGTAACCTTGACAACAGGATGAGGGCTGCTGTCCTGCCTGAGCTCTGCCACTAGGGTCAGTGACTGGGCAGCAGAGGAGGAACTAGAAGTTCTGTTCAGTGAAACACCTAAATCAGCTAAACCTGAGTCCTGAGGCAACATCAGAAGGAAGGATGAGTGATGGCAAACACTGGGAGACTCTCTGTTGCAGGCTTCTGATAAGGAGGTATCATGACTCCTGAGGGAAATGGCACAAGTCCTTGTGAGGCCACTCCTGATTATCTCTAAAAGGTCTTGGTGACAAGGAGGGGTTCCTAAGGATTGGAAGAATGGCAGTAAGTGGAAATATGTCAGGGAATGGAATGGGGAGAAGCAGAAAAAAAGAAGGCTAGAAATGGAGAATGTGATTGCTACTTTCAAGAAAGGCAAGAAGGAGGATCTGGGCGACTGTGGACCAGTCAACCTTGCCCCGGTCCCTGGGAAGGTAATGGAGCAAATAACCCTTGAAACTGTTTCCACACACATGATGGAAAAGAAGGTGCTGAGGAGCATGGTTTCACACAGGGGAAAGCATTCCTGATGATAGCATTCAGTGAGATGACTGGCTTGGCAGATAATGAGAGGTCTGTGGATGCTGTTTCTCTTGACCATAGCAAGACTTCAGACACTGCCATAACCTCCTCATAGAAAAAACTCACTGAATTGCTGGACACAAAGACCATATTCAACATAATTCGTCCTCTCATCATGTTATGTAGGAATGATATTAAAAGTGAAATTCAATGGCTTGTCTTTTGTAGCTGCAGTTCTGGTCAATAACAAAAATGCTGCCACCGCAAAGTATTCTTGGGTGGGATGTGGTGCAGTGTGATGATGTGTGGGATAGTGAGAATTAAAACTAGAATGGATAGAAATAAGATAGACAATGCACCAAAAGAATGTCTGAGAAAACTTTTCAAGACAGGTTTCACTACCTCATTATTTCTAATCCTAATATAATGTTTCTGTTGCAGGTGATTCATAATAGACTCATTCCTAGTTGTTCTTTTGCCCTTCGTTTAACTGCTCCCTATAAGAACATTCACTTTTCTAATTTGGAAAACCTTAATAAAATAGAAAGTTTAAACAAGCAAATAAACAAAAAATGCTTCTGACACTTTAAAAATGGCTCATTAGAAATGAATGGGAAAACCATCTGTCTTTGTTAGCTACAGATTAGATATTTCATGCATCAGCAGTGCCTAATATATGTACAAAGGAACAAAATTTTTCTAGGATTGTGGGCATTGCTGCTGACATTATATCCTTTTGAACCATGGAGAATCAGTAATAAACTGATGTGGTAGATCCAATTCTCATTACTATAAAAATTGTACTTTTTCCTTTGATTTCAGAGGTCATTAGTAAAATCTACACATTTCACTTATTGGAAGAGATTTCATTGTTTTCATAGGCATTGTTCCTTTTACCTCTGTTCTTAAAGCAATTCTCAAGGGTAAAAAATTTTGTAAACTTACTGTGTCAGTTTCAATGTCAAGATGTTACCTGTGTTTAGTTTTTCTTGAAATGACTTCACAGCCAAAACAATAGCAAGGTTTCATCTTCAATTATGAGGTATTTTCTTTTGAAGTAAAGAATTATTTTCAGAGCATAACAGTCACAATTTCTTTAAAAAGTAGAATGGGATAGGAACTGCACAAGTGGTTGTTGAGAAGAGCTTTATTGTATATTTAGGAAAAAACTAGTTTGAAAAAGTATGAGTTATTCAGCTGACACAGTTGCATCTTTGAAATAATTGCTTATCTATGACAGTACAATATGAAATATATGTACATATGTACAAATTACACATTAAATAGTTCTAGTATAAGTAAACTATACACAACATAATTAGAAAATCAACATTGGCTTCCCCACCACTAGTTTCTACAGGTAATAAAATTTTAGTTAATAGTCTTTTCGGATTTGTGAAGGATTTAAACTGCTGTGCTCTGTTAGATCAATAGAAGCATTATGGGAATTTATTTAGACTGCAATTACAGATAGTACACTGTTGGAGGTCCTCTATAAACCAGTGCTCACTCTTCAGAAATAGCAAGCAGACTAACGCAGGAACTATAAACATCATATTTTGTGCTACCAAATGCCAGTTTGGATATATGAAAAGAAACTATCAGAGTTATAAAAGCAAGCCTTTATCTTTGAAGGTCACAGGTGGAGAAAAGGGACCACAAATACAAAAATCACAGCACTCTATGAGCATCCATAAGCATTGTTATATGTACGTCTCTTGGACTTGTTCATTCCCTGTCTAGAAGGGACAGTCATAAAATTTTCATAGGTTTGCTCTATTGAAATAACTCACTTTGACACCCATAGAAAAAAGCTGGATTGTTTATATTGCAGTAGATATCAAAGGTAGATAAAGATATAACTGACTCTTGGAGACCAAGTGAAAATAATTTTTGTTGTTTGCTTTTATAGCTTCTATCAGAACAATAATCTTTATAAGGACAAAGCTATTTTTTGAAACTCTGTTTGCCAGGACATGACAAGTCAAATTTGGTTTTGTAACAGAATCTGCAGTAGAGAAATAGCTGCCTCATGTGTAACTGCAGTGTTTGAGCAGCACAGATATATTTGTTTGCTTGCTTGTTTGTTTGTTTATCACATTGAGAAATACTGTATGACTTGAAGATGCTTAATTTTGCTCCTTTACTATTTATATTCTTGGAAATTGCAACACTCCTTGATAAAATTTTTCAAGGCTTTAGTTATATAATTATTCTTAGGCTAACCTAAGCAAGATCTGTGTTAGATGATCTTTGATAAATTTAGTCTTGAAAGATGAAATGTTACTCTCTCTGTTATTTTTTTGAGATTACAATCCTTTCATATTATTAGGTGAATGGTAAGAGATTATGATTTGGCATATTAATGAAGGTCAGTTTGTGCATGTCAAGGTTTGAGCCCGGCCAAATGCCAGGTACCCCCAAATTAACACACCCACACTCAGGGCTCATGAGTTGAGATAAGGAAACCCGGGAGAAGACGCACTTAGAATAGGCAAAACAGGACTAACTTAGGTTGCAAAGTGATCTAATTTATTACTAACAGAGTCAGAGGAGTAAATGAGAGGTAAAATAAACCCTTCAAGGCCACCGTTTCTTCGCTCACCCCCCTCCCTCCTTCCCAGCAGCTGCACAAGGGAACAAAGCATGGGGGGAGGGTTAGGTCAGTTCATCACCCAGATCTTCTTCCCCTGCCCGGGGAGAGGTTCTTTTCCTCTGCGTAGCTATGGGTCTCACCGTCGGCAGCCCGCCCGACACTGCTACAGTGACGCTGGTCCCCACACAGGCAAGCAGTCTCCCCAAAACTGCTACGG
>VZRN01003154.1:139657-194360 GCA_013397935.1 Dasyornis broadbenti | reverse complement strand
AGTGGATCTCAGCATTTCCCGTGGGCCCCCATGGGCTGCAGGGGCACCCCCTGCTTCACCATGGGCCTCACCATGGCCTGCAGAGGCTGCAGAGCTCCGGCGCCTGGAGCTCCCCCTCCCCCTCCTTCTCCACTGACCTTGGTCTCTCCATGTTGTTTTCCCTCACATACTCTCACCTACTCCTCCTCCTCTGGCTAAGGAAAAGTGCGTGCACCCATTGTTTTGATTTCGTCTTAAATATGTTTTTCACAGAGGCGTAACCAGCATCTCTAATTGGCCCAGGCTTGGCCAGCAGCATGTCCATCACCTCAGAGCTGGACATGGTGAAGGCTTCGAGAAGCTTCACCGAGGAGCCATCTTTGTGGTCCCCCCCCACTAGAAAAACCTGGGCCAAGCTAAACCACGACATTGCAAATCCTTTTTTTCTTTTATTTTTCTTATTCTAATAACAAATGTGAGAACAATTCTGCTTCTTAATCTAGTTCTAAAGTATTTTCTAGACTGCCAGTATTAATTATAAAACTCTCTAGCCTTTCCAAATGTTTTGTTATCTATAGGTTCCTTTGAAAATTTGAGTTTATAATGTTGAAGTTAGCATGACTGCTGCTGTGTTGAAAATATTTTAATAGTTCTCTTCAAATATATAAACATTGGTAGTATATAGGTAAGTGATATCATGATGATCTGATATATTCTACCATACTAAATACCATATCTCTCCTTGTTTGTCAGTTTTTTATAGACATCTAATTGGTTCTATGCATAAAGTATTCAATGAGTTCTATTTGTGAAATAAAAAAAAAAAAAAAAGAAGGACATTAGTCCATTTGTTCAAACACGTTTTCTTACACCCTTGCTTCTATTCTTGGATCAGATAGTGCTTTGGTGTCAGACTGAGCCATAGACATGCAGTTTCTTCTGTGGTTCTCTTCCTTGGAGCTTCCTTGGAGCTAGAAACAAGGTAAAGATCAATTGACAGTTCTGAAAAATTATCCCTAGAGTCTTGGACATCCCCCTCCCCCCTCAAACTGATAGAGAAATCTTGCTTAAATGACTTGCAGAGTTCAAAAGCAGTCTGACACGTGAGGAAGACAAACATTTCTTTGTCTCATCCATTTAAATCATTATGCAGAGGTGATTTGCACAGGCTTCTGAATTGGTGTGCATTATGTTCAATTGCTTTTCATGTCAAATTCTCAAAATGTCAAGGTAGTCTATCTTCACGGTTAGATTTGTATTGTTTGAGCTTCATAAAATTTCAGAGTTGCAGTATATTATCTAGCACTTCATGTTGCCATGCTAATTATTGCTAATAAAGATTGCAATTGTAATTACCTTTATTTGGTCTTTTTTGATTGCCTGTAGTGGAAGGAACAGGCAGGAAAGATCTCCTTTACTCCCCGGAGCAAAAGTCCCTTCCACTGCGAGCACTCTACCCAAAGAGTTCATTTTTCTTTTCTGTAATCTGTGCCATCTCAGTATACGGGATGAAGAGCTTTGAGGTCAATTGACAGAACTACTGCTGCATTTCTAAACTTCCCAAATTTAACAAATGCTTCTCCTGGAGGGGCTGTTACCAGCATTCAAGTGATAGCTTCTCCTTTTTCAGTGCAGCATTTTTCTTCCTTTCAGATTTCTTAGGTCAAAGAGAACTTGTCTCAAAATCAATGTACTAAAGCACTGTAAGAGTTACTTGTATCTCGCAGAAAATATCAGAGCAATAAAACCAGAGAAAAGACATTGAGCTGATTTCCATAACAACTAGGCCCTTTACACGGCAATCTTGCACAGAGGAAGAGATTTCCAAGGGGAAATAATGCTGAAGATACCAGTTTCCACAGGTGCAGCAATAAACCCAGTTGTCATCAAAGACTGGCATTAAATTAAGAGAAAGGAAAACAAGCAAACAGGCAGCAAGGGAGATGGAAGCCTTTTATTCAAAACCCTTGAAAGATGGAGAGTCATCCAGATAGCTGATTTAATTCAAGTATTCAACATCTGAGTCTAACATGTTAACTTGCTGTAACTCTTGGAAGCCACATGACAACTGATTCCGTCTGATTCTTGAATGAATGAAATAATACTTTTTTTTTCCTCTACCAAACTGAATCAGTACCACCCAATATACTGGAGGCAGATCATTTACTTGCTGTTCACCATAACATTGATTTACTGTTGCTCTGTTTTCACAAATTAAGGGTTTTGTCTTTGACAAATCTCTGGAGCTGCGCTGCCTGTTAAAAAGAATGCAAATTACATATTTTCTCTCACGTTGCTGGGTGAAATCTTGAGTTATCTTGTTGCTGTTGTACTGAATGTTGTTCCAGTGAGGGATGAAGGACACACAGGCAAAGAATGCAACTCTTGGTGTTAGTGACAAGGGAAGGTAAGATAAAAAGGGTTTTACATCCTTTTCCCTTTGTGTTTTGTCAGGAACAGAAGGAAGCCTAATGTGGTTTTAGTTAATAAAGGATGTTACTCAAAAGAACAGCTTCACATTCCAAAATGCGTGGACATTCTCTGTGGGGGTCTGCAGTAATTCAAGAAATTAATGCTGCAACTCAGAAAATTGTTTGACACACTAAATACAAACTTAAATAGGCCTTTCTTTCTCTTCTCCCTGTGTTGTGTGCTAACTTGCTCAACTGCATTCCAGAATTTTCATATGATTGATAGACTTTTTGTATATCTTGGGAAGTTTAGGACATGAGAGTTCCTAAATTTTAAGGGATGACTCAGTATTTTTAAATATTGTTATAATTTATTTTTTAAAAAGTTGAACATGGTAAACAGTTTTTATAGTACCTTAGATAATAACCATAAATGTAAAGCAAGAGTAAAAAATGCTCCCAAAATATGGGATTAATTTTTTTTTGTATTTTTTAATGAGTTTCTGCTACATCTAAAATAGGAATTTAAGAAGGCAAGACTGATGGGAAGGAACTTCCCTTGCTCATGGTCTGTGAAAAAGACTGTTGATACCAAATAATGTTTTATTTTCTGGTTCCAAGCCATATGCCCTGAGTGATCCTGCCATATGACAGCAATGATCTTCACTTATTACAATCTTTTACTTATTTTGTTGTCTTTCTTAATTAAAAGTATTCAAAGTATTCAGTATTTGTGCTTTTAAAGGAAAAACATTCCTTTTAATGAGACATTTTTACTAGTGATTTTTAATTATTTTAATGTTTATCAGCTGAAACAGAAAACAATGTAATTTTATCTGGCCTTGTAGGTAGGATGAATTGCTATTATTCGTATTGAGATAAATAAGGAAATAGTTTGATCTGAAAAGGAATTGAGTGTGTACTTCATCTATGGAGTCCCATAGTCTGAAAGTTGCATCTAGCCTGACATGAGATGTATCTTGTATTCTGGTTCAGGAAAATGGGAAAAAGAAAACAGCAACATTAAAAAAAAAAAAAAAATAAAAAAATTGGGAGTTGAAAGTAGGATGTAAAATTCTGTTTCCTGAAACAGAAATGTGTGCATTGCAGCTGAACCAGAGCTTAAAGTAAAAGCTGAAATACATCTTGCTGTCTCATTGAGCTGAATGTTACCTTGTGATTGTGTGAAGTCATAGCTTCAAACAGAGGATTAAGAAAGAAATATATGGAAGACAAACAAATACAGCTTTCTCTATCTGTTTCTCTAAAATATGTTTGCTTGGGTATTTTGTGGTGTAATGTTCCTGAATACACAGAATATTAGGAATAAATTTTAGTTACTGTTACCAAAGGGAAGAATATTAACTGAGAATTATGGGAGGAAAGTATCCAGAACAAAGAATCAAGAACAAGTATACAGAACAAGAAATGATTAAAAGGCTGAACCAATTGAACTGGAAGGGAACGAAAACTACTTAAGCCCTCTGAAGTTTATCTGTATGCATCAGACATGCAAAAGACACACTTAGACACTATTAGAGTAGCAGAAACTTAATATTTTTATCTCTCTTCCCAGCAATATACCTCCCAAATAATTTTTTTTTCCAGTTTGGGGTCAATACCCACTTGAACAAGCCAAAGGTGTTCACTATATTTGTACATGCAGATTTTATTTGTTTGTACTGTACTCCATGTTTTTATGTTAAAGAGCTAATCCTTCTGAATTGTCATTCAGAAATACATTATTAGTCATCATCCTGCTATGTGCATTTTGCATTCCATGATGCAAACTTCTCAGACACTTAAAATACTTAGACACACAATAAAGAGTTCAGCCATGCATGTCTGTGTTTACCTGGTACCATTCCCCAAGTACTTTATCTGTGCTTTCTTAGCCACCACTTCCAATTCAACTTGTAGGCTGCAGGTGGTGTATATACTTCCCATATGCCAGTATCTATATCTCAGTTAAATTAAAAAATGGTATGTATGTGTATGACAAATGTAACAATTTTGTTTTCCCTAATTTCAGCTTCCTATCCTCATTCCAACAGCTGATAAAGGGAGGTGGACTTCCTTTGATTATATAATTTGTGCAATTTATGTTCACCTATCAATTTACTCTGTGATGAACAAATTGGTCTTTGCTCACGTGCTACTGATTAATCCTTTGGAGAGAGGTGAGAGGGTAAAAGATATTTCTTCCTTTGTGGCCACTTTCTTGCCATAAACAGTTTGAAAATATATTTATCATTCGGTCGTGACAGACATAAGTGTATTGAGGAATCAAAACCATGTGATAATGGATGAGCTTCTTTAGCTGTTTCTTCCTTTGTTTAATCTTTTTATGACCTGAACTTCATCATTGAAGTTGAACCAAACTATTGCATATTTCACTGCTAATGAAACTTCCCATTGTCAGATTGACAGCCCAAGGAACGGAACTTCCTTATTGACTAACCAAAGCTGTGGTAGTTTAATAGCACTTTCCTGCACCAAACTGAGAAGATGAGAGGATAATTCAGTCTCTGTGCTCAAGTTGATAATTCCGTTTACAATAAATTGGTGATAACTCTTGTAGTAATTGTGATAATGATGGGTGATGTTGTAATCGCAGAATCACTTAGGTTCGAAATGACCTTTAAGATCAAGTCAATCAAAATTAATTGTAATAATGATGTCCTACTATTTCTCAAAAGCAAAGCTGAAAGTCTTATACCTCATCTCCTGACATGCCATCATTGATGGAATTTATACTATAATGACATATATTTGGTTTTACTTAAGAGTTAATTAAGCTTTTAATTTTAACTTAAGAGTTATAACTTAGTAACTTAAGAGTTTCTCAGGCAATAAGACATGCCATGCCTAAAAAAAAATTATGGTCCCCTATGCTCCAATAATGCAGTGCTTTCACAGTGGCCAGCACTCCTCACAACAGTCAGGGGGACCTTGGGGATTGGTTGTACACCTGAGCTGAATTGTATGATTCAGTTCAGGAGCTTGAAGTCGAAAGCATTTGCATGGAAAAGATCTTCCTGTTATTTATGTTAATCAAAGGTTTTCTGGCACACCTCAAAAAAGGTCAATGAATAAGCAGGTTTGTAACACAGCATTTTTATTTCTGAAGTTAATTGTTCCTGCCTTCTTAACTACAGCAATGAAAGAAATAGGAATTTTAGTTTTTGTCATTATTATCCTTTATAACTTTGCCTCAATCATTTAGAAATTCTACCCATTGCTATTATTCATAAAGATTACTATGTATGTCTCAATTAAAGAGTATGAGAAAAAAAAAGACTGGATAAAAAATAATATTACTTTTGTAATACCGAACAGATTTAGCAACCATTTTCATCCTCAGTTTTGGCCATTTCTCTGTCACAGCCCACTTCTTTCTTTCTGCACCATAACTATGACACCAAACCCTCCCAACACAAAGGGTTATGGTTTTTCAGGCAGTGAGAGCAGGAAGGAAACAGAAGTGTCATCCCTTTCTAGAGGGGCTATTCCCAGTGCTGAAGCTGGAGCGAGGGATGCAGGTGTCACTGGGCCTCAGTACAGGGTTTAAACCAGTGACACGCAGCTCAGGGTGAGCCCCTGTGCTGCTGGGTCAGCTGGGGGCCTTATCCAAGCAGTGGCAAAAGTCATAGAATCAGAGAGTCCTAGAATGGTTTGGGTTGAAGGGGTCCTTTAGATATCACCTAGTCCAAACCACCCAGCTGCCATGGGGCAGAGGGATCTTTAACTTGATAAAGTTACTCAAAGCCTTGTTCAACACAAATTTGGAACACTTCCAGGAATGGGACATCCAGAACTTCTCTGGGCAACGCTCCAATGTCTTACCACCCTCATTGTAAACAATTTCTTTCTTATGTCAAACCTGAATCTACCCCCTTTCAGTTTAAAACTTCCCTTGTCCTGGTAAAATCTATCTCTATCTTTTCTGTAAGCTCCCTTTAATTATTAAAAAAACCCATTTAAGAGCCTCTCTTCAGAGCCTCTCTTCTCTAGGCTGAACAACCCTAACTCCCTCAGTCTGTGGGCATTTTTTATGACCGTCTTCTGGACTCGCTTCATCTGCTCCATGTCTGTCTTGTACTGGGGACCTCAGAGCTGAGTGCAGTACTCTAGGAAGGTTCTCACAAAAGCATTGTAGACAGGCAAAATCACCTCCCTCAACTTAGCTACTTTTTATGCAGCCCAGGATACAGTTAGCTTTCCGTGTTCCAAATGGGAATTGCTGGCTCATGTCCAGTTTTTCATCCATCACCACCTTCTCCATAGGTCTTCTCTCAATCCATTTGTCCCCAGTCTATATTGATGTTGGTGATTGTATTGATCCAGGAGTAGGACCTGGTCCATGACCTTGTTGAACTTCATGAGGTTCATATGGACCCACTTCTCAACCCTGTCAAAGTCCCTCTGGATGGCATCCCTTCCCTTCAGTTAATCAAATGCAGCACTCAGCTTGGAATCATCTGCAAATTTGCTGAGAGTGTGCTTGATGCCACTAAGTCATTGATGAAGATGCTAAATAGTACTGGTCCCTGTATAGACCCTGAGGGACACCACTTGTTAACTGATCTCCATTTGATCTTCCCTAGCACAGAGGTGAGCCTGATTAGTCAGTAGTTCCTACAGTTCTCCTTCTTACCTTTTTGAAAAATGCCTGACATTTTCCTTCTTCCACTCACTAGGGACTATGTTTACTGCCATCACTTCTGAACTGTGGTCGAGACTCACTTAAGAGTTACATCAGCCAATTCCCTCAGGCCCCCGGGGTGCATCTCATAGAGTTCCAAGGATTTAGGTAGTTCCGGTTCCTGACCTGACCTGACCTTCTCTTAGGATAGGAAGGACTGCATTTCCCCGGTATCTAGCATGAACTTTAGAGATGTGGGAAGCAAGATTAACACTGAAAACTGAGGCAAAAAAAAGTTTAATATCTCAGTCTTCTCTCAGTTGATGCTATTTCTCTTGTCTTATTTATTGCAGAGGTACATTTCCTTTAGTCTTACTTTTGTGGCCAACATATTTGCAAATCCCTTCTTATTCTTTGCAGCTCTTGCCAAAATAAGCTCCAAATGGGCCTTAGCTTTTCTAATCCTACTCCTACATATCTAGACAACATCCTGTATTCTTCCTGGGATAAATGTCCCTTGTTCCTTGCCTGTGCATTTCCTTCTTACACTTCTGTTGACCCAGGAGATACTTATTAAGCCATGTTGGTCTCATGCCTTCTGTACTTGATTTCTTGCATGTGGAAATCAATCTGAAATAAATGTCCTTAAAGAGATGCCAGCTTTGTTTGGATTCATTTCCCCTGAAGGCAGTTTCCTAGGGGATCCCATCTGCAAATGGGACTGAAATCTAATCTAAACTGCTATTCAGCTGAAAATTCCCCTCCTGAGATTCAGGGTCCTGACTACTCATCTGCTGTCCCATATCCCTCAATATTGTTAATTCCATTCAGGCATAAGCAGGGAAGACCAGACTACCACCAATTTTGCCTTCTCTAATTACTTAATCAGTGTCACATTTGATTGGTTGCAAATGGAGAGCTCAAGGAATAAAATAGGGAAGGAATAATGGTAATGATAGTAAAGGTAAGTTCAAATGAATTTAGGGGAGAGGAGGAGAGGCATAGGTGAAAATTTGAGGAGACCATTTAGGGGTGTCATATGAGAACAGAGAACTAGGAGCACCAGAAGAACATCAGAGATAAATTCATGACAGCTTTTGCAGGTCAGAGCTGGTGAAACAGGTCAGATAGCTGTCTGTGGAACAAACAACACATTAAACTTTCAGAGTATGAAAGAAAAAAAATGTTTGTTGGAGGAAAGGAGATAGAAACATGAGTGTTTGAAGCCTTTTTGGTGACTGGAAGTGTATGTCTTTGGAGCTTTGTGGTGTGTGTTGGTGCTCTAAATTTCAAGCTGTGCATGTATTGAAAACAAGCTCTCATTTCACTACTTCAGATGATCCAATTGCCTCGAGCTTACAAGGAATAAATTTGTCACTGGGCACTGTGGTTTCTCAGGCTGTGAGTTGATTTGATTGAGTGCACTAAACAACATAAATCCTTACTGTAGAATGGCCCATTGTTGCATGTGTTGTATGCCTAACAGGCTGACCTAAACTTCACTGAATGTCTTGCCATTTCTCATCAAGCACCTGTCAAAGAGGCAGTTGAATGACGGGCACACTGTAGCTGCGGGTTCAGTTTAGGATTCCTGTTGCTTTGACTGAACCACTGAGGGAAAAGCAGTTCTGCTGCTTCTTAAATATTGCCATTTTTTTCTGCAAAACCACCTGTATCTGTGGCAAGGGTAAGTGCTCTGATTTATATTTTCTGAAATGTTTTTTACAAAATACAGAGGACTAAATAGACTGGTTTCTTGTATTTTTCTTGTGTAGAGAAAGAAGCCTAAAAGCCAAAAAAAAAAAAAAAAAAGGCTTCTTCTGAAATTTGTTTTGCTGTGGAGTATTCATCTACATTACTGCTTATCACAGAATATGCTGTTGGAAGGGACCCACAAGGATTGTCAAGTCCAACTCCTGTCCCTGCACAGGACCATCCCCAAGGTCACGCCATGTGCTTTTGTTAAGCTTTGGCATTTTTCCAGAACTTCTAGCTGAGCTAGGTCGGAATAAACCCACCAGTATGATTTTCTAATTGATAGCCACTTTAGAACTCTTAAGATTCAGGAAAGATTGCCTCTCCAGTTAACATGCTGAAAAAATGGTATTGGCTCAGACAAGCTCTTGCCAATGTGTGCAAATAATTTACAAAAGGGAATGAGGAAAATGGGGGCATACTCTTCTCAGGGGTATCCAGTGACAGGAAAAGATGTAGTGGGAAGAAGGTAAACTACATGAAATAAATTCTACATGAAGATAAAAAAATACTTCTTTTTTTTAAATGTGAGGGTCGTCAGGTGCTGGAACAGATTGCCCAGAGAAGTTGTGGAGTCTCCGTCTTTTGAGATACGCAAAACCGGGCTGGAAACAGACCTGAGAAAACTCTAATTGTACCCGTTTTGAGCAAGGGAGTCTAGATGAACTTCAGAAACTTTTTTTCCAAAATCAGCCATTCAAGTATTCTTAAGACTCTTTCCTGTTATTTAATTCCTTAAAACCTTTAAGGTAGAATATAAGGCAGGTAATACCTATATATTTCACTAGAATGCGAGAAGTAGAAGGGGAGTTTTCAAGCAGGTAAGAACCAAATAATTTAATACTTAACTCATAATATAGAGACAGAGGAACTTATTGACATTAGTTTTCTGGATACAATTCATGACTATAGCTTGAATTTTTGATTTTGACTTTAATGTTAAAACAAGTGGTAAAATATTAAGCCAATAATATAATTTGAGTATTTTCATTGCCCTCTCCTTTTGTTTGTGTTTATATAGAAAGCTTTTCAATTTATGGCGTTTTACATATTACAGTCAAAGGAGTATGTGGAGCTTATATTATTAAAATGAATAGTTTACATAAAAGAGTCATGATTTGGTTTTCTAATATCAATGGGACTATTTGGATTTGGTTATTGGAAAGAAAATATATATGTTGTTAAGTTGGTAAAACAATAGAAAGTAGTTTATCATTGAATATCTTATATTTGTCTAGTCTCTTAATAGCATGTATCAGCTTCCCCCCCCCCCCTTACAAATCTAGAAATCATCTTGATTTTTCTAATGGAGTGAAAAAAAAATTGGTCATTTTGAAAAAGTTTGTTTGGGTTTTTGCCTTTTGATCAGATAATTTCCCAGAATACCAGCTATCGTAGCTTAATTGATAACATGCCTTTAATAGTCCTAATACCTTCTTACCTTATTTAAATAACAGTTTTCATTAAGACAAGATTTCATCTTGGTTCTTTAAATTGGGCCTCAGGATAGACACTTAAATGTATTTTTTTTCACATTTAATGAGGACTCCAGTAACTTTTTAAATAATACTGAAAGGAATATAAAAAGCTCCGTTATTAATTGTCTCCTTTGCTTTAATATTGACTGTTGCATCTCAGCTGGTAGCTGACATGAAGTCGGGGTAGGACTGGCTAGTAGTGTAGTGTAGATAACTGCTGTGTTTCAGTGACCTAATGTTCCCTGTAGTCATACAGAATAGTTTTGATAACTCAAAGGCAGTTATGAAACTCATTAGGGGAAAAAAAGGAATGAAAAGTGTTTAATGTTTGCTCCTCTGCACCTCAGTTACGTCCATAAAGTCAGACCAGGTCAGAACTGAACTGTGTTCTCCTAATATGAAGTGAAAGGCTCTCCATTTAATGAGCTTTCTAAGCTAAAAATGGAGCATAGCCAAGTAGTACATGCCAATTTGTAGTAGTGCATTGGTAGTAATTTATTCAGAACTTCATAAAAGAAGTAGAGATAAAAATGAGCAGCTGTAAAACAATTAACATCTGTGTTCTGATCTGTTGGGTCAGAGTGTTCTGCTATGTTCAGTATGAGATATTTGGAGGTGCTTAATTTGTAAGTCTGATGCTTTTATGTATTGGCTACTTAAGAGAAAATTCAACAAAGCAGATTAGGGGGTGCAGTGTTATTCAGTGGATGCTGCTTCTAGATAATAAATGGATTCTGCCATGTATAGTGAAAGCAGGTATGTTTGTTGTGTATAAGCACGGAAAAACAAACCGTATTTATTTGTGACCATATTTGCAAAAGTATGCCTTGAGTAGTGTAACTAATGTGTTCTGAAATGTGATTTTTTTTTTCCCATTATTTTAAGAATGTCTGAATGATTTTGATAGTAATGAATATTAGTTTCTAACATGAGAAAAATACAGTAACCTGATTTTTGAATCCTTAGTGCTAAAATACTCAAGCCTTTAAAATCACAAAGTTTCTTTGTAATATCCATTCCATTTCATGTGACATGGAAATTGTATCCCACAAATCAATAACACAGAATATTAAAAATTTGAAAGAAAACACTGTGTTTGTTTTAAGGGATGAAATTTGCCTTTCATGTGGCTAGCAATAGCTGTACCTTACAGAACAGAACTACACAACAGATTCTGCATTAAATGACCTCTATATTATTTAAGAACAATTCTGCTTATCAAATTATAACTATGAAGATATATTTGAACGGTTTAATACTGAAATCAATATTGATCAAAGTAGACAAGAGCTGGTATAGTTCATCTTTCATATTGTCTCTTGTCCTGCCAAGTAGTTGCAAAAATAAAATTGAGTTCAATTTTGTTTTCAGTGAAAGTAACAGGAATGTATGACTTTTAAAGTACATAGAGCTCACTTTTATTGCAGCTAGTGAAGAAATTTGTCTCTGCAAACTTTTAAATCATTAGCAAATTGTTTTCTTTGAATTTACAGAACATTATCATAAGTACATAAAAAAAGGTATTTGTCTAATTCATGAAGATAGATTCTTTACAATCAGACGTAATTTAGATTTTGGTCTAGATTTTCTCTTCTGTGTTATCACTAACAGATCTTCACAAAAGCATAAAGAAAGAGAAAGAACACAATGAAATTAGGATTCTTAATGCCTCTTACCTTCTTTCTTAAGTGAACTAGATATGCTACCTAATTCATCCCGAACACTGAAGTATTTACTATTTTCACATGTACGAAAAGATGTCCTTCTAATCCTTAACATTTAGAAAATCTACTTTTCACATTTGATAATGTGTCGTTGTTTCATCTTTAAAAAGATCCATACACGGTTCTGTCTTCATTTCCCAAACCAGATGGCTTTCCAAGTGATACTGTGACTTAGAATAAGTCTTTTTGCTTTTGCTCAAATAAATTGTGAGAGAAGAACTTGAATATAACTTTTATTCATAATGCACTCTGATATAATTTCCAGGAAAAAGAAGGCTATTCACAGAAAAATATTATTGATTTTATTTTTAATATTTTTTATTTTTAAAATAGAAATAGGTGGAACTGATTGGGCTAAGTTGCTGATTTTTATTCTGCCATGTCAACGCTCTTTTTCTTTCCCCCTCCTCCAGATGCACATGTACTGCAGGGTGGACAGGGCCGGACTGCAGTGAGGATATAAATGAATGTGAATCTGAACCATGCTTGAATGGAGCCACCTGCTTTGAATCTGTGAAGCCGGGGCAGTTTGTATGCATTTGTCCTCCATTTTATACCGGTGACTTCTGCCACCAGCGCTTTAGTCCCTGTGAGCTGCCTTACAATCCATGTATAAACAATTCAACCTGCTTGGCACAAGCAGATGGGAATCCAGTGTGCATTTGCAAAACAGGTGAGAACTGGAATAGTTAATCTCTTCCAATTTGTGTTGTCCTGAAGAAAAAAATTGCAAATATATGTTGAATTTGTCACTATCGTTAATGTAAGTAGAAAAGAATATGTTTGAAAGTACATAAACCCATCACGAATTGCAGCAGGTCTATCAGTTGTGTTAAAAGACTGGACAGAGAGCTGTCAGTTTACCTATTATTAATTTCTTATATTACAATACTTATTAAATCTACGGTGGTTTAGATTCAGCACTCAGAATTACTATTTCTGAATCAATTTTTAAAATGACATAGAAATAGACATGTACCTGGCCAGCAGAGCTGACAAACTAAATTGACAAAATAGACAGGCAGATTTAGAAAAAATATATGCAAATTGGTGAAAGTACAAAAATTGGAGCAATTTGGAAATGGTTTCTTTTCCTGCTGAGCTGTCAGGAAGGCCTGGCACATCAGGGAAGTAATCTTTCCTTGCCTAATGGATATAGCGGGTTGCTCCCCGTATGCACAACAAGCCAAATCACAACAGGTGCTGACAGCTTTCCTGGGCCATGGCTTAAAAGATGCAATCTCTCCCTCGATGTACAAGAACTGCTAGGGTGGAATGGAGCTACAGGTTAACTGTGAAGAACACTGCTATGCACTTCCATGTAGGAATTGAAGAATACATTAACTAATTAACTGCTGCACTGAAAATGTAGAAAATTGAAGTAGGAGGAAGTACAATTACTGGCTGGAATTGGAGTTGGGGCAGGATTTTGAAGTCTTCACTGTCGTGCCTATAAAAGTAGGGGTGTCTTAGGGACAAAGGATAGCAAATATATTAATTGCAGTGTTACATGACAATACTATTACTTATCATTTACTAAGCTACAAAGATAGGGATATAATATCTAGGAATCAGGAGTATATAATACCTTGAGTTTTTTTACTATTAAGGTAAAGGTTACCACAAGTTGCTGAGGTAAAAAAAAAACCAAATATCACCAAGGAGGTATGCAAGATGCTTATTGGAGCAGCTTTAAGAAAAGCTGTTTTTCAAAAACAGCTTTTGACACAAGATACTGATTTTTTTTTTTTTTTTGAAACCTTTTTAAGAAATTATCTGTAGAGAGACATGTAACTCCAAGTGTTCCTTAATATTCCTCAGAAAAAGTTGTCTTTTCCAAACATTTTTGTGTACAGTTTCTGAAGAATCAAACATGCAGCCAGGATTCTCAGGGAGCTTTGATGGAATCTTAAGAATTCTTGAAACTTGCAGCTAGGAATCTTCAGTGAAGTAGTAGGGGAATTAGGTGAATCAGTAACATATATTGCAAACAAATCTTGGAAAGTGGAAAATTCAGCATTGAAAAGGGGTAAAAGGCATAATTGATAAAGTGAGTTGATCATTCATGCTAGGAAAATTGCAACCATTTATTCAGGACTTACCAAAAAAAAGGAGAGACAGAAAAATACAGAATTTTAGCTCAAAGCAGTTTGGGGAAATCCAATTCCTCTGTTGCCTTCTTTTCTATTATTTATCTATTTTTTGTCTTGCATATGCCTCCCTTTTTCTCCTGATAAACTTTTAAGGATTATAGAGCTCATCACAAAGAGCAATCACACTGCCATTGGTAGATTACTTCAAGGCACTTGACTTAGTATTAAATGGCACATGGATTAAACTTGCCAGTAGTTAATGGTCCAGTCCTTAGAAAATTTGAGTCTGGTGTAACAGGAATCACAAAATGTAGCAGTGCTTACCAAATTCTTGCAATTGTCTACAGAACACTGTATCTGAGATGGGTACAAAGGGACCATAAATTACACAATTGACAGTAGTACATATTTAGAAGAAAAAGAGAATATACACTGACTCAAGGGAGCTGGGCCAGGTCAGAGAAGACAAAAGCTGATAGAATATAAATTGGGCAGAATCAAAGCTGATGTAAGATGTTAGTTTAGGATAGCATTACCACAGAAAATCGGTAGGAAGGTAATGAAGTCGTGATTAGTTGTAGTATAAAGCAAAACTGTGCATCTTCGTTCTCATGAGTAAACTAGGGAACTACAGTTGCCTGGTTTTGCTTTAAAGTCTTCTAAAATTCTATAAATACAATTAATGTAAAACCCTCTTGAACTGTCTGCCCTAGATATAGAGATTTTATTTCTGCAATGAGCTAGATTATAATATTTGTGTAACAAAACGGGACTCTCATATTGTAGATTATGGAACAGTGTTAGACCATGACTTTAAGTTAAATTGTTCACACAAGCTGATTAAAGAGTTTAAAAAAGTATGATCTCTACAATTGCACAATGATATATTCAAGGTTGCAAGAATGTTGTAGGAGGGCCATTATTACAAAAGCTTAGAAATTGCTACTGTAGAACAAGTTTCCCAAGAGGTCCACAGAAAATCTGTCTTAGATATTTTGCCAGTAATTGATAAGCAAGGGTTTGATCAAGGCAGCTGGGAGGACGTGGGGGTTTGAGCTGTTAATCAAATAGCCAGCACTGAATCTCCTTAAATACTGCACACTAAATGCAAAGCAAACAGGAGAAATGGACAACTTAGGGCAAATAGCAGAATTTTTATTGCCTAATTTATCAACATGCTTTTCTGGTATTGGAGAATTCTATTCTTAGAACTAATCTTAATAAAAGGAATAAAAAATTAGTGTAACAGGAAAAGCAAGGCAGGGCATGTGAACAAAACTATAGAATTTAAATAATACTGAAATATTTGTAGCTTAGCCTTGGCCACAATTTGTAAATTCCCCAAAAGGTCTACATGAAAAAAGATCTAAAGAGCAATTCAATTGTATAAGTGAAACAGAGGGTAAATAAACAAGAGTATGGGCATTAGACCATGCTGTTTTAGATAATGGCAAGTGCAAAACTGTTAGTTTTGTAGAGGCAACCCAAAAGAAAGATAGGACAGTTTGGTACAAATAGTGTAGCTTTCTGAGAACAATTTTTTTTATGTTCCAAGACAAAAAAAAATCCTGAGAAAATATATTCAAAATCAAGGAAAGCTATGAAAGGGAATGCAACTACTGAGTGCACAATCAGCTCTCTGGCATGACTGGTGAACAAGTTTAATTAATGATGAAATGGGAGATAAAAGGTAACAGTTTTCACAAAGTGTGAAACCTGAGTAATTACAAGCACATAAATATTGCAGAGAATAACAAGATAAAAAAATAATTTGCAACCATAAACTATGGGCCAGAAAATATCTAGTATTTTTTTAATAGGACTTTTTTAACAGTGATTTATTCTTTTATGAGAACTATTAGTAGATATAGGTATCGTAGCAAGGCAAGGGTTAGCAGGAACAGCAGATAGAGTTGTTGCTGACATAAAGACAGGAAGGAAGGGGCAAGATTGTTGAATTAAAATGGTTCCTAGAATTCCTGCTTCTTAGAAGGTAGAAATGAATCTCTCTTTAAAATTAGATGTAGAACTTCTTTCATTTGTCCAAGTAATATGGATGGGATAAGCTCAAGATGCTCATGCAGCCTCCTCATTACAATGGAAGCAATTTTCCACATACATATTAGGTTATGATAGAAAAGTTATCAGCAAAATGCTACGTATTTTACGTTATGTATTGAATACGTACAGACAGTGTTCATATCAAAGCTTTGCCTACTCTTTTCAAAAGCATGGATTATTTTATCAGCATTTGTGTTAACTCAGTAACATTTTAACAAGTTATGTAGAAGGGAAATTGATCAATGGAATCAATATATATATTGTTGGAAGAAATACTCTGGAAATGTCTGGATTAATTTGTCCGGATGTAGATGTCCACAGTATTACATTAAGGGAGGTATTGTTTTTTGAGGTAATTCATTTCACACAAAACAGACATACAAAGTCAAATGGTGAATGCTATAGAAATATTTATGTCACTCTGCTGACTCTTTAAGCAGCTTAGGACAAATCTTTCAGATGGTAGGCTGAATTCTTTACCAGTTGCTGCTTGCTGGATTATTATTGCTGTAGACATTTAATTCTTTTTTTTTTTCCTTAAATCTGCATAGTTCTGGGAAGCACACAGTTTTAGAGAGGAGTGAAAAGAACAGGGAGCAGCAACATATGTCATTACAGCACACAAGTATACAAAAGCTTTGTTGTCTTATTTGTGCTCATTGGAGCTTGAAAGATACAAAGCTAGAAGCTGCAAAGTTGAAAGACTGGTTTATGCAAAAGGAATTGCATGGGTCTTAAAGTTAAAAGCATCAGTTTTAGGGTGTAGGGAAATTATGTGTATTGTTCCAGGGAAATCTAGGAAGACAACTCATCTCTAAGGAGAAAAGATTAGCTACGGTTTTTACTGGAATTGGGCATTCTATTTTTTCTTTATTCTTCAACATAATTTCTGAAGTCCTTGTTTTAAGCCGTTCTTTCCAGGACTTTTTCACCTCTTTTATTAGACTACTGTCAATAGCTCTGTCACATAGGACCTTGTTTTTCTAGTACTCTTTGTTCTAGATGCTAGTGATTTTTTTTTTTTTTTTTAATTTGGTCTATAGTATATTACAGATAGAAGCTTGAACTAAAGCAAAATATTTTTCAGCCTATGTCTGAAACAGTGAAGTGAAAATTATCATAATGTACAAACTTTATAATACCAAGCAGAAATAATAAATACATTATTAAAACCAGAAGTTATTTAAATTGGAGTCTGCCATTGTCAGATTTCTGAGCCCTGCAGTGCCAGTTTCTTTTTCAGGCACACACATAATTCACAGAGGGAAACAGACTTTTTACAGTGCCTAATATTTTACACACTTTTGATTTTGATATATGTACCTACCTATATTATGCTGAACAACCTAAGTACCTGAACTAATGATTATGGGGCTGCTATGATATCTCTGCTGTTTGCAAACATTGATTCATAACTAGTTCATGTTAAGGAGACAAATACCCTTGATACTGTGCTGATAAGCAAAGCAGTAGAGAGCTTATGGCAAAAGAATCCTGTTAGAATCCTGTTACCTGCAGAAGTCAATTCCGTAATATTTCTCTGCAATGGAATAAGGAGATGAAAATGACCATAACTGTGACAGAAGATATTTAGCTTCTATACTCTGCATATTCGATCATTTTGTCTATGGGCCTCCGGGGAGCTGCAGAGTTGAGAAATGCTGGATTTCCTATATTTAAGAGAAAGAGAAGTAATAATAGCATCTGTCTCATCTTAAGTAACAGCTTTCCAGATGCTTCGAGACCTCATATCATTAAAATTACTTTCATGCCTTCTGAACAATTAAAAATATAGAGAAATAAGACTAAATTTTCTAACATAAAGAACTGTAATAACTTTCAGTTATTTTTCATCTCTGCTAATTTCTGAAAGATTTGAAGATGTTATGTTACTACAAAAATTGTTAATATTTCTGAGATACTTCTTCAAATGTATCTATATGTATTCAACAAAATAACAAATGTTTTAAACTAATTACTGTATCCCTTTGATTTAAAAAAAAATATGTGGATACCAGCAATACTTATGAGATTCTGTTTACACCTTCAGTTTTTAATGTGACATAAAATACAGTAAAACATATTTCAAAAATAAAAACCATTTTACATTAACAGACCTGTTATCATGCAAGTAGTGTCATGATTTACAAAATAGTTTTATATAGCAATATATTTGACATATTAAATGTTTTAAGGCAGTTCCCCTCTTTGTCTTTTTATTTTATTTCCTCTTACAACACAAGAAATAATTTGGAAACATGTCTATATTTATGTAAAACTTACATCCCAATACTAATTTTAGTTTAAGTATCCCAGAAGATCACAGCTATGTGTGGCAGCAGTTGTAGCCTATATAAAATAACCTAATGTATTACAGTATTTGTTTTGAAGTTTGACCTCTCCTGTTTGTATAAGTGATGTGCACAGTTTTGCACTGCTTTCTTTTCGTAATTTACTCTGGAAACATATTTAAGGGCTGTATTAAAATTGGCTTATTGTTATATGCTTTTATTGAAACACCCTTTCTACAAGCTTTATAAATTAAAAATATGCTACAGCACAGACATGCAGAAAATGTGAATGAAATGATATTTGGGATCATTTTAAGCAGACTTGTGTGTTTCTCAAGAAACATTAGTTGAAAGCAGGAGGTTTTGATTAAATCTGTAAAAATTTCTAGAAATGCAAAAAATTCCTTAGAAAAAAGTCACTGCATTAGTTCACAAGTTTTCATTGTGGATCAATATATCACATAAGTAGTTGTCTGTAATTTTTAATAGTATATGTCATAATGAAAAAATTAATGACTTCTTTAATAAAAAAGGACTGAGATAATTTGTCAGTATGCATAAGACCATATTATTGTAAACTGAATACTTAGATTGCTCAATTCATAATGCAGTAGATAGCCAGTGAAATTTTGTAATGAAAATGTTATTTTTCTCAATTTGCAGGAAAAATAGATAAAGTAGAATGCCTGCTCTATGTTTGTTTATTTTCTGTCTTTTCAAAGTATTGATATGTTGCTATGGGCTGGAAAAATATGTACTACTGTGTTCAAAAAATGTGTTTAAACAATGCTTTGTATATTTACTTCTGTACGATTTACTTCTAAAAGACTATAAAACATCCATAACCAGTGACAGTGACAGGCAAAAGCAGAATGAGCAATGCCTCCATTTTCTGTTTTGTGTATTCAATTCTGATAACATATCTGCGATATGTTTTTTCTACATGTGTGCTTAAATATTCTATAGCATCAGAAAAAAATAAGATATTTTGTATAAAAGCTCTTAATTTTTTTTTTCAGTTTTACTTTACATTCACAACCCTTCTGTGATTACCTTCTAAAGCCAAAATATATCTGTATGTCTGTGAGTTGTTTATAATGTTACATTGGTTTACCTTCAGTGTGTCCTTTTCAGTGTAGTTCCATTCTCCCTGCCCATTGACACAGCCTTCCACTTCGTAATCAAACTTAGTTTTAGATATGTCAAACATTACAAATAAATGAAAAATTACTGATGCCGAAGTTGGCTACAAATAGTGCTGGGAATCCTAGTCTCTTACATTCGCTATGTCTGCCAATTACTTAATTAAAACAGAGTTAGAGAAACAGGTTATCATCTTTTCTGCTCTTATTCAGTGGATAGCATGTATTAAAAAGTTGCTGAATATTTTGTGTCTCAGTGACTGCTGTCTATTCACATAACCAGGACTAGTACTCTACCTAGTCTGTGGCGTACTAGTTTACAGTTCTTTTACCTTTCTTTAATCAAACTGCAGGCAGGAATAGATGAAGGTTCAAGTTGCAGCATTAAGATGCAGATTACACGTACTACATATAAGAAAAGTATTTGGATGGTTTGCTTTGATTCAGGCCCAATTACACATAAAAAACAAATCCATCCAGAGCACAAGGCTGGCTGTGCTGAGGGAGATACTTCAAGGCAGTGTACTGAGACAGAATTTTTGTCTCTATTATGGCAATTCTTTTACAGTCTTTTTAGGGTTTGGTGGTTGTTTTGGTTTTTTGTTTTGGTTTGGGCTTTTTTGTTTGGTTTTGGTTTTTTGGGTTTGGTGGTTTTTTGGTTTGTTTTTGTTTGTTTGTTTCTTTGTTTGTTTTGTGAAACATACAGATATGAATTAAATGAGGGTATCCCTTCATGCTCAAGAAATTTTTGAATAAAAGGATAATCATAATAGCATGACTATAATTGAAAGGTTAGTTTGAGATATGTTCCAGGTTTTAATTTTCCAGATTTGTATCAGACATTGCTGTGAAAACTTCAGCAAATATTAAAAGCTCATTTCACTCAAGTGTAGCCCCAAAAGTTATTGAACAGAATTAATCCTGATAAGAAGAAAATACCAACTTCTTTGATGTGGGCTCCTGTTTAGATCATATATTGGAGTGCCAGCAGAGATTTCTTGCTACAACTTTCCCTACAACGCTGACCAAGACACTTATTTTTTTCCAGTAATGATTTTCTTTAGATAAAAATAAGCTGTATTATTCTAACAGTGGTCTGCCATGATTTCCCCACTCTCATTAAGTACCTTGAAAACCAAAAATACATAATATAAAAATAAAAGAATTTATTATTCTTATTTGGTTATCTAAAAAATACAGATAATTTTTATTTATTGTTTTAACAAAGAATCCAGTAGAACCTTTGCTATGTTTATAACAATATGTACTGATTTTCAGTGGCTATTTTTAAAGTTGTTTTAATTTAATTCCTTATTTAAGTGATGTTCAAAACCACTTTGGTGAACTCTATTAATAGTCTTTATTCAGCCTGCAATCAGGACTCGCATATTATAGTCACTAAAATGCAAATAGTTTGTTTCATTGGAATGGTTTCACTTCTCCATCAATTGACAACAAATATATTGAATTTGTGTCAAAATTCAACTAAGTAGCTATAGTTTCTCCACCACATGTATAGAATTTTAACAGAACTAGGCATTTAGCAGAACATTTATTTATGCAAATGTTACAGGATGTAGTATGCTGTCTAAGAGCAGAAATGGGGTTCATGTATCACTGAAAAGTGTCTTATTTCTCTTTAGTGCACATTCTGGAACATTTACATGGGCAAATGTAATGTATTATGCAAGTAATGTACTGTGCAGATAAGATCTTAATCACATTTTTTCATAATTTAAATATTAAAACCAGGTTGTTTTTTCTCAGCTACTGAATGCTTTGAATAAACATGGTCTTTCTAACTTCCACTATGCTCTGTAATATATTAATTACTGAATTAGCTTTTAGTTTCTGATTTTGTCCCACGCTCTTCAAGAAAGCCTTTTCAGTCCTTTAAAATGGGGTTACATTTCCCCAGTATATTTAGCCAGGTGCTCTATACAAATCTGTTCTCTCTGGTTCATTAAAATATGCTAAGACTTCATAAACTGTCTGGAAATTAACTTGCTGAGGCTAAGGAACAAAAATAATTGGAGAAAGTTCTTTCAGGATTGCTTCTGTTTGTAGTCCTGATCTTAGGGTCAGTGAGCAGGGAGGGCTGGCTCCTCCAGAAGCAAAGGCGGGCCAGGAGTGCCAGGCTGTTGGGGCTGTCACTGTCAGACAATATCTGAATGAGACTGGGCCAGTGGCTGTGTCCAGGAACCCCAGAGTATGCCAGATCACCAGTCAAGGCTACAGGGAATGGGGCAGATCCAAGGTGAAGCCAGGGAACTAGTCTGTAGAACAAAATCAGCATCCCAATAAGCAGCTACACAGGTAGGCATTGGCCATGGCTGCAACACAGCTCAGTCAGATACCAAGGGCAAAGAGCTTCAGCTTAAATGCTCCAAAGAGAAGAGGTAGTCATTGCTGATGCTTCTCTCAGGCTTTTCTTGAACAGCGTCGAGTGCAGCTGAGGTTTCTCAGGCCTGCCACTTGCATTGTCTGAGTTAGTCCTGGGCTCAGGTAGCCAAACCTCCAGGAGAATCTGTGACTCTTTTATTCACATTGAGTAGTAGAGTTCATTCATTCACAATTAATGAAATCTGTGTTTCAGGATTTGAGGGTACTTACTGCGAAGTTAACAGTGATGAGTGCATCTCCCATCCATGCCAGAATGGAGGTCTCTGTGTGGATGGGGTCAACCACTACAGGTCAGGAAAACTATTTAAATGACAGATATTCAGTATGATACATGCATGTTTATCATCTAGCTATTCCTTTGGTACTTTGCCTGTCTAATATTTGCCGACCTTCAATGAAGGGCAGGGAGTTGGTAATGTGTTTGACAGTTACATTATAGTCTAAATCTTCCTGTGTGCAAAAAGTAATACATACACACCATAACTATGACTCCAAGAATTTATTATAGGGCTAATTAAAATCATAAGAATCTCATTTTAAAAAGCAAACAATTGTTGTTAGTCCAGTTACAATAGTACAAATAATCTGAGTTGAAATTAATAGAAAAGCTCCCTGAAAAATGTAGTTATAGTTTTTACATAAGAAACCTTACAATCATGTCTCTCTTGTTATGATTACCCTCACAATGTCTGTCTGCATCCTGTGATCAGTGATTTTGGTCTTCCTCAAGATCTGGCAGTCTTACTGCAAGTCACTGGCAACTTAAAGTCTTTGTCAGAAGAATTATGATGTTTACAGTGGGGATTTTCTCATCTTCAGTCTCACGCTTGCTTGGAGCCTCTCACCAGCACCCTCAAGTCCTCAGCAGGGCTGCTCTCAATCCATTCATGCTCAGCCTCTGTTGATACCAGGGTTGCTCTGACACATGTGAAGCACCTTGCACTTGATCTTGTAAACCTCATACAATTCCCAAGGGCCTACTTCTCAAGGTTGTCCAGGTCCCTCTGGATGCCATCCCATCCTTCAGGAGTGGAACACAAAAGGCTATTATTTGCAACACCATGATCATCTCAGTGTCTCATACCCTCATCATAGATGCTATTTCAGCATAAGCTGAATCTATAGCCTTAGAGGTATCAGTCAGTTGGCTGCAGGGCAGGTGTCAAAACAAGTGAAAACCAGCTCAAGTCAAGGCAAGTTCTAAGTAAGCCCTTTCACAGTGGGGTCAGCACAAAGCCTGTGACCTTCAGCTAATAATAACAAAAGTCTTTACTGAGCTGCTGACACTGTACCTTTTGGTACTTGTTAAAGTACTGCCCTGTGCAATGACCAGTAAAAAGCAAACATGATTTTGGTATTATTTAATTAATACCCCTTAACACCTGCCATGGAATCTTTATAATGACCTAAAAAGTAATGTAATGACATCCTTTTTGTTAGGTGCTCCTGCCAACATGGCTTTACTGGGACCCTATGTGAAGTGGAGATAAATGAATGCTTATCAAGACCCTGCAAGAACAATGGGACGTGCCTGGATCTCATAAACAGGTTAGTTACTATGAATTGAAGTGTGTTTCCCTGATTTCACTATGTTAATTCTGCTTACGGCCTTGAGTTTTGAACGGGACCTTCACCACATGACAAGTTAAAATGAAGTAAGAAAATGCTACCGACTCAGTTTGGTTTTTTACTTATGTGACCTTAAACGAAGATAGAAGGAAAAATGTCTTAAGCACAACTTTTTCCTTTCCTCCTTACATTATTATTTTTCGTTTGGAAAAAGACTGAAATAGAAGAAAATTGATTTTGAGTTAGATTGCTACAAACCCTGTGTTTGTTCCACAGCACTCCACAAGTTATTCAGATACTTGTGCCAGAAGATCATTAGCCCTGAAATCATTTCTTATACCTCCAGCTAAAACTACTGTGCCAAATTTTTCTATTAATTTAACAAAAAGTAAATCACTCTGTTCGCTTAAAAAACATGGAAATGAGAAAAGTCTGTTCATTATTTTAATATTGGTGAGGATTAAGGATGCCAACTTGGCATCAGGAGATACATATGGCTTTAAAATATTGCAATAGATCCCATTGTTACTTCTGTTGACATATCTGATTTTCCCGTTTCTAAAGATTCGTTTGTAACTGTGCACCTGGGTACTATGGGTCTCTGTGTGAGATGGATGTAAATGAATGTGAAACTTTGCCTTGTTTGCATGGAGGAAGCTGCATCAACAGGCTTGGAGGCTATCGGTGTTTCTGCCTACCTGGATTCGCAGGTATGATCTACTCTCTACCACAGCCAAGAAATTTATTTCACAGGTTTTACATGGTTTTAATATTTTAGCAAGAACAAGAATTTATCTCCTTATTGGAGGATAAATCAATATTAACTTAAATAGAACTTTTATCTAATTCTTTTGAAGTAGCTCGATTATTTATATTAAGACTTGAATTATAATTTCTTTAGTCACCCATATATTCAGCTGTATTGTGTAGTACAAAGAAAATCAATGTAGTCTTTTTTTTAATTCAGCCAAGAGAAAAGCTATTACTATAGATCTAGAGTAAATTTTGCAAACAATTAAATGCTACCTTGTTATTTGAATTTGCATAGTACTGTAGGAACACCTTGACTTTTTTGACCTGTTGGATCAACACCATTGCCTTTAGTGTTAATCTTTACATTTTTACAGAATAATGACAAAATATTTAATGTGTAGATGCAGTAAAATTTCCCTAAAATGATGTTGACTTTTATTTAAATGCTCAGTATGCTTCTGATCTAGTTCATATGTAATGTTTTGATAGATCCATCTTAAGCAACCTGAAAACACATGGGATCATATGATTGCAGAAATGTTTACAGTTTTTTCCTAAAGTTCAATCATTTCTGCATTCTTTCTGCATATAATGTTTTTTCCTATCTATTCCAGCCTGTGATGAATGCCACATAATGTATAAGATAAAAAAGGATGCAATTTGCATACACTGAACTGAGAGGAATGTAATTCTCCAGAGAGCAAAGAACAAGTACAGTTTTGAGAATATTTGTATAGCTGTATGACCTTCTTCCATTCACCACAAATCTTAGTCCACATATCATTTGCGTACTGTTCTTCAAAATTATGCTTCACATTTCAGCAAAAAATGAAAAAATCTATCTAATTTTTGTGCCTAAATCTTTTAAAGCCTTCTCCTGCAATATTTTCTTAAGATGGCCTTTGTTCTAAGTAGTACTTCTTGGGTGTCATAGAAACTTCTGTTCATTAAGCAGTGGTGCTTCAGATATAATTTCTAGCTAATAGATGTTAAAACAGTTGTTTTAACCTTTGTGTACATGTTTCTGTAAGAATTCCCTGTTATATTTATAAAAGACAAGACACCTGCACATGAGCATTTAGGAGACTCTAATTTGAAAAGGACCAAGCAAACTGCAGGTGTGCTTTCCTTTTGATTCTTCATTATTGATAAGCAGTTTGACTTCAGTGCTTTTTCCTAACATATTTAACCAACAAGGATAAGATTTTGATTTTGGTGGGGTTTTTTTTTCTGTTTTTTTTTCCCAATTAGCTTGTTAACTATTTCCCAATAGTTGTTAACTATTACAAGTAGATATTTTTGGTACAAATCCTTTTAGTATATTTACAAGAATAGTTGGTTACTATTTAGTGTTAGTTATTTGCTAACAAGGGTAGTGTAATATCAAGGTGTCTATCAAACACTGAAACAAATACTCCAAAATTGATAGATTGCCCCTCACTTAATTACAATCAGTGAATTTTTTCCCCTCCTTAAAGTGACACTATCTGGACAATCACTGTGCAATATACCAGTTAGATTAAGTCCAGAATAGTGCATGCAGTAAAACATGTAGCAGTTGAACTACAGTTTTAAAATGAAGTGGCAGTGTTACCAGGCCCAGAAATGACAGAAAGTAATTTGACTTCAAAGTGAACTATTTTCAGAGCAAGACGTTGCTTTTCTGGATTATGAAGTGTGAGTGTTGAGTGTTTGTTTCCCTGGCAAACATACAGAATTTTAAATTAGTTCTCTGATAGTTTGAGTTTTTGAAACTACAACTATGTAACTACAAAATGCTGGTATTTATGGTACTAAATTTATAACAATATAGTAAGAGTAATTTCAAAGAGTAATTTAACTCTTTGAAAGATAGATGTAGTTCCACTTTCATCTTCAGTAATTTTATCAATTTAGGAACAACTTTTCTTTCAAAACCAGGCCCCTGGTCATGATAGCATGAATTGTTCCCAGTGATCAGCTGAATTTAAAAAAATGTTTTATTATACTGAGAACTTTAACCTCTGACTATTAAAATATTATGCACTTATAAATAAATAGAAACCGGCAACAAATTGCAATACATTGAATTGGTTAGGCCAATTATGTTAATATATTTCATTTTGTTTATTAAATCTTATTTTAAAATTTTTAACTTTTCTCAGACATTTTGAATGATTTGTTGACAGTCTTTAGACACTGATCTCTCTGCTCTGTTGCCTCTAAAATTTTGGCAGTTAATAGATCTCTTAAAATTTTAAGTTCTCCATGAATTTATGTTATTTTGGATTTATTTTGCATTGTTCATAATTTTAATTTTAAATAGATGTTTAAGAAAACATACATTACAAATAATTTATTAACTATTAAAATACAACTTTTTCTCCACACTGATAAGATAAAATATGTTGCTTTGCACCTTACATAGACTCTTTAAAAAGGTGATCACCGTTCAGATTAAAAATGCACAGATGTATTCTGTCACGATTTCACTGGCAGCAGCAATGGTCTTCTTATGCTCCAAATATCACTAATGCACCCTGGTTAAAGTCCTCATACCAGATACTTTGGAAAATAAAACTTTTGTGATATGGGCATGTAAGAAACTGGGTTTTTTTCTCCTGGAGCAAAATAAGAAGTAAAGTGATTTAATAAAGCAATTCTGAAAGTCCTAAGTAGAATAGCTCTTTACTCAAGATCACAATTGTTACTGCTCAATGCTTGTTGATGGTACCTGAGTGTTAGATATAAAAACATAAAATGGAAGATGCCTTGTGAGTCACTGAATCTAAACCTTATTTTGACTAAACAGCTGTTTGTTGGCTGGAGTAGTGAATTTTAGTGGTTATAACATTAACTGTTGAATTTGTACTGTGAATGTAAAGAAACAAACAACTAAATATTTTGCTTTGTAACATGCCAGCTATGAGACTTAATGTGCATAGAGGATAGATATTTTGAGTGAGAAAACATCATGCTTCCATAGCCTTCTTTTACACTAAGACAGCCTTTGAAATGTGTCTTATCCAGGGACTGCTTTTCTCTATATGATTCCAGAATCCTTTTATTTTATAAATGTTACTATAAATACAGGAAATTAGTTCATAATCTAAGGACATCAAAGTGTATGTCAGAATTATTTTGGCTTGATAAGTTACCAAGATTCTTTGTTAGGCAATCTGAAGATACACTGCAAACAAGTGGAACTGTCATGACTGTTCGTGGAATTATAAATAAAATGGAATTTAATCTGAAAATTAAAACTCGAAGCAAAATAAGCAAAATATAATCAATGAGTACAGCTATATCTTCATTGATAAAAAATGAACTGATGCTGCATTCTGCATATGCACTATTACACAATTATGTAAAGAATAAAATAAGAAAATGTATATATCTCCATATTTTACTGAGTTTGATATTAAAAATATTAATTAAAACACTGATAATAATTTCACTTCAGATGCTCAATATAAAATTTTAAAAGGAATAAGTAATTAGACATAATGTGTTACAATTGCTTGCCCTGAAGGTCACTTTCATGATTGAAATGTTAATCACTTCTTCTAAATCTTGCCATCTGAATAGTCTTATGTCAAAATATAACCCGGATGATTCAGACATCCCTCAAGTGAAATAATTTTCATGTTCATGAAAAATGGATTTTATATTCAAGTATAAACCATAAGTGTCCGGGTCATCAACTCTGCTGCAAAATGGATTTAATAAGAATACAAGTTTTTTTTACTCTAGAACTTCGTTAATTTCTAATTGCTTGATTTGAAAGAATTCTAGGATTGCCAAATTGTGACTGCCTTCACTGACAGACTTGGTCATTCCTAAGGCTTTATTTTCTGGTTTTCTTTATTTGAGGTTAAGTAAATAGTTTTAAGATCACTTTCAAAGACTAAAGTGTTTGGGTTTTTTTTTTTTTTTTTTAAATGTGTTGAGTTGACCTTGTCCTGCTGCCAGATGATTATCCAGCTGTTCTTTCAGTGCTTCTCATCAACAGAATAAGAGACAGAAGTAAAGATAAAAAAACCTTAGGGTCAGTGACATGGAAAGTACCATCAAGTGCACCCTCAGTAAGTTTCCCAGTGACACCAAGTTTGTGGTGCAGGTGACATGCTGGAAGGAAGGGATGCCATCCAGAGGGACTTTGTCGCACTTGAGAGGTGGACCTGTGGGAACCTCTTGAAGCTCAACAAGTCCAAGTGTGAGATCTTGCATGTGGGTGTGAACAATCCCAAACTGGAACTGTTGATTGACAAGAAGGTCAGGTCAACATGACATGGCAATGTGTGCTTGCAGCCCAGAAGGCCACCCATATTGTGGACTGCATCAAAAGCAATGTGGCCAGCAGGTTGATGGAGGTGATTTTTCCTCTCTACTCTGCTCCTGTGAGACCCCACTTGGAACTGTGCCTGTCATGAGGCAATCCCTGGTCTCTTCTCACAAAAGGTGCCTTGCAGCTCCTGCATCAGCTCTTTAACACCTCCCGTTGGTACTAAAAATAAGATTTCAGTGGCTAAAATAGAATGTGTATTAAAATGAGGTATACAAATTCAAAATTCTTTTTCAAACTGCCAATTATTGGCTATCATCCAAAAGATGCCTAAAAATTACTAAGTACCATGAAGTCACTGTTTTCAGCCTTTTCTACATAGCAGAAATTATTCCTTAGTTCTAAATAGTTATTCTGTTAAGCACAGATCTACCCTTTCAATCTTATCTTCTTTATGAGTACACACTGACATTTGGAAGTGACTAAGTGTGCACTTAAGTTGTATGTTAAATTAAGTCAAAACCTTGACTTGAATAACTCAGCTTGTATTTTATCTTTTATGTCATTTTTGAGGCCCAGTCTTCCTTATCACGGGCCTCCGAACCTGCTGTTCATCTTGTCTATGTGACAATGACAACTCTGCTCTACTTTTCATACAACAGGCTGACCTAACAAAAAAGTCCCACAAAATCTAATCAGTTAAAAGGGAGAGAAGTTTACTTTATCTTTTTGACCTTCCCAGATGCTTTTACAGCTTTATGCTGCAAGTCAGCTATGGTAGTGATTGCATCTGCAGTCCTCAAGCATCTGCCTGCATTTCTTGCTATTGAAATCCAGTGGAAGAAGAGTAACTACACTACAAGCTGAAGTGACTACTTATTTAGTCAAAGGGGGGGAATCTCATGGCATGCTTTCTGAGGTGTTAAAGCAAGGGGCAGCTTACATATAAAGAGGTCAAAACTGACTGGCACACTAAGAACAAATTCAACATGCCGACTGACAGATCTGCATTTCTGTACTAAATGTGGTGTTAGTGGTGTCTGTCTTTTAGTTTAGAGATTAGAAAATTCACGTAACTTTGGGGAACTTTAGGTTTGGTGAACACACCATCAGAAGGGGGCAAATTTGCTTTATGCATTTTCCTGAGAAGTGCTATAATGTCCATGCTGTAAGTTAGTCTGATTTGTAAGGAAAGGTGCAGGCACTTTTGCTGGACTTGTTGAGCTGGAACACTATTCAACAAAGATTTCCTAGGTGAGAAAGAACCTAGAACAGTAAGGTGAAACCTTATTGAGTATTTGGCTTCAAGTGACAAGTCTGGACTGCTAGTTGTCTCTCCTGGTTGCCAAGGCCAGGACATAAACATTCTTTTTCCTCTCAAAGTGACTAACTGCCTACTAAGTAGAGCCTTAAGCCATACTTTAAACAATTAAATCTTAGTCTGGTGGCAGCTTTGTTCCATTGCTACTCTTCTTTTTTCATAGAAGAGAGTGTTCAAGAAGGTATGGCAGACAGGATGAATAGGAAACACCTGACTGAGCTCAGATGCAGAAGGGAAGCACACATTGAGTGAAAGGAGCAGGGATGGGCTACTTAGGAGGAATATTAAGCCATTGCCCAGGTGTGCAGAACTGAAAATAGGAAAGGAAAAGTTCAGTTAGAGTTGAGAATGGAGAAAATGTGCAAAGCCACAAGAAAGCCTTTTGTATATACATTAGCAGCAAAAGGAAGGCCAATAAAAATGTGGACCTATTTCTCAGTGGGGAGGGCACCTACTGACACAAGACATGGAAAAGCATGCAAAGTTTTCTTTTTTCAGGTTTTAGTAATAAAGATCAGTCTCAGGCTTCCCAGGATTCTGAGCCTCGTGGCAGAGTTGAGGATACTCCTTTTTTAACAGGCCTCCTGATAGAGTATGATCAATTCACCACAGCTAACCTTTTACCAATCCAGTTGTCCACCCTTCCAGACTATAAAGTCTTCACTTGGGTACAGGAGTATTGTGGGAGACAGTGTCAAAACCATGCTGAAATCATAAGTGACACTAACTGCTGTCTCTTCTTCCACAAACCTAGTCACTCCATCATAAACAGCAACCAGATTATTCAGGTATGGTTGTCCCTTGATAAATGTGTAGAACCACAGTTTGGGTTGGAAGTGACCTTTAAAGGTTATCTAGTCTAACCTCCCTGCAAGCAGCAGGGACATTTTCAACTCAATCAGGTTGCTCAGAGCCCCATCCAGCCAGTGCTTGAATGTTTCCAGGGATGGGGCACTTACCACACCTGGGCAGCATGTCCCAGTGCCTCATCACCCTCTTTGCAAAAACTTTCTCCCTTATATCTAGTCTGAAACTTCCTTCTTTTAGTTTAAAACTATTGCACCTTGTCCTGTTGCAACAAGTTCTTTTAAAATGTTTGTCCCCATCTTTCTTATAAGTCCTCTTTAAGTCCTGAAATTTTGTAATGAGGTCTCCGCAGAGCCTTCTCTTCTCCAGGCTGAACAACCCCAGCTTCTCAGCCTTTCTTCATTGGGTTCCAGTCCCCATAATTTTTATGACCCTACTCTAGACCTGCTCCAAAGGTCTCACGCTTTTCCTGGGCTAAGAGCTCCAGAATTTGATGCACTGCTCCAGGTGGGGTATCACCAGAGCAGAGTAGACAGGAAAAATCCCTTCCCTCACCTTCTAGCCATGCTGTTTTTGATGCAGTCCAGGACACAACTGGCTCTCTGGGCTGCACAGCTCATGTCCAGTTTTTCATCCACTGGTATCCCCAAATTCTCTGCAGGGCCACTCTCAATCTATGCTCGTTGTTCCCGTTCACCTTGTTCTTCTATTACCTAGAAATGGCTTCTAACAGGATTCTCTCCATGATTGGACTACACTGAGACTTACTGACTTGTTGCTCATGAGATCATTCTTTCAGCTTTTCTAGGGGTGATAAGAGCGATGTTTTCCTTTCCCAGTCACTGAGGACCTTCCCCAGTTTCCATGGTCTTTCAGACATATTAGCAAGTAACCTTTCAAAGATGTGAGCCAGCTTTCTCAGCACCTTCACATACAGCCCATATGGTACTGAATTACAGGAAATAAATACAAGAACTGAGTATTAGAGTTTACGTTTGGCCCAGCGTTCTGTATGTCACAACAGAAACCAAATTAGATTTTTGTTTCTAACCCAAGTTCGCTATTTGGATGTGACTTTTCCATAATTTAATTTCAAATATTTTACTTACATCTTCAGCCACAGAAGAAGATAGTCCAGAATATATTTTCTTATTTGGGGAAACATTCATTCTATGTGGCCTGTAAAAGTTATCATGCCAAACAGCAGTGACATCCAACCAGAAAGGTAGAGAAAGGTGTAGTTTCAAAGAAATGAAGTTAATGAAAAGCTGAAAATCCTATTTGTAAGAAGAAAGGTCTCAACAGTGTATGCAAAGTTGCTGGTCCTTGAGGAGGCAAAGTCAATGATTACCTAATTTTTTGTACAGATTATATTCAAAATATGCAATCATATAGTCCATTCATAATGAGTATTTGGCAACAGAAACTCTCACTGTGTATATAAATAAAATCTGTGATTAGGAACTTGGATTACAGTACACTCCCCTTGTTTAGTAAAATATAATTGTTTTGGGTTACAAATCTGTGCCTTTAGGGAGAAAAATCCTGGTCTTTTGACAAAGAATATCTAAAATGTGAAGTGTTTGTTCTTCATGCTCATTACTGTCCAATTGAAATGTATTTAGTAGAGCAATTCTAAGGTGATTTCACCAATGTGTTCTACAGTTAGTTAATATTTATCTTCAAACACAGCCAATTTCTTTTTCTGGATTTATAGAAGTCAGTAAAAGGGGAGTAAAATGAGCTCCCTTTCTTATTTCTGACCACTTAAAAGAAAAAGCATGTTGTTTATGATTTTTCTTTATGAATAACATCTATGAAGGAAACACCATTTCATAATGATAAAATGAACTCTGTTCATGCAGTCATGTACATGTTAGGACTTAGACCCATTTCCCATTGTACCCACTGCCTAAAGTGGTATCCTGGATTGGGAGAAAATCTCAATTTGGTTCTCACACTTTCCTCCAAGTTTCTTACACATTCATAGTGGTTACTAAATTAATAAAGGGTTTCAGACAACTCTGCTGCTTTTTGCATACATTACTCTATGTTGACCAGAACAAAGCCTTGAATCCAATTCTTGCATGGAATGTAAGATTATGATAATTCATTCTCCCTCACATTCTCTTTCTTTCTGTGGCCAGTCTGTTTAGTAATAATAATAATTTATACCAAATGGGAAGAAACAAACAAGCAAAACTTGAAAAAAAAAAAAAAAAGCAAAAAACCAACCAAAAAAAACCCTAGAAGTATTTCAGTGTAAAATATCCAGTTGGTGAGACATTAATGCATTCTATGTGAAACATTGTTGCTCCAGTTAAAGTAGATCTGGAAACACTTGAGAACAATTTTTTAATTCATTAGTGAAAATGGAGGAAGGTGGTCTGTTAGACTCATACAACTGACAGCAGTAAACATATTGTATTACCACGGTTCAAAATGTGCAAGCTATATTGAATGGAAGAAAAACAAAATAGCTCCAGAGTAATTGTTTCTCCTCGGAGGCATGGCAGTAAAGCCATTGTGACATGGCTGAAGTGGTTCCACTGCTCAAAATATCTTTATTAGGGACTCTAACTCTCTAATGCACTACACTACCTAGACATAAACTGATAGTTCTTTCCTCAGTTTTCCAGTTTCTGAAGTCCTTCAGCACCTGACTTGCCTTGTGGATTTCATGGAAAGGCTGGTTGCCTCTCTCAAAGTAATGAATTTTGCTTAGGCATCAAAGAATATTGACACTGTTCCTGTAATTTCTGTCTTGTTGCCACAATATTGTTAATAATAATAATAATAATTCCTTCAGGAAACCATGCCTAACAAGAATAGAATCAATTTTGAACATTGTGTCCTAATTATGGCAGTACTGCTGTGAAATTCTCTGGTTTGCCTTGTTTTAGATCATGATGCTGTATATACCACAGAAGTATCTTTCTTAGGACAAACATATATTATTTCACAGAGTAGAAATATTTAATAGAACTGAGACAATGCCCAGCTAAACAGATAGTAACTAAAATAGGTAACATGAATATAATCTATCAGATCAGTGTCTAAGGGTAAAGAGGAATGTAGAATCCTTTCCTGAAAAGTTTTTGCTTTAAATGAAGAATTCAGAGGGTAGGACTATCTTGTGAGAGCATTTGAGAGCTTGTAGTAAAGTGAGCACTGGTGAGGCAAGTGAGCACTTCCTTATCACTGGTGAGGCCATACCTCAAATCCTTCGTTCAGTTCTGGACACCCCAGTACATGAAAGACATTGAGGTGCTGGAGGGTGTCCAGACAAGGGCAGTGAAGCTGGTGAAGGGTCTGGAGCATTATGAGAAGCAGCTCAGTCTCTTCTCCCAGGTAGCAAGTGACAGGATGAGAAGAAAAGGTCTCAAGTTGTGCCAGGGGAGGTTTAGATCGGATATCAGGAAAAAAATCTTCACTGAAAGGGTGGTCAAGCAATAGAACAGATTGCCCAGGGAAGTGGTGAACCCACCACCCCTGGAAGTGTTCAAAATGTTTGGGACTGTGGCACTTGGGGATATGGTTTAGCACTGAAATGAGTGGTGCTAGGATAATGGTTGAACTCGATGATCTTAGAGGTCTTTTCCAATCCTAAGAATGCTGCAATTCTAAGTGATTATATCTAGATCTTATTATTGTAAGCTATGAAGTGAGGATTTAAACTATTTAGGGCTACTAGAACCAAAATCAGTGGTTCACATTAATAATACCTGCAAAAAACTGGAGAAAGTCCTGATGCAACTGTTAGAGTTGTTCCCTAACTATTACTGCTGGCTAGGAGAGTCTTCGTACTTTTCATCCAGTGTAACTTTGGAGGATTCTTTGAATGTATTCAAGTATGTCATGATGCATGCTTTAAAGGAGTCTCTGTTCTGTAAAAGTTACCAAGGCCCAGGGGATTGAAATCTCATTTTCCACACAAATTGCTCTGTTACAAACACTGTGACAAAGGAACTTTTAAGCAGCTCTAATGTGAGAACACCACAAATGGACATTATAAATCATAATGCCAGTCTATTCTTCTGTGATTACATATTTCTTTGAGCTTTGTGTAAGTTATAAATGTACTTAATATTTTGTATATTATATTATTGTAGTATTTATAAAATAAAATGTTTTAACTTACATAAGAATATTTCAATAACTATTTCTCATGCTGCAATTTGTTTTACTGTGCAATGAAAAATCCCTGACTGATTCAGCCAGAACAGGGTTAATTTTTGTAGTAGCCAGAAAGGGGTGTGACTAAGGTTGGGATGTTATTCTATACCACTTCAGGTCATTGCTGGGAGCAGGGGAAAAAGGAGTCTCTTTTCAGGGAGAAGGGATTCCTTCCAGTAGAGAAAACTTGGCAGAGAAAACTATCCAGTATTTGTTTACTGTCACAGGCTTTCCATGTAAATTGTTTCTTTTTCTTATACCTTTTGTTATTAATATTGCTGCTGGTATTTTTCATTCTCTTGTCTCATTGCTGTTTCCAGTAAATTGTTCTTATCTCAACTCTTGATCTTTCTCTTTTGTGCCTCCAGCTGGAGCAGGGGAGTGGAAGTGGCAGCATGGTTCCAGTGGGAGCACTAAATTGGGGAATACCATTCCTAAACCACAACAACTGGGAACTAGCTAGAAAGAAAGAAGCAAACTAGATAGAATGAATAAGATAGAAAGAAGCAATTAATCACTTAAAAACCTGTGGATATTTCACTCAGTCACAGCAATAAATATCTAAAGCAATGACTGTTGACAGATGGTTTCACTTACAGAACACGTTATACGTTAGAACAAAGTTGTACTTATTTCCAAAAAGCATGGCCCTGGTAGGTGTCTTTTTGGGTTTATTTGGGAGAGGTTGGATTTAACCAGAATTTTATTCAAAAGTGTAAGAAAATTATGAGGCTGTAATGAAATTCATGCTAGTCACAAGTAATTTTTCATACATCATCGTCAAGTTCTCATTGCGTTTTCATCTGCTTCCATGCACCCATTTTCATACTTCTGATCCCATGCATTTTGTCATTAACTAGGTTACAGGGTCGAGCTGTACAGGGGAAATTTTATTCTTGAATCAGAATAAATCAAGTTGGAAGGGGCCTTCTAAGGTCTCTAGTCCAATCTCTTGCTGAAATTAGTGTTAGGTATAGGGTTAGACCAGGCTGGTCAAGTGTTTGTCCAGTTGGGTCTGGAAAACCTCGAAGCACAGTATTGTTCTCATTTGTGATGGAACATTTAAACTGTAATGTGAATAATACATTGCTTAACTCATAGCAAATGTGATTCCTTACGCCCTAAGAAGAGAAAGAGAAGTTGAGTTTTTAGCTATACAGTGAACTTTGTCTTTTATTGTCATTTGACTCTAAAAAATGCATTAAAATTCTTCAGTTTTAAACAAGACCAATACATACAACATGCCTAATAGAGAAGAAAATCAAAACCTATAATAACAATAAAGAGTCTTAATATTAGTGTATCCTGGAGGCATTCATGTTATAGGCTGATATGGAATTAAATATGAATTATTTTTTTTTTACACAAAGCTATACTTATATTGCTTCAGTGATGATACATATTTTTCTTTATGCCTTTAACATATAGTGCAGCTCTTCAATTTTACCTTACTTTAATTTTATTTTTACATGACATTTTATATCACAATGGTAAAATGGCTAATAAATAGTGACTATACTGAATAAAACACAGGTTTTTTTCTGTAAGACTATGTAAGTGTGTTTTTATTAATATAGGAAATATGGGAAATACATGCATACTATATTTAGTGCAACATACCAATACAATTCTTTTCTACGTATTGAACTGTACTAGTTCAAATGACAGATACTTTGTTTCTTAGAAATTTGTCTTTCACTTACAAGTTTTCAGTTATCTTTTAGTTTTAAAAGTTTTCCTCCATTTTAATAAAGTAATTGATCATACTGAATCCTATGTTCTTAAAATCAAAGTTAGGATGTCATAGATATTGAATTGATATTTGCAGCTTGCCGAGCTACAATGTGACAATGTCACATTGCCTTCTCTGAAAATATTGACAGCTATGTTATTTTTCTCATGAAGTTTCCAATATTCAGACATGAATTAATAGATTTTACTTGCACTGTCTTCAAATTTTTCTTGTTCTACGTCCCTTTTTGTAAGTTTATTCAATTGTGAACTAAATAATAACTCTTAACCGCTACATCTTTAGGTGTGGCTTGATTTCTTCTTTTTGTAATTCAGTAAATATTTCTGCCCTCAGTAGGGGGATGCCCCAGCAGTGCACTAACCCAGCAGTGCAAGGGTTCAATCGTGCCATGGCCTGATCAGGTCACTGGTTTAACCCCTGTGCTGGGGCCAGTGGCTGCTGCCTGCTCTGCTCCAGCTTTAGCTCTGGGGGTGCCCCACTGGAGAGGGGGTGACACTCCCCCCGTCACTGCCTGACAAACCATGGCCCTTTGTGTGCATGGGGTTTTGAGGGTTTGGAGTGTCTGTGGGCCACTGTCAGACTGTTGCTGGCAGCCTGGGAGCAGGAAAGATATAAAGGGAAACCCAAGCAGAGCCCAAGACTAGGGAAATGAGAAAGTATCAGTATCATGTTCCCTCAAACAAAGAGAAAAACAAATCAAGCTCTAGTCTGAAGTTCAAATATCTAAGTAACAGACAGGTGACACTTTTGTATTTTGTATCCTTCTGGTTCTTGCTTTCACTTTTAAATTAAATGAGAAGATATAGTTGTCAAAAGCCATGCATGCATATCTAAGATCCCAAATTGATATTTAATGAAAATAAATGTTGTCAAAGCTTCAGACGAAGCAAATTAATTTTTTTAATTGTTTTAATTACTTTGTTTCCTGTGGTCTAGTCTTATCTTGTAAAATTCTCTTTACTTTTCCAGTCAGAGTGGAAATCAAACCTTGTCTAAACAAAGAAAAAGATACTTCAAAATTGGTAGCAACCTTTCAAATTTTCTGCAGTCCAATCAGCACCAATTTAACATTACTTGATATAGGTGAAATAATTGCAAGAAATAAATTTATTGCTGACACAAAGTACAATAGAAATAGAAAATCTAAATCTCTGGTACTAGTCACTGAGCTGTAATAAATCTTACTTAAGATGAAATCAACAAAAACAAGCTCAGTGACCTTATCAGCCCTAGTTTTCTATGACATATACATAGAAAACTTTTGTTAACAGATTATTTACTCATAACAGGCTGAATGAGAAAATACTGAAATGATGTTAAAAGGACCTTACGCTGTTCACAAGATTAATATCAATGTGACAAAGTAGGTACTTGCTCTTTGCAGTCAGTTACTACTTTTAAGTATGTTTCTAGATTTGTAAGAGGGTTGTTTTAGAATATGATGATTGAAGTACACTGCATCAAAGTTATTTATTGGAGATGAAAGACAAATTCTGCTTAAAAATGTCTTCTAAGGAGAGGAAATCATTTATTGTATATATGTTTTGTATAATATGTTTTGTATTCAGAAAATGTATTTATAACAAAGTATTTCAAAAGCTGTGAAAATAAACTAATAGCTGGTAGAAATTATTACATATCATATTTTTTCAAGATGTATTTTCTGTATTTTTCTTTTGTAGGCAAAATACCTCAATTTTTCACCTAGCTGTCATCCCAAGCTTGTTTTTTTCTTTAAATGTGACATGCTATTAAACTATTTTTCCATACACCAGTTTATCTTTACATTGTTTTTATCTCAGATAGCTCAGCTGATATATTTTTTGCTCTGTATTATTTTCTTGGTTTTTTTCTTATACAAAAATTCAGCCAAGAGTTATCATTTGCCATGTTCAATCATGGTCAAAATGGAACATCTCTGAATATATATATCTGTCCAAACTATGGAAGATATATAATGAAGTCATAAATAACTAAGTGTTAAGTATTGTTTTACAGTGTCTTTCCATATCTTCTGTTGATGATTTATAATTGCTTACAGTTAAATGTTTTTTAGAGTTTTAGTAGTAATGAAGACCACTGTTAGATAAAAGGTATTTAAAAAAATAAACAAACCACAACTGAGTTTAAAAACCCCCATTAATTAAAACCTATAAACCCATGTAAATATGGTACTAGGACCTGAAATTAATCTACAAATGGAAAGATTTTTCACAAGGATTATCAATGTAATTAAAGATTTCTAAGATACATAGGCATGAAGTATTCTTGCTCCTCATTTTCTGCTTCTGTTAGGGTTTTACACCCTTACACTGAAATTATTTAACAACTAATTGTTTCTGTAACTGGAATATGATTTGCAATATGGTTTGTAGTATTTCTGCTCACATTTAATTAGTTAAGTTTCATTCCTTAAATTTATGCTATAAAATTCTTTTACATATATAATTGGCTTCATTTTTGGTTATACATATGATTAACCTACTAACTGATCTTTGTTTAACATCTGTCTATTATGAAATCTCATGGAATGGTCACAAACAGTTGTCTATAGTCTTATACTGTTTGATACTAAAATTGAATTCAACAAGGTAACTAGGTGCTGCTGAGCAATTCTGAAAGGACATCTCTCCTTTTCTCTTAGTTCTTTCACTTTTCAACAGCATGGAAAATTTTCAGTTACCGGAGAAGGACCAAGATTTTTTTCTTTTTTTCTGTCATATATAAATCAATGTAGCATGGTAATTTAATATTCTTTTTCATTTTTGAGTATGTTTCAGCAATCAATTGCTTTTTTATCATGCACTGGTTTTTCTTTTCCAGGTAGCACCTATTTGACTTTATTGTTGCACAAAATTCTGTATTCTTCCTTTTTGTCTTTTCAAGTTAGTCAATTCTCATTAATTGATATCTTGAATTTTTAATCTTCTCAAACAGCACTCAAATCCTTTTATTATCTCCTATTAAAAAAAAAGAAAAAAACCACAGAATTGTAGAGTCTTCATCTTCCTCAGTCTTTAAACCTAATAAGTAATTTTACATTTGGTATATAGAGGTTTTATATATTCTTATATAAGTTCTTATATAACTTATATATTCTTATACAAGTTTTATTATATCTTCTTATGAGTCTGATAGAAGTAGACAAGCCAGAACATATATTATTTGCACCACTTCCTCGGGCATCCTGTGTCAATGTCTAATCATCCTTTCAGTGAAGAAAGTTTTCCTAATATCCCATCTAAACTTCTCCTGGTGCAACTGGAGGATGTTTCCTCTCATCCTGCCACTTTTTACCTGGAACACCAACCCTCACCTCACTACAATCACCTTTCAGGTAGCTGTAGAGAGTCTCCTTTTCTCCAGGCTAATCAACACCAACTCCCTCAAACGCTTCTCACAGGACATGTGCTCCAGACCCTTCACCAGCTTCATTGCCCTTTTCTGGAGCTGGGGGCCCAACACTGAACACACGATTCAAGGTGCAGTTGAAAGTCTTGATGGAAGATGTGAAAATCTCTAGATTAGGATGCAGTTGTAGAATTGTGCAAATGAGCTCCAAGAAAGCCAGAGGTATTGCCAATTGCTGAAGTGGGTTGAACATAAAGCAGGAATTGGAAAAGGCTCCTGAGTTTTCCATATTAAGATATAAGACAGACTGATCCCATGAATGGATGATTTGAAAGAGTTGAAGAATGGTTGTCTTCTTTTCACCTTGATGTTCCTGTTATTAGTCTGTACCAATCTTCTCACATCTATGGCATTTCCCTGCCTCCTGAAGCTTTCTGACATGCAGGGGAGCCTTCAGGTTGCCATCAATACATTAACCTCCCACACATGGTATGTGTGAGATACTTTTCCCTTTTCTTTGATGTGTGAAGGAATTATTTCTAGCACGGTAAGTACAGCCTGTAAAGCAGAGCTCAAAAAGGTGTATTCAGCCCAGTAATACATCTGGCACCATCTGAGCTATGAAAAACTTTACAGGCCACTTTTTAAGCAAAGTGCTTGTTCTGTGGTATTATAGTCTGTCTCACATCAACTTTACAGAATATTTGGTTATATTCAGCAAGATTATTTCAATTAAAAGTTTTCATACTTTGAAAAAGCATTTTAAAAGACAGCAGGTTTCAAATCAAATGACAGTCACATTGGAAGAGAATGACAGACTGTCTATGTTACAGTCACAACCAAATGCCAGCCTTCTGTGTCTACAGTGCAACAAATTGCAAATTTAGTACATTTTGCTTTTGGAAATAATTTAAATGAAAATGTTTATTCACATCAGGATGGATTAACTGAGTGATCCTAAGGGATTCATGCTAAGATGTATTAGTAATGTATTAGGGATGTATTGTTCAGGGGGTATCAGAATATGTATGCTGCATTTAAAGAAGAAATTTTAACGTCTAAATGTGAATTATTTTCTCTAAGAACTACCAAAAATATTTTGAGTTTGTGTGTTTTGGCAAGAACATTTGTGGTCCTACTATTGAGAAGGTTCTTTTCTTTGTTAGAACTAATACTTTAAAAAAACCTTTTTTCAGTTATTTGGGATTTTTTTAAATTTAATAAATTTTCCTGCGATACATGCATTCATTCTCATCTTTAAGCCTATTGTATCATAATTACTATAATGATTATAGTTTTTATTCACAGCAAATCTCAGAAATTCTTTTTAGGGTGGAAATGACAAAATGGACTTTTACTCTCTATGTATGTCTGAAACCTTTAGCACTGGCAGGACTAAAGGTCCATTTTTTCCATTAATATTGCTAAAGCTTTCCTAGTAAGGGCAAAATATGGGGATACCGTTACAAGACATTCCTGTTCTTTCCAACAGTCAGTCTTACTTGGCAGAATCTAATCTTAATTACATCTCATTATACATGTTTTTTGAATAAATGATGCACAAAGTTGCAAAGGAAATACAGTTTTTAGTTTCTCAACAGATTAGATTGTAATGGAAGCACATGTGAATATGGAATAAGTGCCAATGATTACATTAACTCCTTCTAGAGTGTTCTCTTTTGAATTGTTTTAAACCAAGACCCTGGAGATGGTTAAACATCTACCTGCCCATGGAAGTAGTACATAAATTCCTTGTTTTGCTTTGCTTCCATGTGTGGCTTTTGCTTTACCTATTAAACTGTCATCTCAACCAACAAATTTTCTCAAATTTACCTTGGGTTTCTTTGCCCCCTCCTACTGTGGGGGCAAGCAACTGGCTGTGTGGTGCTTAGCTGCCTCCCAAGCAGTGGCAGTAGCTGCCTACAAAGAGACCTATGCACATGTTTTTGTCAATTAGTATTTTGTAAAATACTAATATTTTGTGATATTTAGATGGACGTTGTGGCACTTGCAAGCATAAAAGTGCACTACCTTATCACTCCTAGTGAACGTCCTCAAAAAAATTTCAGAGAATTTTATCTCTTGCATCATTTATCAAAAGCCCCTGCACTTCAATTTCATTTGGATAAAATAGGTATTATAGTTAGACTACCACCAAGACATATATTTTAGTTCTGTATTCCTCTTAAAGGAAACTTGTGCTTTTCAACTTCCTGATAACTGTGTAACAAAGTTAAGCTTGAAATTTCAATTTCTCTATTGCTTGCACACTGGTGGTTAAAGCCTTCTTCCCTTGCCATAGTTACAGAGCTTATCAATTTATATTATCATTATATATTTCAATATAACCATACTTTTTGACATTTACACCTATAGGTAATTCCAGTTGGATATTCTTTATTGATGAATATCATGAACTATATAAACAATCTACATAACTAAAAGCAATTATGTGGAAATACTAATAAATAAACTATTAGTTGGTTTGAGTTTAGAGGTTAAAGTTTAGTTGCATTTTCTGTTTTTTTTTTTTTTTTTTTTTTAAAGGCATAGCAANAGATGTGAAGTAAATATAGATGAATGTATGTCTTCTCCTTGCCTCAACAATGGAAGTTGCATTGATGGCATCAGTTCCTACAAGTGTCACTGTAAGAGAGGTTTCATTGGAACAAACTGCGAGATAAATGTTAATGAATGCTTGCCAAATCCTTGTCTTCATGGAAGGTGCCTATTTTTATATAACTATTATTATCTCCATGATAATGTACCTAACTAGCAATATTTAAGATTTAATGATATGGGAGGATTGATAAATATGCTTTTAATTATGTTCTTCCATAAAGTAAGGGTACAAGAACACTTAAGGATGACAGATGTTGCCTGCTTAAGCTAATGTAATATGGTTACATTATCTCATTTTCTCCTGCATTTTTGTTCATTAGCATAGCTAGTATTCAGTAAGTGTGGATTAATTCAAGTTTAATACACTTAAAAGTGAATATTTAGCTGTTACATGCCAACAGGTTGAAAAGGGAAGACACCTTCTAATGTGACAATCAGAATCCTTACAAAATATCTCAGCACCCATAGTATACACATTTGAGCTTCATTATTAAAACTAATGAAAAGTACCATAGATTACAGTAGGTTACATCAGACCACTATTTGGAAATCCATGGGATGATACTACTAGTGCTGAATCTGGAATTATGTAGCGTCAGCTGAATAACACTGTTTTGTATTTCAGGTGTATAGATCTCATTGATGGGTATCAATGCTCTTGTGAAGCAGGATGGACCAGCTCAAGATGTGAGATAAATATTAATGTATGTTTTCAAAAAGTTTTTTTAATTATAGGCTAAAGGGTAATATGTCACTTGAAACTCATCTTTATTTATTTAACCTCTGAAGTCAGTATATTGAAAACGCATGACAAAAATTCAGTTGTTTAAAAACCATTCTGAAAGGCGCATTATTTTTGCTTATATGACACTGCATTATGAAAGACCATTAACAAAGTGTCTAAAAAAGTTTAAAGGTAAAGTGTGAAGGATAAATCTGAAAAGCCACAGCAAGCTTAGCCAACAGTGCCTGAAAATCATTTGTTCCTCAGTTCGGGATGAATAACACAACTACCTAATTTGCATGTTTGGGTCTCATTTGCTGTAGCTTAGCTGCATATTTAAATAGTAAACCTCAAGATGCAATGTTCTACACTGAAAGTTGCCATGACTTGTCTTTAAAATTTCCAAATCCAGGCAATTGTAGAATTCTCTGATACAAAACCATGGGGTACTAAATACACTGCCCACTTCTTCCTCTGAAGTTCATTAATAGTTTTATGCTCTCATGGGGGATGTCTGTGGACAAGAAGGCAACCATAAATGTAAGTCTGTGCTGTGCAGATTCCCATGGTCAGCAAAACAATTTGTAGAAGGTGACTACATCTGGCAGAACAATGAAGAGTCTTTACAATATTAAATACACTTAGCAGAAAGTACTGAATTGATTTAGACTTTTTTAGGTTTTCTGCCAAACAAAGTTTAATCTGATCTTTGGATATGATCTTTTAAAATGCGTTTGGTCTTATGAGAAAATCTGGCATGAGAAAATCTGGCATGAACCTTTCTTCGGGCTATCTGGCTTCTAATATTGTACTACTGAATTGTCAAAAACCATTTCAAAATGTTATAGAAACTTCTTTTTAACTCATGTATGAATGCAGGGAGCTTTCAAAATTTTTATTTACAGCTTAAAGTACTACATAACTGAAAATGTCTCATATTACAAAAAGGAAGTATGGTTTATAATTTTTCTGTTGAAAATGCATGAAAGTCTTACACAAGGAGTAAATCTAGCTGGAATATTAGCTTCCCACTTCCATTACAGAAAGAAAAAGTCAGAAAATAAGTAATTCAGTTCTATAGAGTGCCCATGATTATATGATATGATATGATATGATATGATATGATATTGCAAATCTGTATGATTATCAGCTGTTGCCAATGTTAATACAGAATACCCTTGGGTAGTATTTTCTCTAGCAAAATCTGTGATTTACACTTTTCTCCATTTTAAGAGAATGAGAGATTTAATGACCTGTAGACAACTTCATAAAATTATATTCAAAAGATAACCATATTTCATAGTGAGATGTTTGAAAATGCATAGATTAGAAATTCATAGGAAGAAACAATATACATATACTTTTGACAGATAAGTCTGTCAGAGTAACAGCTTCATTTTTTGGTAGTCATTCTATATGCATGTGATTCCCAGATTGCACTATGCTGCAAATGTCAAATTTTAAAGGTTCTATCACTGTGTTCATCCTGCTCACACATATATCATGTGTATAGCAATTCTTACCATGATCAGCTAGGCTTTCTGACTATGTAAGGGTATGCACATCACAATAATCATGGTAGACTTATGCTCTGTAATTGTTTTTTTCTAGATTAGCTTCAGCCACTTCATTTTAAAAAATAGTCATGATTTAATCCAGGTGGTTTTTTTTTTCTTCGCTTGAAGGTTCATTTCTTTGTTTCAAGGGCTATGCAACTTCATTTGGTGTAGGAGCCAAGACTTTATTTAGAAGGGGATCTTGCAGGAATGGCCTCTGTGAGAATAGGCCAGGGGTTGCTCCATGCTGGAAACCATATATCTGAGTCAGTTACAACCAAGTGCAGGGGAGAGTTAAGCATTTCACTCAAGATGATGGCACCTTTGTAGAAATGTATTTAAGAAAGAGTAGAAAATACTGCCCAGCAGAAAGCGCAGTGAGGGGGAAAAGAAGTGTGAGTAACAACCAGGCAGTATCCAAAGTCATTGAAGAAGGAGAGGGAAAAGGAGCTCAAGGCACTGCAGCAGAGATTGCCGGAGCTGTAGGCAGTGAAAAGAATCATGGTGGAGCAAGTATTTGCCAGCAGTCCATGGAGAGGACCATGCCAGGGCAGACATCTGCGCTGCGTCCCATGGAAGACCCCATGCTGCAACATGTGGATATGCCCTGAAAGAGCTGCAGCCCATGGAGTGCCCAGACAGGAGCGGGCTGTAGGAAGGAACTGTGACACACAGAGAGGAGCCCATGCAGGAGCAGGTCCACCCTGCAGCACATAAAGACAACCCACACTGAAGCAGGGGAAATGTGGGAGAAGGAAGGAGCAGCAGAGTGGAGCTGGTGTGAACTACAATCCCCATCTCCCACCCCATCTGCACTTCTCAAGGTGAAAGGAGGAGGTAGAAAATTAAAATAGAGGAGTGAAGTTGAGGCTGGGAAGAAGTGAACTGTGGATTTTGGTTTTCTTTCTGTTTCTCACTGGCCCAAAATTTATTTCTAGTTCCAAAAACTTAAATTATTATTTTACCCATGTCAAGTCTGTTTTGCCTAATACAGTAAATGGTAAGAGATCTCTCTGTCCGAATCAGTCTAGGATCTTCGTCATCTTATTTTCTTTCCTTGTCATGTAGGAGGAGGGAGAGTGAGAGAATGGCTGGGTGGTCATTGAAAGGGCAGCAACTAAGATGATTCAAATAACCAATTTAAAAATAAAATATATTTATATGTGTATATGTATTTCCCTAGGCATACTTGGCTTTTTCTTCTTTACTTTTTTTACCCTGGCTTCTTTCTTTTTACTTTTTGCCCTGGATTTTTTCATTCTCATCTATGTTGCAATAGAGTTTGCAAGAAAAAAATACACTTTGAGGCTTTCTCTGGTTGTCTAAGACTTTTAGATACAAAATAAGCACTTTATATCTTTATAGTTATAGCCTATAAATTTTGCGTATCTGTTATGGAGTATGTCTATTGGAACTTCCCTAGCTACTACAGTTTTCATTGCTTTTTCATTTATGGAATTCACTCAAGAAAGAGTAAAAGAAAAAATATATGCGCTATATGAATCAATTTCAATACACATGATTTCCTTTTACATTTGCATATTTTCAAAATGGTAAAATGAATGTACATAGTAGAAAATTGATCTTTTCTCTCTGATAAACATAGATTAATAATATGTGCAGTAATAGCAATTATGGTTAGTAATTGACATCATTTCTTACTTTTTTGGCCGGTTTTTTTTGCTATGACTGATGCAACATGATTGACAGATGTGCTTCTTCCATCCTCAGTTAAGGCTGTCTCATCCTGTCAAAAAGGAAGCAAAAAGCATTTTGAGTCTTTACACAGGAGCATATTCAGCTTGTTGGTGCTTTGGCTTGTATCTGGTAGAAAGCTGTGATCAGACTGCATCCTAGAGTTGTTTTATTTTATCTGGTTTTACTGATCCTTTCTCTCTATTTTTAGAAAAGATAGAAACAAGTGGTAAATCAGGAAAATCAACTAATTTTCTGCACAAAGGCACCACAGCTTATGCACATGCAGAAGCTACTTCAAGGAAATATATATTTATTCATCAAGACTAGCCAGATTACACCAAAGACATGGCTGTGGCAAACACTGGGGGATGTACAAAGACCCTCAGATAAGGTGGATGCTCTTGATGCCTCCCTGAGACTTTTTCATATTCCTGAGTATTTTTACCTATTGCTAACTAGTTTTAAAAGCATTTGGTAAAGTCAGTCACTCCTTGAAAGAAGCTAAACTAATGTTACTTTGAAAAAATAATGTGGTTTATGTTCAGGATTCAGTTGGTAAATCTAATAGCGTGAGGAGAGGGAAATATCCACTTTATTCTGCAAAGCACAATATCTGTAATTACAGACCCATGGGACAATTTCAGTGTGTGTAATACTTCAGGGACATCCTGGTCATGAGATAGGAAGTTTATTTTAAGTCAGACTGACTGAATTAGGCAGTCTTTATCATAGAAAGTAATAGGAAAAATAGACAATATAAATTCGAGAAGCAGAGAAATGGATGAGACTTACAAGAATGTTGAAGAGGAATTTCACCCCCCGAGTGCTAAGCCCTCTGAGGACATTCAACTGACAAGCATATATCTAATCTCTTACATGAGAAAGTCCTATCAACTGATATCATGTATGCTCTTGCATCACAGATGTTCTAGCAACAGAGTGTATTGTAAAACCCAGGAATATTAAATTATTATATTCAGTTTCAGGAAAAGAAACTATATAAAAGTGAGGCCCACAAGCATATTAACAGCTCATAAACAAACAATGTTAAAAGCCCATGTAAAATGTGTGCTACAGCTGAAGAACACAAAGTGGTCCAAAGCCCCTGATTGGCTTAAGGAGGAAACTTAAGGCTGTCACAAGGATAAAATGGCATTTTAACAAATTGAGAGCTTGCCGACATTGAAATAATAAAAATGTCTTTAGAACCTATTAGTTCAAATGTTGGCAGGATCTCCGAAAACCTAAAATACAAATTGTAAAGGACACTCTAACTTATAAAAATTTCTTCACATCTATCAAAGTCTGGAAGTCGGGTAGGGAATTGGTGGGATTGCTTGATGGCAAAAGTGTAAAATGTGCACTCAAATGGGATTTGAGAGAAGCTCAGTCAATTCTTTGCATTTGACAAATGTCAGGACGACCTCACAAAATGGAGAGAGTGAAAAGGTGGCAGAGAAGCTTCAGTGTAAATTAATATTCTAGGTAGAAATAGCCTCATACAGCTGAATTCAACTGTCAGTTACAATTCAGGAAAGAAGATTTAGAGCAATCATTGACAGTTCTCTGAAGTCATTGTCTCAATCTGCAGTCACAGCAAAGAATAGCAAAAAAACCTGCTGGTCATGATCAGGAAGAGTATGAGGAACAAGACAGAGGACACGATTTCTCTGTTATGTGAAACATGGGTAGATTCATACTTCAGTTACCGAGCACAGTTCTGGACCTTGCATCTCAAGGAGCATGAGTAGAGTTAGAGAAGCTACGAAGAGTAACAAATGTTATGTGAATTGAATAGTTGCCATGTGAGGAGATATTTAATTGGCTGAAAATATTCCCTTTGAAGAGGGGAAAACTGAGGGGCATGTAATTAAGATTTAGAAAACTACTGCAGTGGTAGAAAAACTTAAATGGAAAATCTATTCCCCAAATTCTGTAGTGAAGTAACTGGCGGGACATGATAAAAATAAACAGAGAAATATTTGGAAAAAAATAAAGCCCTTCCTTTCACAGGAAGCAGAGAACCCCTAGAACTTTGTTGAGGTTATTAGGTTTTTTTTCCCTTTCTTATGCCCCACAAAAGGTGGACACCAAATAAGAATGTCATAGTTTGACCTGGCCAAATGCCAGGCACCCACAACATCTACTCACTCGCCACAGTTGGGGAGAGGAGAGAAAAGAAGTTAATACACACAGGGCTCATGAGTTGAGATAAGGAACTGGGAGAAGATGCACTGAGGGAAAAATAGCCTGAACTTAAAGCTGCAAAGTGATTTATTGCTAACAGAGTCAGAGGAGTAAATGAGAAGTAAAAAAAAACCTTCAAAGACACCGTTTCTTCGCTCACCCCCCTCCTTCCTTCCAGCAGCAGCAGCAGAGGGGGACAAGGCATGGAGGAGTAGGGGGGTAGGTCAGTTCATTACCAAGATCTTCTGCTTTTCAGGGGAGAGGAGTCTTTTCCTCTGCATAGCCATGAGTCCCAAATCTCACAAGTAGCAGCCCACCCAAACCAGGTGCAATGTGAGCTCCTCCCCCACAGGCAGACATCCTCCCAAAACTGCTGTAGCTTGGGGTCCTCATCCATGGGGTGCAGACCTCCGAGGCCAGGCCATTCCATCTCAGGAGTAAGGCCTCTCTCTCCACTGGGACTCCCACTGGACCACAGCCTCCTCCAGGCATCCACCTGCTCCAGCGTGGGGCACCTCCCCACAGGCTGTGAGTGGATCTGTGCATCCCCTGTGGCCCCCATGGGCTGCAGAGGGACAACCTGCTGCACCATGGTCATCACCATTGCCTGCAGAGGATTCTTGGCTCCAGTGCCTGGAGCACCCCCTCCCCCACCTTCTCCATTGACCTTGGTATCTCCACGTTGTTTTCCCTTACATATTCTCACCTCCTCCTCCTCCTCTGGCTAAAAAGAAGTGCGTGCACCCATTGTTTTGATTTCTTCTTAAATGTTTTCACAGAGGCATAACCAGCATCTCTAATTGGCCCAGCCTTGGCCAGCAGCATGTCCATCATCTTCAGAGACATCAAAGATTGGCTCTGCTGGACATGGTGAAAGCTTTGAGAAGCTTCACACAGGAGCCATCTTTGTGGGCCTCCCCAGTAGCAAAAAGTGGGCCAAGCAAAATCAACACAAACTTGCTGCCCCAAAAGGCTGGGGAGTCAGGTAATCTCTTAGTAGGTTCAGAAAAATTAGGCACATCACAGACAACAGGTCCATAAGTGAATGACAAATGAACCAGTCCGGGAAATAAAGTTTATCATGTCTGGTTAGACGGTTTTGCTTGCTGGGAGGATGCATGGGACATAGATTTTGCTAAAGAGGTTTTCCCTCCACCACTGCTATAGACAGAATACTGAGCCAGATGGAGCACTAGTCTGATTCAGTATGTTCCTGCTCTGTATCATTGTCTAAAAATTAGGTTTATTTTTATTATTTTTTCTCTTCTGCTTGTGCTCATAACACAAAATTTCAATGCAAAATATACTTATTATTTTGAACTCCTTTTGAACTGAAACATGTTGGGTAAAACCAACATTGTGAAATACGAATACAAATTTTCCCAGTTCATTCCTCAAGGTGTTGTATACATATTCAATTTACCAAAAGAAAAAGTTTTGAGATTTTAATAATTAAACAACATGAATACGTGATTATATTAACTGAGAAAAATAGTGTAAAAATTTTACTCGTTAGAAAAATATGCTTTATTTATAGTTCTGTTAAACATCAAATAGAAATATGTATGGAACATTCATCTCAATCCCTCCATATAAATCTCACCTATATGGCATCAATACTCTTGAGATTTAACTCAAAGTATATATCCTGTAAATTTATATGATTTTTCCAAAATCTGGATTCAGCATGCATTAAAACTATATGCGTACTATATTCTGTATACAAAAAACCTTGCTTTAAAACATTAATTAGCTCCTAAAGCATTTATTTACAGCCTTGATTTCCTTTCTGCCTGCTTTATTTTTTATTTCATTCCAAACTCTTAGCCACGTGGCTCTTGCTTATCACAAAAACCTTCAATTTTGACCTGACAATAATGTTGTCCTATGTTTAAATGAATGTAAACATGCCTCTTAGAAGCATCTTTCTTTTGTGGTGTAATATATATCTTTAAATTCCTTTCTTATCTCTGTCTTTTCTCTCCTTATGCCCCTGTCCCCATACTGGATTTGCATGAACTATATTAAGAATTATTCCACCTTATAATTACCTTTTTGGTACAAAGCAAAAATTTGCTTAAAAATAAGTCTACAATTACTTTTTTTTTTTTTTTTTTGCCTTGAATCTCTTTTATATTAATAGATTTTGAAAGTGTTGTTAGAAATAATTTTGGATTTTTATTCAGCATTTCCAGGAGGACTAATGGAAAATAGTCCTTTCTGCAGGAAAAGAAAGAACAATCCTAACGTCTAAAATGCACTTCTAGATTTTAAGAAACAATGTAGAATTGACACATTATTTGGAAAAATAGTGGATTTTTACCATTTTTATTGGTTTGCCAAAATGTGTTCCCTTACAATTGTTTCAAAATATGGGTTGTGAATTTGGAGATAATATAATGAGATATGTAGATATTTGAGCTTTCTTAGACAGAATAACCTCACTTCCAAAGACAGATGTCAGTACAGACCCACAGATTTGGATATGGAAGTAGTATGCCTTGAGAAAAGTGCCTTTCTAGGTCATTTGTTAGGAGTCCAGACTTCAGAACAATTCCCTGCCAGCAGAACCAATGAACTGTGACATGCCAGGTGGACTTTCTTAAGGGACAGTCATTTTCTTCCTAGTACAAACAAGATTTACTGCACCATGACATTCAGAGAATAGGAAACACAGAGAAGAAATAATAAATTATTGTGCTCTAATAAATGTAGTGGATCTCGTATGACATTGTTTGAACTAAGCATTCTTAAGAAAATCTACCCTTAAAGGAGCTGCGTAACTAGAAATCTCAATATTCTTCCACTTTTTTGCCTTCATTTTTAAATTGCCTTGCTATGCTTGGAAAATCAATAGGACTTATATTTATTGTAAAAATAGTTTAGTAAAAATAAAGCCAGAAAAACCACCATTCTGTTCTCCTGTCAGAAGTCTGTATATTCCATTCATTTATATCTCCATGGAAATTAATACTTGTATTCAACTTTCATTTGTCTAGAGCATATGTTTTAGAGATGCCTGGAGCCTTTATTTTAAAACATAAGGAGGTGGAAGATCAACTTTTAGCAGCTTTACAGTGACTGACTCTCAGTAGTAAAGCTGAACCTTATCTCTTGCTGGATATATCTGGATTTGGGGAATCCAGGTAGTTATTTTTGTACTGACTTTCTCTGGGAGTTAAATACTCAATTTATAATACTTCTTGTGAAAATAACTGTGCACTGCCATTATCTCTGTCTCTCAATTTTCTTGATGATTATGTAAACCTGAGAACACTTATAGAGCCATCAAGATTTCTGGAACTTCTTATAGCAAAGAACTCACATTGATTATTGCTTTTAATAGCTAGAAAGAGATCTATACTCCATAATTTGTCTAATAATTTTTAACCCATATATATTATGTTTTCAGCAGTATAATGTGAAAATTATATGTATGATTTAATAATTTTTTCTTAAAAATTCTACCCTAAAAATTCTGTTAAGTGTTATTTTTCTTAGATTTAACTATGAAGTATTTTAGCTAGTACTTAAATCATGTTACAGTCTACATTTTTTAACATCTTTTGTAGTAAACAGATTCTAGAACTTTGTACAATGTCTCAGTTTCCACTAACCATAAAAAGAGAAATAATCACCTGTCTAAGTGTAAGTCATAGTTCCCCTCTCTGAAGACTTACGGGTAGAATTAGCAATTTTTTCCATAGCATTGCAATGGGAGTTCATGTTGATCGCTTGTCCGTTATAGTTTTTGAATCTTTTCCAAGGTCATTGCCTGTTAAAAACACATAAACTCAAAGGATTCCTTGTTAGGTCAAAATGGAGAAAGTGCATGCTTCACAGAGAAAGAAAACCAAATTCAGAATAAGAAATGCCTACTGAAAGGGACCCCTCCTGCTTTACTCTTATGAGCTCAGGTATGAGGAAACTCAAAAGATATTTAGAGTTTCTCACTCTGTTCTCAAAATATTCTCAAAAGAGAATAAAATGTGTCAGACTCATGAAGAGTTGATAAAAACTCTATACAAATAATTACAATTGTATAATTTCTATTTTGTTAAATAATTTGATTTCTTTATATGGGAGCTTATTGAAGCCATCCACATTTTAAAAGGTGAGCTGGGAAGGGAAGCACTGGTATCCTGTAAAGTGTGAATACTGGGCATCCCTTACAGATTTGAGGAAGGTTAAGGAATAAGCAGAGCACCCTAATTGAAGTCAATAAGGGTGGGGGTTTTTGGAATTTTTTTTTTTGGTGACAGAGGAAGGAACAAACCCTTTTAGAACAAAAAGAAGGTGAGAAGATGAGGCCTTAGAAGCAGCTTTTCTGTCCTGGTTTCCTTGGTTGTGGGTGGCTGTAGCCCTGGTTTGACTGAAGCTGCTCTTGAACAAATAAAATAGAAAGGGAAAAGAAAAAGGGCAATGATGGCCACAGGAAAGCTAGGCATTACAGCTCCATTTGGACAGGTTATTTGCTTTGATAGGACAGAAAAGAAAGTTTTACAGCCTATGAATACCAAGCTGTGGTGAGTTCACTTTGTCTGGCTGCCAGACATCCACACAGCCACTCCTGCTCTCCCCCTCTTTATCAGGAGGGCGGGAGGAAATAAGATAAGAAGCTTGAGGGTCAAGATAAGGACAGGGAGATTGGTCATAGTCACCAACTATTGTCACAAGAAAAACAGACTCAGCCTTGGGAAGATTAATTTAATTTATTGTCAATGAAAAACTAAAAGACTTTCCTTCCAACCTGCCAGAAAATGTTCTTCTGCAGAGGCTCCTCTTCATAGGACACAGCTCCTGCCAGGAGCACGATCAAGCATGGGCTCTCCATGGGCTGTAGCCTCCTTCGGTGCATATCCACCTGCGTGGTGTGGTGTTCACACAGGTGGTAGTGTGGATGTCTGCTCCTATGTGCACCTCTGTGGGCTAGAAGGAGCCAACCTGCTTTGTAATGGTCTTCTCCAGGATCTTCCCTGGAATCACTGGTGGACACTGCCTCCCCCTTCTTCTTCTCTGACCTTTGTGCCTGCAGTGGTTTTTTTCACACTTTTTTTCATTCTCCTGCCTCTGATGCTTTTCTGCAAGGTTATATACCCTTTCTAAATACATTGCTCCCACTCCGGCTGTGGGCTCGGCTGCGCCCTGCGCTGAGTGGTCGGATCCGGCTGGAACCAGCTGTGTCCAGCACAGGACAGCCCCAGCCTCCCCTCATAGAGCCCCCCTGCAGTTCCCCCCTGTCCACAGCAAGCAAAATTTTGCCAAATGAAGCTATTTGAACAGGATTGCACCAGAGAGATTCCTGAGTTATCTCAATTTCTTGTGTCAAAGGAAGCTGTCTGCCAGGCCTGCAATAGTGTGCTGCTCCTTGGGCCGGAGCGCAGCAGGGCGATGAGGCCGGGTGGATGTGAGTTTGGAGAGTCTGGCACATGCACGCAAGGCCCCGATGCTGCCGCTGCCACAGGGAAGCCTTGGGCCTCCTGGTCTCACCTGAGTGAGCTGAAGGCACCCTATCACACAATGAGATTTTCTGTGTTCTCAGAGGAAACTAAAAATGAAAGTAGGCCTTGAAAGAAAGAAATCTGAGAGAATAGTAATTAGAAAGAGTATTTGCTGTTTGTAGAAAGTCCTGAGGAAGCAAACAAGTCAGGGACCAAAGCTGTCACTGTTATTGACCCTTGGCCTCTGTTATGACTGCTCAGTGGGATCTAGAGGTCTCAGCATGTTTTCTGTTTTCTTAATAGAATAAATCTGCTGAGAACTCCAACATGGAGCTGAAAGTAATTTTGTGCCTTTAGTGGGGAGTTTCAATTTGGTAATATTTTCATTGTGGTAGTGTTTTTTGGTTGGTTGGTTGTGGGTTTGTTTTTTGGTGGGGTTTTGTTTTTTGCTTTTGGGGTTTTTTTGTGTATGGGTGTGGCTTTGTTTGTTTTTTTTTTT
>VZRN01003154.1:101880-139644 GCA_013397935.1 Dasyornis broadbenti | reverse complement strand
TTTTTTTTTTTTTTTTTTTTTGGTTCCTAAACATTTGTTGGTAGCAAATTGTTAGTAGAAGTTGCGCAAAGTCTTAAGAGGAGTAAATGTTTTAATGTAATTAATTACTTAGTCAATGCACATAGATTTCATCTTGAAGCATGTGAAATGCACATAAGTGTATTGGCCTTTCTCGTCAGGAACGTCTATCTGCATTAACTAATAGCCATAGCTTTTCTTCACCTTCCATTGAAACATTTTCACATGTTTCTCCTTAGATATGAATATTACATTATAAAGTCCCACCTATGAGATCCTTTTATGCTTCCAATGAATTGAATTACCTAAAAGACACCTTCTCTATGAAATGGAATTACTGATTTCTACCTACTTTGTGGAATATACCAGTGTCCACTGTAGCATTTGGAATCTTAAGGTGATGCATCATGATTACCTAGTTCTCACTATTATTGCCCAGAGCTATTTAACAGAGGTGATGTCACACTAACAAAGGACAAATTTCTGCAGACAGCTGCTCCTGCTTCCACAAGAATTATTAATACAAATTAAAATAAACATTTTAGAAAGCAAAAATAGGACTCATGAAGAAAGTAACTATGCATTCTTAGTTCCTTTCCCCCACAAATAGGGGAGAGGGAGAGAGAGAGGGAGAGGGAGGCTGTGCTGTTCTGGACTGACTGCAGGAGTGATAGTGATATTTGTTTCATCTACTCAAACTAGTTGTAAAATTTTGGAGGGTTTGTTGTCAGATTAAGATTTTGTCTCTGAAGCTTAAAAATTATGTATTTTTAAATTCCAGCTCAAATTAACATTTCAGATTTAGTAGAGGTTGAAAAGACCCCATGAAAATAAGAAGATACAAATTTAAGTATCAGTAAATCAGTAATTGTGACACTCCTGTATATCAACAAATTTGTGTTTTGGAGAAGCTAAAATGACTGATCTTTCTGAATATTGTTTTTGTAGCTTTTATTTTTCTTAGTTATTCAGAGGAAATTTTCCTATTAATAACTTATGCGATCACTTCTAACCAAGAAGAGGTTAAAAGACATCTTATTAGGTTGGGAACTGGGCACCTGAGGTGACCAAGAAAGTCTCTTCCTCCTACTGTTCTGGTGAAGATAGGACTGCGAGTCTCTGCAATTATTGTTTTGATTTGACAATTGTCTGGTAAAGGATCATAGTTATGATTCAATCTCCCATTATATATAAAGGAAGGCAAAGTGAAAACAGCACTGGTGTTTCAGTGAGCTTGTCTTCAGAGAATCAGGATAGCTGGGAATTTTCTGCAGAGCCAGCTATTCCCTAATGTCATGCTGTAAAATCAGTCTCTGGTGGGACTTGAGATAGGCAGGACTTGGAAACAATTGTCTTGCAACTTCAGTTTGTCATCTCGTGTCCTTGTTCTTTAGTCTACAAACTACGTCATTTGGTGGTAATGTGGTAGCTCATCAGCTGTGGGATAAAGTTATTTGTGGCATTTTTAACATAGTTCTGTCTTTTCACTGGCACAATTGTCTTGCATGAGTTAAGAGCAGTGCAGACTAGCTTGTCTCTGGTGATAGTGTACTCTGGTTTTTGCAAGTCTAATGATGAACTTTTAACTGCAGCACATCAAAATATACTGGAAAGTGATAGGTGTGATTTTCCTACAAACTGTCTGGCATTTATCTTACTGTAAAAGCTTAAAAGAACAATACATTTCACAGAAGAAAATGAAAAGGTTTTGCATTGTTCGCAGCTTGGTATGACTGTGATAGCTTATTGAATCAAAGCTGTGAACATTTGTCTGAGCTTTGAACATATCCTTAGTTACTTTGATGATTTTGGTATTTTTTGAACTTTGACTTTTGAGTCATTATTAAGTAAAAATTTGGTCCATTAATTGATATATATTTAATTTATTCTGCTAATGAGAATACATAAATTTTGGATTTGTAGTGTGGAATACAAGTGAATACAAATTAAGAAGACCAGACAAGTTAATGGAATAGAAAAAAGTGAGAGAGCTGGAGCTGAGAATTTAGATTTTTTATAAACAAAAAAAGAACTCTACTGTCTGTCAATAAAAAATGTAATTAATATAGCAAAAGACTACTTCTAGAACCTAGACACAGTAGTTTTGGCAGTCTGTAGAACAATCTCCATCTTCCTGTGGGATATATAATTCAATTAGCTTATGTAATGCTCACTAATAAATCATCCTATATACACCCAGCTGGAGAGCTTATAGGAAAATAAGTTGTTTTCTCACAATTCCCCATGGATATCTGCATTTGCATTCTGTCAAAGCTACTGTAGTACCTGCGGGAAATGTGAGTGCCCTTGGATATCCTTAAAGAATTAAACCTTCTAAAGTTATGGTAGTGTGAAAATAAATTTAAAATACTGGATTTAGCTGGACTATTTGTGTTGCAGCTGCAAAATACAACTCCTTTGGGATACAGGTGAAAACTAGGTTTCTGTGCTCAAGGGCAAACCCACATTTTTTGCACTGGCAATTGCACTAACTAAAGTCTCCTGTAATTTTGGAGTAATATTAACTTGCTGTTAATTTGCATTGTTTGAATTTGATGATTTTTTTACATTAGCTTTATCAGAGGAAATTGTTATTATGTGAACACATAAACACTTCTACGTCTTCCTATTTGCAATATTATGCATTAATTGATAATGAGAATGCATTTATCAAGAAACGCTGATAAAAGGCTTGTGTGCATTCATTTATGTAAGTAATTCTTTATTCTGTCCAGAATTGCCTTACTAATGCTTTTTTTTTCACTACAGTAGGGCCTAATGTAAAAAAATTAGAAGAAATAATTTTATAGACTATGGCTTGAAAACATGCTTTAAAAATTTAATTATGAGTGGGATTGCATACTTTTGGCTGTAGGACTGCTTATATAAAGCTATATTTGTATCTCTGCAATATTAATGAGTAGGAGCAAGTATAGTTTCAAAACTGAGTGTGAGTTTTAATCAAAAGATCTCTATATAAACAAAAATTGTGCCAAATTAGAGTCTTCCATTTATCAGACAATAGAAAGTTCAATACTTTTTCAAATCTCCAGATTCAGTCTGGCACTTGCTATTGAGTTAAATGAGTACGTAATGTGTTTTAAAGCTGTGCAGTCAATGTATTATTATTTCTCTTCTCAGGAATGTGAATCTGCTCCCTGCATTAATGGAGGTTCTTGTCAAGATGCCATCAATGCATTTGTTTGTACTTGCCTGAGTGGGTACACTGGCAGGTTTTGTGAAGTTGATGTTGATGTTTGCAGTGAGTCTACACTGAACTCAGTTCTGTGTTACAATGGAGGCGTTTGTGTTGATGGACCTGGAAGATCTTTCCATTGCAGGTTTGTATGACTACTGTCTTATAATTCCTTTAGTAAATACACATTGATTTGTTAATATTTCAGGGCAGTACTGATACTGTGTGCACTGTGTGAACTCAAATGGATCTGGGGCTCAATCTAGTGCTCAAAATATTGTTATCTTAAACATTCACTGCTTAACATCAGACCTTTCCATCTGAAAAGTCATCTTCTAATGCTTTTCAGAATTATAAGTAGAAACTTCCAACATAAAGTGACCCTAAATTATTTTAAATTGTTATGTTTACAGATATGTATGTATTCATGTGTTTTGTACTCAAAGGGAAAATTAACTCACAATCAAATTTAGATGACAGGTAATTTGTATATCATGTGTGCACAGACATATATACAAAGCAACTTTCTAAGATCCATCCTCATCATTCTTCAGCTGTTAAAGACTTCTGCCTAAATATATGTAATTTTATAACTTATATACTAGTAATATAGATTTAAAATTAGACTGCTTTAGACTGTACATTATTATGTCAACTTTTAATTATTAAATCTCTACTCAATTGCTACATTTGCAGAAATATTAAATACTAAAAACATAGTTTATAAACATTCTTAAGAGAGAAACATAAATCTTCTCCTATACACGAAACTTCTATACAATCACATGTTCAAGGTCCCTCTGCGTAGTATTCCTTTACTCCAGTGAATCAACTGCAGCACTCAGCTTGGTATCATATGCAAACTTGCTGAAGTTACACTTGATCCCACTATCTATGTCACTCATGAAGATATTAAATAGGGTTTTTCCCATGATAACTCAAAAATATGATGGTTTAGCTTAAACCTTTCAATATATGCTAAAGTAATTCACACTCTCTTACTTCTGCATTGGGCTACTACCTGCACAAAGACTTTTGTTGTGACTCAGATGTCTGATAATTTGTTTAGCCTGTTATTATTTCATCGCCAGTTTGAAAATTCAATCCTGTGCATTCTCCTGTTTCTTCTTTCCCAGCTCATGTTCACTCTCGACTCCTTTGTTCATGCTTTAGGTGCTGCAACATCCTTTCTCTGAATTAAATGAAATTGGTTATACTTCTCCCCTCTTCTTCTTGGGAGCTTATGCCAGCCATTGTAGGAGTAATTACCTTGCACTTGCTTCTGAGCCCAGTATTGACCATCAAGAGAAGTTCATGGAACCAGAGTCAGGGAATTTGAAAGCAATTATAAACAGAACTTTTAATGTTGCCAACATTACAAGGGTTTTCTTCAGTGTTGTAAGACTACCGTAAGGTAGCTTGGTGCAAGATATGGTTATGATCCTGCAAAAAGAAATGGCATACTTGATACAAGTTTCTTCTGATGGGGTCCAGGAAAGGGTTTTTTCAGCTGATTTCCTCTCCTTTGTTGATATGGCTTAGAAGACAGACATAACTCTCTTTCCTATCCTTCAGCAGGTGCTACCATTCCAAGTAATGTGTACAAGTAGAAGTAAGAAACATAAAAAGATCATAAAGTCAGGTTTGCTCCTGTACTGTGAATGTTGCAATGTGATCCCTACTCCTTCTGTACTCTTCCGTCCACATGTTTTAAGCAGTCTGAACAATGTTCATGTACAGATTGGAGGATAGGACTTATATGGAGGGTGGAAAAGTGGAATTGAAAAGAAAAGAAAGGAGAAAAATCGCCTACTCTAGGAAAATAACACAAATATCCAAATAAATAATGAGTCTTAATGCCTGTTACACACTGTGGAATGGGCAGCAAAAGGACACTAGTCCAGTATTGTTTAGAGTCTCCTTGTTTTGGGGGTATGTCTTGGGATGTTTCCATTTTGTGGCTGGTAGATCCAGAAATAGAAAATAGTGAAAATTGTCCAGTAACAGGCCAGTGTCAGGCTGCCTTAACTGTGAGAACAACTGCTAGCTTTAGCTATGATGTATGTGATATTTTACTTAGTAGTACAACAAACAGTTCAACTTTCCTTGAATTATGTGTGAATCAATTACACATACAACCCTACAGGCTTCTTCCTGAAATGAATATGAAAAGTACCCTTTGGGATAGTCCTTGAATTGTGTGTTATCTGAAATATCTTTCTGTCTTCAAAGCCTTGGTTTAAAAATAAAACAACTCATTGGAAATGAGAGGGATGCTGGGAGTTGTAATTCAGTTCTATCCTGGGCAGATTGCCACTGAATCAGTGCTTCAGGAAACAGATTACCATCTGCAAGGATACCTACCACCTTCTTTTGTATTTTAGTCTTCTTAATTAAAGGTACTGGCTGCCACAACAATAAACACTATATAAATCAGCAAATTAATAATAAAGATAACATTGGGCTCAGGGGGCTTTTCAGAAGACAGTTCAATCCAATATATATATGATTGATATAATGAGTATGTAATAGGAATTCCAAAGCCTTTTCATAGTATTTTTCAAGTCTTTTGAGGAAGAGAAACTGTTCACATAAAATACTTTGAAATTTCTCATTGTATTTAATCCACAGTCAACTCAGCCCCACTTTTGCATCTTTTGGTCCCAGACCACTCATTATATTTGGCTTGGGATTTCAAAATGTAAGCATAACAATAATAAAAAATATTCCTCCTTCCCCACTCATACTTGCATTGGTGTTTTTCAAATGTGTGTGCTGACTTGGTTCAGAAGTCATAGTGTCTTGGAAGGGTTATCTGTAAAGTGCTTTCAGTCTGATCTGGTGAAAATAATGTCAACAGTCCTATGACAGGTCTTGTCTTAGGTTAGATTCTTGAATTACAGATTCACTGTACTTTTTCAGCACTTCATAGCACATATGGGTTTTGTAATTGAGGTTTTTTTTAGGGAAAACAGAGGAAACTTTTGATGTAATTCTGTCTTTTCCAATCATTTTTCAGAATCTAAATGTATTTAGTGTTATAAGTTTGTGAGTCTGAGAGGTGTGTAAGGTCACAAGTAAGTTTGGCCCTGTCTTTTAATTCACAAAGAAGGACTGGTGCTTTTTAAGTCCACTTCTTGGATTATATTTGACTACATTATTTGTTTCAGAACTGAAGCTTTTTGGCAGCGTATTTACAAGATTATTTTATACTCAAGGCAGGTAAGAGTGAATATTTGATCAACAGAAAAACTGATCAAAAAATGCCAAGTTTTCTTCCTTTTAGTTCATGGGATTTCAGAAAAAATTGTAAAATAGGAATATGCTCTTCTACATTTCCTCCAAATAAAGTGCAATTATTTTTAAACATTCATTATGATATCTACCTATCTACTCTTTTCTTCTACTGATAAGAAAGCAAAGTTTAGATTTTAAAATATCTTGGTTTCAGTGCCATTGTGTTCTAATTTGCTTGATCTGTTTGAGCAAGGAGCAGTAGACCTCATAACTAGCTAGGACCTCTGCAAGGATCCAGGAAAGGGATTAAAACAATTCAGGAATGGAGATGTTGTATGAGCACAAAACAAGTCTGTAAGACATATTGCTCTGTGGCTGTAGTATGCAGAGAGCATATAAGATAAGAAATGGTAATGTAGAATTGTTTGTCTTAGAGCATGTATAAGGTAAACAAAATATAATGCTAGTATGAAGCAGATAGTTGTGGGGGAACCCTAGAAGTGCAGTCTTATAGGGCAACCTAGTCAAATGTATCAAAAAGATTATTTTGAAGAATCAAACTTGTTTAGAGTTTGGTAAGTGTTTTTAAACAGGAATGTCATTTATCCGTAGTGTACATTCAGTCCTTTACCCCAAAGGAAATAGAACTATTCTTTGAAGTTGTTCATGTCACCTGTGCCTCTAGGCAATATACAAAAGGTTCTTCTGTACTTCAAAAGGCTTAACATGGGGAACATTTACACAGCTGTATGCTCCCATCAGCTCAAAAAGTGACTTAATAGTAAGGTATTTGTTTTGTGGCTTACTCAGGTCTTATGTGCTAGGTAACAAAAAAAGCATGTTTCTGCTGGAAGACTGCTAATTGAAAAGCTTCATTTCATTTAGATGGTGACAGACAGCTTACAAGGTCTCACCAAAATTGCAAAGTACACATTACACAGAACTATGCAACTAAGGTCCTCAGAGCACTCAAATAAATACAAGAAGTCATTTTTTTTACATAGGAGAAGCAACTTCACTGGAACATCATAATCTTAAAACCGGCAAGTCATAATAGGTTCTCATGTTTGTATGTGCTGTGAATATGTATGGAGGATACTCAGTTTCATCAATGAAAACAGATGCCCCTCCATTTATATGTAGATAACAAGATGGGTTCTGCTGATTTCATAATTGACTGCCTAGTTCTTTACATTTAGTGAAGCATAAATATTTTAGTGTTTGCATTTTGTGTATGTATTAGGTTAAATGAAAACAAAAGAATGTTTGTATGGATTCAAGCCAAGAACCATATAACCCTGTATACTATTTCCAGCAGTGGCCATAAGGGGATTGCCAGGAAAAAATATGAAAAATGCACATATGTTATTTGTCCTCCAGTACTCTCCCATATTCTCCCAAATGGGGGTTTTCCTGAGCCTGTTTTGGTCTGTTAAGTAGAGGTCAGTGATCTCTACTTAGACCATCTTCCCTTGAACATATATAAACCTTTCCTCTGAAAGGAGTCTTTGACTAGGCAGTCTCCAGAGATCCCTGCCCATATCAGCTGTTCTATGCCAATATAGTACAGGAAATAGACGCACAGGTCTCACCTGTTGCACGGAAAAACATCTTTTTTTTTTTTTAACCACTGCTGCTGCCAGCTTTATCCCATGTCTAATGTGGAAAAGGAGAATGAAAAGATGATTCTAAGCCAAGATTTCCTTGATTTTGCAGGGCCACTGCCACATTGCGCCATTCAATGGGGGCTTTCTAGGGTAAAGGTTTCTTGTTTTCCCAATCTTTCCTACTTCAGAAGCCATCACAAACTTTTAATCATCATTGTTGCCCTTTTTCAAGGCTTTTTAGTTCCTATTTTTCCTTTACTAACACAATGAGACAAGAAGTACACACAGTATCTGGGCTATGGGCCACTGTGATTTATACAGTGGCACATTTTCTTTCTCCTTCTCTATTCCTTCCATAACAACGGCAACTAACTTTTGACTGATGCTGTGAGGAAAGGGAACATAGGTGTTTCAGTTTTACTCTTAAGTTGGCTGATCACTAAAATGTAGTTTCTATGGAGAATAGTTAGATAAAGTTGGCATGCTACACGTGTCTGTACTACTGTATGTATCAGTATTTATATATATATATATGATTTTTCATTGCATCACACTTTAATTTAATCGATATCTCATTCTTATTGTCAGATTAATAAGAATAGGTAATTATGTAATGACAATTTCTAATTATTTATTCAGTTTTATAATGACAAATGCTTATGTCTTCATGTAAAAAATACTAACTGTACCACTGTCAAATGAAATAGTATAATGAAAATGCACATCATCTCCTGCATTTTTCTTACTTACATGACAAGCTTATAAGGGAAAAAGGAACAAGTCCATTATAGTAATTATTTGCTAGCTGCTAATATAAACAATTAATTTAATAAACTGCATTTATTAACTGTTAGTCTTAACATAACCCCACACTTTCAGCTACAATCAGAACCGTAATCACAAGAAGGTTAAGAAGTAATTAAAAAAAAAAAAAAAAGAGTTCTCCAAGTGAATTATTGTTCTGAATTTTTTTAGAAGTATTTTTGAGAAGAATATCAAATTGATATGTTGCTCTTTTTGTATGATGTTTCATGACAGGTAAATGAATCAGTCATAGCCATAAAGAGGAAACAGATCTATTTTAGAGGGGTTGTGCCTGTATTACCAAATTAACCAGAAGGTCAAGGACACAGGATTTAGAATAAGTATGTAAACCAAACAAATAATGTAACAAAAGATGTTTAATGTGTGCAATATGTCTGACGGAATAGTTCTCTCCTAGAGCATCTGGGCAATGTAGAGTGTTGCCTTTTCGGCTGGTAAAAAAATGATGAGGCAGACACAGTAATAAAAGGAAAAGGGTATTTTACCTCGGTTTTAATAGGATCCTAGGTGCACGGCTAGTCACAGGTGGAGACACAGTGAAAAGCACCACAGGCACCCCACACCTCGAGCGCACCTAGCATAAGCACACCCCAGCACCCAAAGTATACAGTTTTTATGGACTTTACACATTAGCATATTTATCTAAAATCCCCCAATAAGAAATTTAATAGATGAAGTAACTGTCCTCATATTCGAGTTACCCACCCCCGCCAAATGAAATTACAGTCCAGTTTACAAAACATGTTCCAGAAAGACAAACTTCATTCAAGGTTGGAGCTTGTAGCTCTGAGATAGTGTAGAGCTGTTGACATTTTACTGTGTATGTTTCGTCTTCTCTCTTTGTAGGACCCCCAAACTAAGTTGAATATCAAACTACAAGAATTGTAGGTATGTGGGACTAGGGTACAAGGGATATGTGTAGAGGGTACAAAGAATGTGTATGAAGGGTACAAGGAAGAGAAAGGGTTTAAAATACATAAAAAGAAAAGACAAAAACCATCAGGCATCAAGAGACAAATTATCATTCTGTCACTCAAGTGGATTATATGTATTGATTTTAAACATATCAAACATTTTTGAATACCCACAATAGTATTCTGCTAATTAAATAACAAAACTGAAATATGGAAAATTTAAAATGGTTAGAAGCTGTGAAAGTGAAACATGAAGAAAGGCAAGGCATTATAAAACATGGCTATACATATTTTTAATTTTTTTTAACAAATGTATGCTCTTTCTTTTTGCACCCTTTACTAGTGATATTTACAATGGCAGCACTCCATCTAGTTAAAATTAACCACTCTCCTTATCGTTTTACTGTTCTAAAATTCAACAGTAAAGCTCAATCTGCTAGAGAATTAGTATTGTCTACAAAAATGCAGACAGCAGTGTCTGTAAATGAGGCACTAAAATCTAGTAGGAAGAAAAACACACCCAAAAGCAAAACACAAATCTAATACAAATCACCCATCTGCCCAGTCCCAGAATAAAACCATTTTAAATCTTACATCTGAATAGTTACTGCCAATTGTTTTATTCTATTTTTTAAGTAAATGTGTTAAAAATTCGTTGCCTGAAAAGACACAGGATGCCTCTACCCTATGTATATATTGATTTGGGGTTTTGTTTTTGTTTTTATAGCTAGGTTGTTTTGTGATTTTATGACACAGAAGCCAAATAAAAATAGCCAGTGGGAATCACATTCACATCTTCATTATACAAGATGCAGGGACTGAACAAATGGGAATGTACCTGTAATAGAACATTTTGGTTTTTTCTAGTCATACGCAGAGAATATGAAATACAACCTTATCCAAAACATGAATGTCCCAGTAAAATCCAAGACCTAGAAAAAGGTTTAAAATTTCACAGTGCTTTAAGATATAATATGCTGCTTATTTGCCCAGCATACTATAAGAAATACTAAAGCATATTACACAAGTGGATTGAAGACGTCACTTTTGATATTTTTGCTGTTACTGTCTTCAAAACTTTGTGATATTTGTGGCATTGTTTTTTCTTTCTAAAGTATATCTTCTGAGCACATATACACAAATGACAAATATACTGCTAAGAGTGAACCTACTTTGCAGTTTATAGTGACTGTTTACAAAAGCAGCAACAAACCTATCATAGAATTTACATAATTTAAAAGTAAGATTACTGGGTTTGGTTGTATTAAATTAACAAGTCATACAACGTGCAGTTGAATATGTTTAATATGTTATTGTTTAAAATCCCTTATTTACTGTTTTGCAGAGTTCAAACCTACTGGCATTTTGCAAACATAAGTTATTTACTACCTTGTATCTTGAGTGACAGCCTTCAATTTGAAAAAAAAGGCTGTGTTTCATATGAAAACTGCTAACTCAGACTAAACACAACAGTTTACTAGGGTTCTTGAGAGGTATTTTTGAGTAATTAAATGGATATGTTAATTTTTTACAGTAAAAATCCTTACAGGAATTAGAAAAAAACAATAGAAAATATTACTTCTTATTTTAAGACCAAGGTAGAAGTATTAGTGTTTCAACTTGTCTGTATAAAAAAGGCTTTTTCTAAACTGCACTCACTTGTACCTTGACCTTGAGAGCATAAAGAATTTGAAAGACAATCTATTTCAGGTCATTGCTTAAAACAACAGAATTTCTGCAGGTTTTATTTGATGGATTGATTGACTGAATTTTGTTTTTTAAAGGGCATTTATTGAAAAAGGTTACAGGGTAGCTTATGGCTGTGTAGTTTTGCTGTATCCTCATTGAAAAAAGTGAGAAAATGAAGTAGGTCTGAAAAAAATGAGAGCTTTTTTTTTTTTAAAGCGTAAGCTTACATTGTCATTCAGATGTGCAGATTGATACTTGTTAGAGATGGGCAAGGGCATAGGCAAGAGTAAAAGGAGGGAAAAATAAAGAGAAAAGAAGGTACTATTCAGGTAAATTGGTAATTTTTAAAGCCTAGAATAATAATAAAATTTCTTTTCTATCTATGTTCAGCATTGAAAATGAAATTTTAGAATTAGTCTCCAGGGGAGCCACACAAATTTTTACAAGCACATGTTTATGCCAGTATGCATGAATGTGATTAGTTACTACCTTAGAATTTGACTCTATATTTATAAATAAGTATAAAGTAAGTCCATCTGACAGAGTAATAATACTGGAAGGATACTTTTCACCATAAAACCCTTTAGTAGTTGCAAATACTATTTATATTTACTCAAATTTTAAAAAATATATAAGGCATTCTGTTCTATGCCTGAATGTGACATACAATGTAATGCTATTAGAATTTCTCTAAAGTGCCATAAATTGTCTGTATTAATGTGACTGAAATGACATATTCTTTCTATATTTGGGTTTACCCTAAATGCTTTGCTATTTCCAGAAGATTTCATGCTGAAAATCTCAATTTCAGTTGTGTAGGACATAGCTAAAGATCAATGTTCACCCAATTTCTATTCATCTGCACTGGTGAATTAGGTTCTTCCCTAGGAGCTCAGCCCAGTGATTAGCATTTTCCCTTGATAGGATAATGTAGTATATAGCACCAGGTAGTACCAGCTGTAGACTTATTTTTCTCTCCAACTGTGTACGCCTGAATTACTTCATGCTGAAATAACCTTATCTTGGGAAGCACTAATGTTAGAAACAAGTCATACAACTATTGTAAAATAATCTTCTTCAGGGTTTGAGCATTTAAGTAAAACTTTTATTTTCCTTGTTGATATAATTTTCAATAACTTTCTAATATTGAGACACAGTTCTTTGTACTCATTTTATGTTAGAGAATTGGGGGAGAGAAAATGGAACATAGGAGCTACCATTTAGTGTCAGAACTCAGCTTCATTTTGATCTCTGATCTTGTACTGTAACCTGACTTCAGAGGTATGACTTTGGAATTCAGTAGAAAAATATTTTTCTCTCCAGCTCTTTGTCTACGAGAACATATAGATCTCAGTTTAACTGGTTGGAGGCAGTGATTGCCCTGAAGCATAAGTTCAAGATCCCTCACAAAGGTTATTTTAAACTATTTTTACATTAAATATGGATATTTCTGTATCCATAACATTTCAACACCTTTCCAAGATTTCCTTCATGTGTCTACCATTAAAAATTGCTTATCTGTTGTAGGTATGATCTCTAGCAGCGTTGTGTAAGTCATGTATATTGCTTTATATGTCTCCCTGTTTTGATTTCTTCCAGAATTCAGTTTATCCAAAACAAATATTAGTAATTCTGGATAGGTGTCCCTGAAAAGCTGTTACCTGCACGATTGCAGGTGCTCTATCTTCTTCTCAGTGAGCGTTAGGGTATATGTACTTCAGACAGTAAGTACCTTGGTTCCTACTAAGAATTCCTATTATTTTTCTCATTTCTCATCAACAATGTCCTTGTTATGGCCTTACAGGAAGAAATATAATTGCTGTTTTCTCTCAAATAATAAAGAGAAAAGAAAGACTTCAAGAAAGAAACTTGGCCATCTTTGCTTTCCAAGTAAATATAGAGGACCAGCAGAACTTTGTTAATTGCAAAGCTATGAAAGTAAGGAGCAGAGAACATAATTCTTCACTGCCTGTGGTCTATTGGAATGAAAATATTTATTTTTTATTCTAAATATTAAACTGATTTGGAAAGGGTAATAAAAACAAACAAACAAAAAATAACATGTGCAAACAGCCAGAAAAGATGGAAGAGACTGCGATCATCAGCAAGACTCTCTGAGACTATACTAAATTATGGCTGTTTACTACCCCTTACACTTCTGAAAATTGTTCTCTTCAAGTTTGTTAAACACTCTATGACATTTCCTAGAAAAGTAAAAGTAATTCTTTGACTATGCTTGATTATTTTCTTCATCTGCAATCAGGTGTCTCTTATTTTCTTTCCTTCCATCTATTTAGTGATGTTTGATCCAAGGTTTAGAAAAGGTTAAAGGTGCAATTGTATGGTATAAGCCAATTTTCTATCCCACTTCTACTTGCACACTGGTAACAACATTTGTTCTGTATTATGTTTTGTAACTCTCTCAACAGTTTTAAATATCTGCAGCTGGCTAGATTAAGAAATTAAGATGGCACTCTAGGCACTACATTGGCAACGCAAACACTGAAGTTAACTTAGTGTGGTAAAGAGTATACTATGAAGCTTGTTCAATACCTTAGTTGTATAATTTTAAATACATTCCCTAGAGAAGTTGCATGCACTGGGGAAAAAATGAAAAGCATCTGTTTTTCACTCTAGGTCTTGCCAGGTTTGGCAAACAAAAACAGTTTGAACTGAGAAATTGAATTTATAGCTTATTGGTGAGTAATCCTAGCAATCTACAGGCTTGTTTCCTGAAATTCGCTCCAATGGGAAGGCTATGAGACATGGTACATTAGGCACTGTTGAGAATTTTTCTGGTACAATCTGGTTGAATGACAAAATAAAAATTGGATAGTGGGGAAAATCAGACAGTAGAAGAAATTCTATGGATACCAATATTGATATTAACTATTATTATTTTCACTTGTTTTGAAGAAAGGCAAACTTTCCTTTTTATTCATAATCTTAATAAAATGGGTAGACTGTCTCATACAGTGCATGTGCTGAAAGACATGCCAGGAGTAAAGACCACATTGGATCAACAAAGACCTGTAGTTGGAACTCAGGAAGAAAAAAGAGGGGTTTATGACCTTGTGTGGCGTTTCGAAGTAGGGGCAGGCAACTCAGGAAGACAACAAGGATGTTGTCTGCCTGGTCTAGTTCAAGGTGTCCCTGTCCACGTCATGGGGGTTGGAACTAAAAGATTGCAAGGTCCCCTTCCAACCCAAAACATTCTATGATTTTCTGTATCGGGAAGTTATGCAGGTAGAAAATTGCAAGCACCATAGCTAGTCTTCCTAGTGATGCAAAAAAAAAAAAAACCAAAACCAACGTTTCTCTAAGTACATTAGCAACAAAAACAGTGATAAGGAGAATCTTCATACATTATTGGGTGGGGAGGGGGGGAACATGGTGAAAATGGAGGAATGCAAAGATAAGTTACTTAATGCCTTCTTTGCCTCAGTCTTTAACAGTTGTTAAGGGAATCGGTTGCCTGGTGAAAAAGACCTGGAGGTGGTGGTTGACAGCTGGCTGAACATAAGCCAGCAGTGTGCCCAGGTGGCCAAGAAGGCCAATGGCATTCTCAAGTGTATCAGAAGTAGTGTGGCCAGCAGGATCAGGGAAGGTGTCATTGCCATGTAGTCAGCTCTGGTGAGGTTGCATGTTGAATTCTGTGTTCAGTTTCGGGTCCCTGATAACAATAAAGGCATTGAGGTGCTGGAGCATGTCCAAAGAAACTGTTAAAGGGTCTAGTTAGTAAGTTCAATGAGGTGCGGCTGAGGAGCTCATAACTATTTGTTAAATGGCCCTGATAAACTTTCTGTCCTTTATATGTTTGGAAATGGGTTCCAAGGATCCATACCCATAACCTTTCCAGGGACAGAGATAAAGCTGAATGGCCTGTAGTGCACAGTCTTGCTTCCCACTTTTTCTTCTTAAAGGTAAACATAATATTAATCTTTTTCCAGTTAATAAATCACCCAAGGCCACTGACACCGTTAATGTCTATGTTGTTGTAAGTGCTACAACAACCATTATATTTTCCTCACAAATTACCTTTCTTTTTTTAAGAATAGGTAATTCTTTTTTTTCTCTTTGTTTACTGTGGGCTGACCACTGATATAAGTGCAATAGAGAAGTACTTATTTTCATTTCTGACTCCTTCATTTACACTGAAACAGTTAGGAAACTTCAGGTACACAGTTTTAAAAAATTGACAGTCTTTGTAACACATGGTAGCAATATCCCTTACAAGCCAGCATATAAATTATTGTTTTATCGTATCTGCACGGTTCATCTACCTTTGTCCTGTTGGTTAATGATCAGAAAATGAAGGCAATCCAGATGATCATGGTAGTGTACCTCTTAATGGAAAGGTGCATTTTGCCAGTTACTATTTTCTTTGGATTCATGGATAATACTCCCTATAAGATCCCATAAAAGAATCCATTGTGTTATTCTAAAGTCTGGCAGCCACTGCTTATTTAGCCAGTTTTTGGCTGGTTTTGTTTTGTTTTGTGATTTTGTTTCTGCTGTTTGCTTTCGTTGACTGGTTGGTTGGTTGGTTGGTTGGTTGGTTGGTTGGTTGGTTGGTTGGTTGGTTGGTTGGTTGGTTGGTTGGTTGGTTGGTTGGTTTTTCTCTGGCTGACACTTATTTCATGAAATATTAGATGTGTTTGGAATGAGGCTGCTCCAAGGCATGTTTTCCAGAAGCATTCTTCTTCTTGTCCATCTTCTGAGTCTTCTCTAGGTTGCCTCCAACAGCTACTATGCTTACCATTGCAGAGGTTGTAGAATCTAGAAAAGGTTAATTTCCCATACATAAGACCCAGCTGGATTATCACTAAATATTTAAATAGATGCTTTGTTTGGATAGAGTGGTAAAATCAGTAACATGAGCTTTGTCTTGTAGTTCAGTCACAAGCATAGGCACACCTACAGTGAACTGCTATCAGTAGAAGTGATCAAATAATAGCATCTTACCACCTTAGTTGGTTATCACTGTTGTAATTGTTATACAATCAAATTGGGCCAAATGGAATAGCCTGTGTGATGTTTTAGCAGTCCCCAATTTTCATTGTCTTCCCTGAATTTATTCTTTAGAGCTGTGTGAATAGAGTACAATATACTAAACATATGTAGCTAAATTACCATTTGCTACTGCTAATTGTCTATTTCCTCTTTGGTTGATGTACAGTACAGAAATAAATCACCTGAAAGTAAAAATCAATGCTTCCTAATTTTAAGGGCTTTTTGAGTACTAAGTTGAGCATGTCACTGACTGATACAGAACAATAGACACCTTTGGGGATAGGATATAAATAGCTTCCCAGATTGTGTTCTCAGTAATGAAACTTCTGTTGAAGATGAAAATACACTGTTAAATCTGTTGTTCTGAGTATTATACTGACAGTTCGTTTGGTTTTCCTTCAAATCTGCTGATACCTTTTGAGATGCAGTAACAGAGTTTGCAGTGATTGTACTATTTTTCACTTTGTTTTGAGGGAAATGCAGAGTGTTTCTACCTAGAAAAAAAAAAAAAAAACAGTTAATGACATAGGCAGACTTTGCAATTGCCTCATTGTGGCAAGTGTGCAAACTTAGAATCTGAAGTAAAAGAAAGACAAGCCCAGATCACTAATAAGTGTGTTACAGGATGCTACCAGTATGAGTCCTTTCAGAGGGCTGAAACAGCATGTGTGGTGCATATTGCTGAGGTTATTCAGAAATTGAGAGTAAAGATGAATGCATGACCTGCTTTCAAATGAGAATGAATGCAGCTCCTGGTAGCTCAGCATGCTGTTTTCTTTAGACTCAGAGCCAACTGCTTCAAAACAATAAAGAAAATCCTCTCCAAGCTGTATCCTTCAAATAGGAGAGCAACAATGGCTGGCACAGACTGGAGGAATCCTGCATTTGCTTTTGGTATATAATTTCAGACATCTCCTTTTCTCGTGATTCCTGCAGTAAAATCCGATGATGAAAACTGGCACCAGCAAGACTATTTATACACATATACATATATGCGTATTTATATGCACTACTTTGTTGCAAAGTAAGTGTTTATCTGGAGAAATAAACAAATAATTCACATTTCTAGTGCTAAATACTGCATACACAGAGTTTAAGATATATGTTTTAAATTATTATATTAAGCCTTATCATTGGAAGTAAAAAAATAGTGTGCTTTTACATGGAAAAATAAATTTAGCTTCTGAAGCAAATGGTGACTAATGGCTTCTGTACAATGCTGTGAGCACATATGTGAGCACAAAACTTGACACACAAAAGATTTTCATGATGTTCAGAAAACATATATAGTCTTGAATTCAGAGCTCCATTATTTTTTTTTTAATGTAGGCATTGAAAATGTTGCATTAAAATATAACAGCATGAACTGGAGGTAGTGCAGATGTCAATGGCTCTCAAATGTTGCTAATTAGTGTCACTATTTATTTTAGCTATAATAACTTTCAAATAGCATGACATGATGATTCTTCCCCTCTATTCCACTCTTATGAGACCCCAGCTGCTGTGCTGCATCCAGCACAGGAAGGACATGAACCAGTGGGAGTGAGTCCAGAGGAGGCCACCAAGTTGTTAGCGGGATGGAGAACCTCTCCTATGTGGAAAGGCTGAGAGATCTGGGTTTGTTTGGCCTGGAAAAGATAAGGCTTCGGGGTGACCTAATTGTGGCCTTCCAGTACCTGAAGAGAGCCTACAACAAAACTGAAGAGAAGTTTTTACAAGAGTATGTAGTGAAAGAACAAGGGGGAATGGATTTAAACTGAAGGAGGATAGGTTTAGATTAGATATTAGGAAAAATTCTTATTGTGAGAGTTATGAGGCACTGAAACAGGTTGCCTGGAGAGCTTGTGGATGACTCATCCTCAGAAATGTTTAAGGCCAGGTTGGATGGAGATCTGAGCAATCTGGTCTGGTGAAAAGTGTCCCTGTCCATGGCAGAGGGTTGTAAATCTTTGAGGTCCCTTCCAACCCAGGCCATTCTCTGAGTCTCTTATTCTCTGATTCTACGATATATGTGGTATGAAAGAGGATGTTAAATGTTAAATATTTCACATTTACCATTGCTATTATCATTTAACATTACCATTATGCACATGACATGTATTCAATATTTCGATTTTTAAATAACTAAATAGCTAATGTTAAAGTTTGTAAATTTCTGTTATAATTTTCATTCATCTTTGTTCCCAGTTCAAATTGATGTTTCCCCCAAGAAAAGTGGATCTATGTGTTTCTTTCAGAAGTTCCTCTTAGTCTTTCTTTCTTTCACACAATATACAGAACAGCCAAAAGAAAAAAAGAACCAATCAAGAGGACAAAGCCTCTTCAATAGACTTCTTGAAGACTTACAAGCACTGATCGATTATATTATTGTAAAAGGTATCAAAGACTGAATTTCAGCCAAGACAAGCATTATTGAATAGTGGATACTTCTCTGAAAGCATTTAGGATCTCCATGATTAGATCTATTCTGCACTCATCAGTTTTCTCATGCATTACCTTACCATTTACTATTTATACATTTTATTAACTTAGATTCTGTACTCACTGAATTTTCTTGAGGCAGGTCTTTGAAGTTATTAAGCATAGGCCACACTCTGAACATTGCACTTGTTCAGAAATAACATAAAATGAAAGCACAGTAATTAATAAAACTATGGGAAGAACAATATAGTGCTCTGTTTAAAATGTAGCAGCATCAGTCTTTTGATACTTATGTGATAAATACAAATAACAGTTTACAATGAATGCAAACTTGTAAAAACAGTAAGAAAATGCTACAGGAAATACATCTCACAACCATGGTCTGAGTTTCGAAGCTAGCACAAATAAGAAAAAATATATTGGGATGGTTCTAGAATGCCAACCTAAATGATATACCATTTAGATTCATCTTTTTTCTGTTGGCACAGGGAAGCATCTTGAGTCCTGTGGTGAACCAGTCCCTTCTTAGGTGTGGGCTGCATCCTTTCACCTCCCTGACTCAGGAATGGTAGCTGATATATTGTCAAAGTTTCCACCCCTTCCTGCCTATCTCCTCCTTACTTAGCATTGCAGGGGGTTAGAATAGAAGTCAGGGAGTGAATCACAGAATGGGTCAGGTTGGAAGAGACCACAGAGGGTCATCTGGTCCAACCTCCCTGCTCAGGGAGCAGGGTCATCCTAGAGCACATGGCACAGGATTGTGCCCAGACGGTTCTTGAATATGTCCCGTGAGGGAGACTCCACAACCTCTCTGGGAAATCTATTCCAGTGCTCAGTCACCTGCACAGTAACAAAGTTCTTCCTAATTTTCGAGTGGAACTCCCCATGTGCAAAACCCTGCATTTGCTTCTGTTGAGTTTCAGACAGTTCTTCTCTGCCCATCTCTTCAGCCTGTCAAGGTCCTTCTGAAGGGCTGCACAGCCCTCTGGGGTATCAGCCACTCCTCCCAGCTTTGTGTCATCAGTGAACCTGCTGAGGAGGCATCTGCTCCTTCATCCAAGTCGTTGATGAATAAACTAAACAATGCCAGGCCTTGGGGGACAAATTGTTCCCTCTAACACAGCCTGAGCATACAGATATGCAGGGACAAGAGAAAGGGAGTTCCATACAGCCGCACAGACCTCTACAAAGCTTTCATTTTGAAATTTTAAGCAAAGAAGAAGAAGCGACAAACTTCATAAAGAAATTTCCTCAGCTTAACTCCTTTCGCAATACAACATAGAGTCATAGACAAAAAAGACTTGAGTTGAAAGGAACCTTGTTCAAACTCCCCCAACCCCATCATGGGCAACAATGCCACCCACTAGAGCCAGTAGCTTAGGGCCCTATCCAATCTGGCCTTGAACTCCTCCAGGAATGCAGCATCCACAACTTTGTTGGGTAACCTGTTCCGAAGTCTCACTACCCTCTGAGTAAAGCCTTTTTTCCTAACACCCTAACTACACCTCTGCCCTATCATTATCTGCCCATGTAAAAAAAAATCCTTCTCCCTCTTTTTTATAAAGAAAAAAAATTTTAAAATTTACTAATGTTTAAGTCACCTCTTTAAATCTTTGGTTTAGATACAGAGCAGATGATGTTTTGCTCTTTAGAATATCATCTATCTGTACAGATAATCTGGAAGAGTATACTCTGTGTATATGTTCATATGCACATGTGGTAAAGTTACCATGGAAATCAACATCTTCATTTAAACTGACAAATTTTGTTATTAGAGATTACTCTGACCTTAATGACACATTTATTTGAAGTAGCCTTCAAAGTTAAGCAAGAACAAAACTCTGCTCTTTTTTCTTGTCTTATGAAATCCCAGTAATTGTGGCTGAATTTCAGGACTAGGGAAACTGCAAGAAGTTTTAGGATTATCATACCAATAAAGCCCTCTACTGGAGAGATACCTGCTTGCAAAAAGAACTTATTTACCAGAATTACTGCCTTGAATGACACCCAGATTTCTTTGTCCTCGTAGTTATGTTGGTTGGAAATGTGATTTTTTTTTTCCCCCCATGTTCACTGCATCTATGCTAGCAAAAGATTTGAAGTTCAGCCTCAGCCATTTTGTCTCTCTCCTCAGGAAGAAAGTTGGCCGTCTGACAAAATGATAACCAAGCAAAAACATTTTTAAGAGCTAAGCTCACACAGCTGCCAAAGTAACACCTGCAGCAGTAGCATACATTGCATTGGGAGTGCTTGGGAGTTGCCAGAGCAGTTTTACTTGCTGAGGGGAGGACACACCTGTCTCTACCCGTCTACAGTCTGCAGAGCTGGCACAGGCCTAATTTTTATTTATTTTTTTTAAGATATAGTGTCACTTCTCCTAAGGTATAGCTTCTCCATTAGTATGTTTCACCTACCATTTTGTCATGTATTACAGTTTATTTTATACAGCTATAACATTATCTATGGGAAGAAATTCATAGATGTGGTAGACATGGGAATGACACTGAAGTACAAATTCTGTCATTATTTTAGGCATGTGACTGGCAGGATTTCAACAGATGGAATTAAATGATTAGCATAATGAAATAGCTGTTTTTAACTACACAAGGTGGTACAAAGAACAAGTCCTGCTGTGTTATTAGTGTTTGATGTTTATTCATTCACATTTAAGTAGTTCCCTTCTGTGTGAAGTAGCCATCAGTACAGCAAGAATGTTCGCGCTAGAATATGCACACGTTACTGCCACTATGGCATTTTCTGTGACATGGATCATCACTGGCCAAACTATGAAACAATTTTTTCAAGAAAATGTAAACCAACAAAAGAAACATACAAATATAGAAATATTGCTGAAAATTTAACACTGCTGTTTTCCATGTTTTCTTCAAAGTATATGGTCAATTTTATTAGAAATTCATGTGAGATTATTTGCATTATGTGGGCTCATATTGAGTATTGTCCAGCTGCATTTTATCTTGTCATTAATTATTTCCACTTTTAAAGATTGTGCAGTTCAAATTACACTCATCATTATGCCCATCTTTTTGATACCACTATGCAGCATTGCTTTTAGGACTCGCAGCAACACTTCAGCTGTTCTCCCTTTTAATTACAAGGTGATCAACTAAACTCACAACCACAAAACCAAGTCCTGCTTCAGCATCCAGCAGTCACAGTGGTAGACAGAATAGCATCACCAAATGTTCAATATAATTTTTTTGCTGTTTCATTTTTAAGAAGCTGATCAATTCACTGAGAACTCTTTGGAGGACCATTCAGTTATGAATTTCTCAGGTCAAATAATCATCACAGTTCTTTGTTCAAATATTTAATAAATCTCGTAGCAGAAAAGTGAGCCACATAGGTTTTAAGCACCGATCTATCACAGTAAATATCTGGCTGTTCTTACCTCCTGTGTTGATGCTGACTCATATCCTGAGCTAAGCTTGTGAATTATTTAAATGGATCAGTACTTGACCAAAAGTTTACCTCTGATTGATAATCATTCATTTTCTCTGCAAATTAGCAGTTATGTAACATATTTCAAATAATAAGAGAAAGAAAACCAAAAATTTGATGCAACTGTGGAGTTAAGATCACTGCACTTCTATAAACTTTATTCATAAATAACACTATGTTTATTGTGGGACCAGAAAATGAATCATGGCGTCCTTAACTGTGCATGTTCTTGATCAGTTTGAAAATGGTGCGATAAGTAGGTACATTGTCATTACTTGCCTTTAACTGATTGCTGAAGGAGATTTTCTTCTTTGTTTTCTGGTAATTCATTTCATAGTCACACAGGGTGGTTTTCAACAGAAGCACTTGGTGTCAGCTGTTCCATTTATGGTCCCTCTAATGAACAGGTTTGTACTCTAGTTTCTTCCCAGCTCCTTGGAGTATTAGACAAACACAGAAAACACAATGTATTTGTAGGAAAGAGAAACAGGAAAAAATGTTTTCAATTTCTAAAGGAATACTTTTATGTGTTAGTGTGTCTTTTTAAAATTAAATAGGAAATATTTCCCTTCATAATAAATTGTGCTGCGATACAGTATTGCCCTAAACCAAAGTGAGGGATTTTTTGGTGTCGATTAAGAGGGCTCTAGTTCTTGTATTTTACTGACTAAACAAGATCACTAGTTCAGTCTCAGTTCCTCTCCAGCTTAAGCTCTTCTAAAAATCATTTGCTTCTGTAGGAATATAAAAGCCAAAGTAATTAGTTATTAATGATAACATTTATGGGTAGAAAGGAACCTTTGTAACGCTGGGTATTGTTCCTGGAATAGCCTGTAAGGCCAAGAAAGCTGTTGAAGTACCTAGAGTATTTTTCCAGTGTTTGCATATTTTACAAAGATTGTGTTGAGGCAAATATGATACTATAGGGCACCATTGAACAAATGATACAAGTAGCAATGAGGAAAATCACAGCTTGTTTTCATCCTTTTAGCTTCCATTTCTGGAAAATAGCAATCATGGGGAATGGGAGATATACATTTAATTTCAGGTTCTGTCTTTGAATGATTCTTTCTTTCTCATTGAATAAATGATTCAGTTCCTCCTTTCCCATTTCCTTGGTGAATACCTCCCTGCATCAGGCAAAAATTTTTGAAAGAACAGCATAACATTTAATGTTAAAAGTGAAGAAATCCTGGTCCTAATATATTGAAAGCATATATTCCTTGGAAGACTAAGCTTAAATTGCTAAATTTAAATTTAAAATGTTAAATTCATATTCAAAGCTAAATAAAGCACAAAATCAATATATTTTAATATTACCTTAGATCTCATATTTATTTCATCTGTTTCATAAATCTAGTGGATGCTTTTATTATCTTCATATATTTGAAGACAAAATAACCCTGTTTTATCAGTATCTGGCTTATAGTTGTATTTCTGCCAAATTCACATTTTATTATTACAGAAGAAATAATATTTTCCGTCATAAATCTTTGAAATTAGCATAATTTCTTGTTTGAAATTAATGTTGACTATCCACTTGCTGTTAATGTAGGTGATATTCCTGCAGTTAAACCAAATTGCTAGGTCACAACACACAGACATGGCATGGCCTACAACTGAGTGACAACCCATCTTTTCAGTTAACTTGAGCATTTGAATATTGGAGAAATATCTCCTGCATTCTAGATGCCTGATCTTCGGTAGATTTGTATGTATATGAGTGGTTTTGACAGCCTTTTCTCCTCTAATGTAAGTCAGGTGAATTCTTATTTTGTTGTCTTTGCTCTAGATTTTCAGCACAGTTGTGTATCCTTGTGCCCAAGTTTCTTGGCAAACAATATAAATGATACAAACATCTTCAAATGTTAAAAGCTTGCTTCATTTCCTCTATTTGAGGATACCTTGGAAGTACCACCATAGTAGTTTAAGCTGATTTCTTTGTATTTTTTTTCTCATCTTTTCTCTATTTTCTCTCCACAGTTTCTAATTTGAAATAATTTTTAGTCTCACGTATGTAGTACCATCACTTTCATTGTTAAGGCCATCTCATTAGATAACTTTGGAGTATCTTTCTCTCAGAATTGTTCATTATCCGTAGAATTTTTTGGTTCATTAACTGATAACTGCCCATTTAAATACCTTTCCTGACCCTAAATTAAATTATCTTCCACCCTATCATCATTAAATCTACCCCGGAACCGTGTGTGTGTATGTGGTGCAAAGCAGGACTGACTTGCAAGTGCTTACTTGTGATATTTTATTGATGATAACAGAAAACTTAGCATAAATGTATGTTTAGAACTACAATCAAAAATTTTAATCAGTTGCTGTTGAGATTAAATTTTCTGGAAATATAAAAATCTATATTTAATATTGGGAGCATCTTCCCTACACAATTTGGAGTTTAAGTCTTACAAGTTGCAGTTCCGGATATTACTTACTCATGCTTTCTTCATGTTTCCTAATGTTCTTCCTTTAGCACAAGTATGGTATAGTGACAAAGATGTCAAATACCATATTTTAGGACTTATCTAGACATGGATAATTTGGTTTCTTTATTGAAGTTCAGGATGCAAAGAGTTAAAATATGAATATTAGAGTGTTTAATATTTAAGCTTAAAATTTGTCACACAAGGCTATGCAAAACTAACTTTTTGATCTAGGAGAGAAAATGCTTCGCTACACAGACCAGTCAGTGCTTTAGAAATGTGTCATTTTAATGGTTCTAATGTTTCCTTTTTCTCAGTTTAATTCCTATTTTTCATGTTTGATTTGTTTCTTCAGCAAAAAGGTTCACCTCTTTGCGTGAGTTTTTGTGTGCTAATGTTGTTACCCACTGACTGACATGCCTCAGTGTCTTGAAAGATTATTTCATATATTGTAAGATTATTTCCGGATCATTGTATTCTTGATAATACAGGATGCTGGCATCAGCACTACTAAATCCTGAAAACAGCAATGTATCCTGGTAATTTTATATTTGAAAAACCATAAAAAAAGAAAATCAAATGACAGTTCTATTTCACAATCAGGAAGAAATACTAATGAATAAAGCTGTTTCTGTAGAATAAGTAATCAGAAATAGGCAGATGTTTAGTTACGGAACTAGCCAATACCATGCCGTGTGTAAAATCTGATGACTGAAAAAATCGTGAGCTGACCAGTTAGATTTATGTCTGACTGATTCTGACTGGCTTTATCTCACTCATTAATAACAACAACAACAAAAAATTAGTATCATGTCTGTGTGCAAATTACTAAAGGCTGATGGGCACATTTTCAAGGGTAGCTTTTCTACTATGTATTTTATATACCTCTACATATTATAGTAAATTTAAATTAAAAACAGTCCATTGAAAATTAATACTGGAGAAGAACACTCTGTTGTAATTTCTGCCTGTTTGCCCTGGGAGGCAGCTGAGTCTCATGCAATGGCTCTCACTACCCTAGGTTGGGATGGCAAGAGAAACAGAATGGTAGAACTGAGAAAACTTGTAGGTTGAGATAAAGAGTGTTTAATGGGGAAAACAAAGCTGCACACACAAATAAAGCAAACCAAGGTATTCATTCACCACTTCCCATGGACAGGCAGGTATTCAGCCATCTCCAGGAAAGCAGGGCTCCACCACATGTAACAGTGACAAGGGAAGACAAACACCATTACTCCAAATGTCCTTCCCTTCCTCTTTCCGCAGATGTCATTGCAGAGCATGATGCTATAAGGTATGGGATTTCCCTTTGGTCAGTTTGGGGCAGTGGCCCTGGCTGCATCCTCTCCCAATGACTTGTGCATCCTCAGCCTGCACCCTGGTGAGGTGGTCAGAGGAGCAGAAAATGCCCTGCGGCTGTGCAAGCTGCTCAGCAACAGTTAAAACATTGGTGTGTTAGCAGCACTGTTCTGATCACAAATCCAAAACATAGCACCACACCAGCTACTAGAAAGTAAATTAACCCTAACAAAGCCAAAACCAGTACAGCAGCTGTCTATACAACCTCCAGCAAAGTTTTAAACCTGACTGTATGTAACCATTCTTCCTGCATTTCTGACTTACTAGAGTATTCGTTCCTAGCTCTGAAACATCTGAAAAGAGATTACTGGAAGAAATTAGTTAAAATTATATAGTTCCACCAAGCTTTGACATGTTGTCAAATGGAATTGGCAGACTCTTGCTTTAAATTCTCTTTGTGTTGTATCTTTATGCCACCTGTCTTGCTAGACTATCCTCTAAACTTTGTCACGTAAATCTAGTTAGTGTGTACCTTCTTGCAGTGGGTTGACACTGGCTAGATGCCAGATACCCACCAAAGCCTCTCTATCACTGTCCTCCAAAAATAGACAGGGAGAGAAAATATAAGGAAAGGTTCATGGGCTGAGATAAGGGCTGGGAGAGATCACAAAATAACATCATAGGCAAAACAGACGAATTAGAGGTATTAATTGAATTTAGAACAGGATGATGAGAAGTAAAATAAGACCTTAAAAACTCCTTCCCCCCACCTCGTCCTCCTTCTCAGCTCTACCTCCTTCCCCACTGCTGCAAGGAGACAGGGAATGGGGGTTATGGTCTGTTCACCACAAGTTGTTTCTGTTGCTGATCAGGGACAGGCGTCCATCCCCTGCTGCACCGTGGGGTCCTTCCCACATGTAATAGTTCTCCGTGAACTTCTCTGACATGAGTCCATCTCATGGGCAACAGTTCTCCACAAACTGCTGCAATGTGGGTGACTTTTCCACAGGGTGCAGTCCTTCAAGGACAGACTACTCCAGCAGGAGCTCCTCTCTACACAGGTCTGCCGGTCCCTGCCAAGACCCTGCTCTGCATGGGCCTCTCACAGATTCACAGCCTCCTCTCAGACATTCACCTGCTCCAGCATGGGTCTCCTCCATGTAGATCTCTGCATTCCCATGATCTTCCACAGGCTACAGGGGCACAGCTGCCTCACCATGGTCTGCACCAGGGACTGCAGGGGAATCTCAGCTCTGGTGCCTGGAGCCCCTCCTGCCCCTCCTGCACTGACCCTGGTGTCTGCAGAGCTGTTCCTCTCACATGTTCTCAGCCCGCTCTTCTCTGGCCATAGTTACATCCACACAATAACTTTTTTTTTTCTTATGAAGTATGTTATCACAGTTACATCATTTTTAATTGGCTCAGCCTTGGCCAACAACAGTCTTGGATCTGCCTGGTATTGGCTCTGTCAATCATGGAAGAAGTTTCTGGCAGCTTCTCACAGAAGCCACCCCTGCAACCCCCATGGCTACCAAAATCTGGTCATACAAACCCAATACACTTCTATGTAATTCTACATCACACACTGTAGTTCCATCCATTTTTCTTTGTGTTTCTCAAGATACTTGCAACAAAGGTATTAGTCTTTGCAAAAAATCCATGAGTCACCTCTGGTGTCTATATGTGCATGGAGACCTGGATCCTAGAGGCTTAACTTACTAACTTCATGTATATTGATATAGTGACCTAATGTAAACTAAAAGACCTAATTTCAAGTACATTTTTCTTGAAATCTTGACTTGAATATTTTGCACAGGGTAGAGATACACCATCTCTACCTTTTTGTCAGGCTTGATAGAGCAGCACTTCATAATGTTCAGCTTATAAGTTACTTCAATGTAGCTACAAGTTTACAGCCTAACAATTGCCATTAGTTTGTAATCATAAAATGGTCAAGTGAGCAGTAATTCTCAGAGCACCTTTATCACATATCCTTATGATACATGAAATGCCTTTAGCAGGACTCATGCATTTTTATGGAGAGTAAATGAGAGTTGTGTCCCTATGTCCGACTCTAATGGAAATTCGTAGTCTCAGATGTCAACATAAATCTTTCTGAGAGTTGTTCACAGCATTCAAAAACTCAGTAGCAGCTGTTTCTTCTTCTGTAGTTATGCATTTTTTACCTCTGTGTTGTTGTATAACTCCCAGCAGTTATTTATTATTTTTACTACATGTGTATACACAGACAATTAAAAAAAATATTTTAAAAACTTCCTTGAACTTCTCTGATCTCTTTTGTCCTCTTTTTTCATGATAAAAGCTAAATTTACTGATGTGACCATTTTTCATCCTCCATGTCCATAGCAGATGTTCATAACAAGATACCTTATACATCTACTGACAAAACAATATAGATGCTGGCAAAAATACTAAGACAATGTTAAGTCACTATTGCCTGTTTCTCTCGAGTCTTACTGATTAGTCTGTAAAGAATTCTGTTAGACATAACTCCATTAAACATTAGTATGAATGTATAACTTTAGGAAATATGTCACAGACAAAATATTTTGTACATAACATTTTTTTTTTTTTTTTTTGAAAGCTCACTGGCTAATGGATATTTGAAGAAATAAACCCTGAAATTTGGCATTGGAGAAGGAAGATACATACTGTATATATACTATGCAGTATAAATGTATTCTAACTGTAACCATTTCTAGCTATCTGAAAATACAATTTATAATTTAAGTCTATCTGATCTTTTTGGGGAAGGAAATTTCCTTTAGAGGAAACACTGATTAAAAACCTTGAGCATCTCTGTATATGTTGTAAGTTAAAACAATGTTAGACAGAAATTCTTGTAATGAAGTATGTTTTAAATTTAGTTGTTTCTAACTTGAAACTTTTGACCTTTTAAATGTATCAACTTTAAAGATGATTTTTAGAATTAGATTACTCATTAGAATATTTTCAGTGTGTACCTATACACCCACACAGATAATATGCAGCTACTTAGAAATTTGGAATTATTTTTTCAATCCAAAATCTGCTCTAGTGTATATTTCTCGCAGCAGATAAACACATTCTTTTTTGTTTCCCCTTTCAGTTCTCCAAATACTTGTATTCACCTCCATTCCTTTATTGTCTTGAAATGTGAAGCATTAAAGATGCACCAACATAAAGTGCACTCAGTTATCTTCCCCTTGCTGTGCTGCCAGGATTCTGATTTGCAAATTATCAGATACATCTTCTTTCTCGTCAGAATGTCTTTTACTTTATTATGTACTGCAGAACCATCTGTCACACTGACAGTATTAATATGTGCTGTTTCTATTAGATAGTCTCCATTGTTTAAAGTGAGTGATTTTTCTGCTTAAACCAAATTTTTGTAGCAAGACTGGAGTGTGGAGATGTGTGATTTTGCTTCCATTATATTTTTCTTCTTGTTGCTTGTTGTTTACAATTCACATGACAAACATTTTAGCTTCACTCTGAACTGATGCCCTACTTTACTTGGGGAACATGTATTATAAAAGCTGGAGTTGTGCTACATTTAAATGAATCACACAGGCCTACAGCAAAGCTCAGTGAAGAATTTGTTTTCCCCCTTCTATAATAATCTAACCACTTGAGTTATCCCCACAGAAATGGTACATATTGCCTCAAGTACTACAGCTTAATCCTGCTTCTGTACAAGTCGGTGTTTACTTTTCCATTCACTTAGTGGGGCATAGTCAACAAGCCTTACATTGTAAATGTGACTATAAAAAGTTTCCCATTTGACAGTATAATCTTCAGAGATAAATTTATTTATGTATAGTATAAGAAGTTTATAGCAAGATAATCTTTACTATCAGGATTATTTTACATACAGAAATAAATCAATGGTTTACTGCTGGTCTGTCCTTTCAGTTGCTATGGTTCTTACCTGTTTGGTTTTTTTTTCCTTTCCAACAGATAGAACTCAGGTTTATTATATTTTTAAGATTAATATTTTAATTTTATGAAATGGATAGCTAATAACTGCTACATCTTTTGGAGATGCCTCATTTTTGAAGCTTAATTATTTTAAAATGTTTTTCAATCTTTTCATAACATCTCAGTGGTTGAATCTCTCCCTAGGAATGTAAAAGCTATTTTCAACTTGTTATTTGTTCAGATATTGTCCTAAATTATTCTCTGATGAGTTTAAGACCAGACTTAGATCCACTGGCAGCTGTAAGTCATACTTGCATTAAACCTCGTTAAAATTATTTTAAATTGTCTATTTTCCATAAAATAATCAGACAGATACCAATCTATGTGGATATCAATGAAAACTATTTAACATCAATAATTTTGGTACAGACAGTCTCTATTTTCCTTCTTACTGCAACTGAAACAAAAAAAGAAAAAATCACAAATGGGAAGACAAAACCAAAGAAAGAAAATATTCTACAAGGTACTGAGGGCATAATACCCATAAAGAGACAGACCATTTTGGCTTCATAAAAGCCAATGTAAGAATGAGCTTTCTGATAGTCTATCACATGATCATTTTTGTTCCTGATCATGTTTGTAATATGCTGTCAATGCTGTACCTGGAAGGTATGTTGAGTACATGCTCTCTTTTACAAAATCCTGATCTTTTTGGTTGGCTCTTTAGAGAAGCTTTACAGAAGCTTTACAATATTTTTTCAAGAATTTCTAGTGTACATACAAAATAAGCATTTTGTATGGATTCTTTTTCTTGCATTACATTGCTGAAAAAAAACATGAACTTTGGGTTACTTGCCTCAGTAACATGACTGCATATTTCTTGGTAGAGGTAAGGCTAAGCATTTGAATGATAATGCCTATAATTTTTTTTCTTTTTATGATCAGTTTGTAGAGAAGCGCACTGAAGAAACTGAAGTACCTTCAGGTTTTTAGTCTTTATTTGCCTGCTTCTAGTCTGTTTTCATTAAAGAAACTAATTTCAACAACTGTTTTGGCACAATTACAGATTTCAAGCAAAGCTATATATTCCTCAGTGTTAATCCTGGTTGAATCAGTTTCAACTTCAGACTTTAAACTGGTATTCAGCCTTTCATATCTGCATGACAAAAATGAATGACATCAGTGCTCTGTTGGTTTGAATCTCTTTTTCTTGTATATTATCTAAGAAAAAATACCTTAAAATGGGGTTTGCATGCATTCACACTGATTTAGATTCTGAGTGATAGCCTTTCAAAACACAGAGCCTCCAAAGTGTAAAATCCATCTCCTTACAGTGCATTCACCTCCCTGGGTTAAATTTGACATGGTAGCAGCTGTATTTTACTTATAGTTTGATTGATATTAGTTGCAGAAAATTGTTTGGTTTGTTGCAGTTTTTTGTTTGTTTGTGGGGCTTTTTAGGATTTTTTTTTTCTTTTTTTTAATTGTAATTGCTAAAATAGCTGTATTATTTCTTGGGATTGTAATTTTGACCATACAGAACACAGCTTTTTCTCTACAGTGGTTTCACAGAATTACAGAATGGTTTTGCTTGAAAGGGACCTCTGGAGGTCATCTTGTCCAATGGCTGTGTTCCAAGCAATGTCACCTAGAACCGGTTGCCAGAACCATGTCCACATGTCTCCATGAATGGAGACTCCATAACTTTTCTGGACAAACTGTGCCTGTGTTTCCTGATGTTCAGAGTGTTTTCTGATGTTCAGAGAGAACCACCTGTGTACAACTTGTGCCCTTTTCCTCTGGTGCTGTCACTGGGCACTGCTGAAGAGAGACTTGGTCTCTACATGCCCTCCCTTCAGATACTTATAGACATTGATGAGATCCCCTTCTGAGTCTTCTCTTCTCCAGGCTGTATAGCCACAGGTCTCTTAGATTTTTGTCATAGTAGAGATATTCTGGTCCCTTTATCATCTTTGTGGCCCTTTACTGCATTCTCTCCAGTAGGTCCATTTCTCTGTTACTCTTGGGAGCCCAGAACAGCACCCAGAACTCCAAATTTCCCTTGACATGCTGGCAAAGCTCTTCTTAATGCAACCTGGAGTAACATTAATGTTGGGTTTTTTTGCCATAAGGGCACCTTTGCTGGCTTATGGTTTCACAGTTATGTTTTTAAAAACAAAATTAGGGTAGATTTTTGAAAAATTTCTATGTACGAATAAAAGTAGGGTGGGGTTGTTTTTGCTCAAACAAGACTTTTATTAAAAGGTCAAGGTAATTAACTGTGTCTTTAGAAAGGGAGCTAGATTTGTCATCTATGTATTCTATAGACTAGAAAGGATTTGATTCTTTACATTGGAGCTGCTTTTAAATCTTTGGGCTCAGTGGCACTTGCCACTAGTCAATAGGAAAAACAAGTCTGAAAAAGTATACACAATCAAGCCAGCGGGAATAATCTGCGAGCACAGATGTGGAGGTAGTCTTATTTGTTTCCCATGAGAATTCAAACAGACTATGCACCTACATAGTGACCTGACTGCAGTACAGTAGATCAAAACCAGAATTCTTTCAATTTTTTATATAATTCAAGTTCTTTACACTATTTTAAGTCACTGTCTGTATCAGGGGGGTTTAAACCTTTTCATTTTGTTCTGAGGTTTTTTAATTAAAAATCACTATTCTTCCTGGTCTTTATGATGCTGAAATATTTACCAGTATCTATGTCCCAGATAAAGATGGCAGTGAGCCCTTCTCGGTTTTTCATCCTGAAAAGCAAGGATCTTCCCTCCTTTGTTTTATTCTAGCCCCATCTGTAGACTGCAAAGAACATAGCTATACAGTATGTATCTAAAGACCTCCAGATGTAGCATACTAATGGACTGTGAAATTTACCTTCTCAGCCAAGTGACAATGGATGCCAGTGCATCCTGGAGAACATCCAAGAGAACAACCTTTCACAAAGCCAATGCTGAGGTGTCTACCTGGTCAAATACCACAAACATATGGAATGATATATATACCCTCAACTGTATTTCCATTACCTGCAGCTGTTTCTGCAGAATTTAGTTTACATCTGACTGATCTCACATTACAAAAGTCTTTTCTAAGCTCTGGCAAGCATTTTACAAAAATGCATAAAGAAAAAGCTCAGTTTCTACTCAGACTCTAAAATCCTGAGCTAGCTGAGAGTTGTCTTGGTGCTCATCTGGCCCACCATCAAGTTTTTCTGCAGGTCCTTGATTCGTTGCTAGCAATTGAGACCTGTTGGAATATTGTATTTAGAGGGGAAGAGAAAATTTGGAGAATAGGTGAATTTGGAGCTAGAATGAAGTTTTAAAAAGAAAAAAAAAGGAGACTAGTTATGACTAATGTATGAATTATTTAGCTGATAACTTGAAATACTTCAGGAAAGATAAAGTAACTTGTTTCTAGTGTTACATATAATAATAATGCAACTGTATGAAGAGAATGACAGATTATATATTTACTCTTTATTATTTTCCTGTAGAATATGGACTCTAGGAAAGAAAAAAATGTTGTCTAAAAACAGTGAATAAATGTAAAAACACTTATTTGTGAATATATATGCTGTTTGGTGAGGCAAAAGCTGATAAAAGTCTTTCTGACAGGACACAATATATTGTGTTAGAAAATATATTTTGTAGAGACTCTTCAAAGCAATAGAGATTTATTTTCCCACAACATTAACTCTTTTATTGTTTTACTTTTAGCAAAAGGCTCAGTCATAGATTATGGGCTACCTGGCAAATGAGGTGTGCTATCTGTCTCTTCCAATCAGAATTTTCTACAGTGTTTTATTACTGCTATATTCTATTAGTCATATAGGCTGCCAAAGAAGAAAAGCAAACCTGTTTTTTAAACTCCATTTAAGACCAATATAGTTGAAATGAATGGATGAAATGTGTATTACATGGGTGAGTTGATGAGAAATGGTTAGGTCTTGCTAATTCTCTCTACCTTAGCTATATTTCATGTATCTTTCTAAACTGGTTGAGTCAGGTACAAAGAATGATATTTACATTGCTCAGGCAGGTGAAATTTATAGTCAAATAGAGAAAAATCAATAAATTTAAGTCTAAATTACTGTCTTTAGTGAAGTCAAACTGTTATGTGAAAGAAGCTTTTAAATATTTCCACTGATTTTTTTTACATACTTTGTCATGGAACATATAAAGATGGAACAATCTCTTGTAGCTTATCTATAGAGGTTTTTTGATGATGATGCAATGAAACTAACAATAGTACAGTGTAATATGGTGTCTGAAAAGCAGTTGAGCATAAGGACCACATTGACAAGTTTTCTTTTCCTACTAGTTCTCCCTTGACATCTCTGTCAAATTACAAAAGAAACTTAAGGCTTCCATTATTTTACCCAGACATTAACTGTAAGTTATGATTCAGCATATTTAGGTCACTGTTGTTTTTACAGTCCTGTGCATCAGATGCACTTAGAGAAGTGTTCCTTGATTATGACAGCAAATATGTGTATTATTTTTTCCAGAGGGTGGTTGTTTAGTTGGTTTTTAATTTCAGAACCTGAAATCCATATTGATTTTCCTTAGAGACAATACAGAGCTATATGTAAAAGTCAGTTTTCTGGGAAATTATTTAAATATTTAGGCACATTTCTTCAATAGTCCACTCAATTTCAGGAAAATAATGGCTAGTTGAAGATGAAAGACAACTAAATGGAACATCCTATCATTTTTTGGTAAGCATTATGCAGCTGGCATGACAACTTTGACAGTGAAATATCAAGTTGGTTGCCAAATCTTAGACACAAGATATGTCACTTGAAATCCATCTATTCTACTTTCTGTTTAGAAATTAAAGATTCTTTGAAGTTCTGTTCAGTCAATCCCAAACCCAGTTCCTTTCTCGCATTTTGGTCTTTAAATTAGAAAGGACACTAAGGAATAGGATTACGACATTAATTAAAACATCTGCATGCTGAAACACAGCTATAGCAGGATGAATAATTAAAAATCGTTATAGAAGTTTCCTGTTTGTTGGGGAGACTATTCATTCTTCCATGGAAGAGTTATCTTCCTGATGGGAACAAGAAAAAAGGTATAATGAATAAAAGAAACAGAATTCACAGAAAAAATAATCCATCTCAATGTAAAATTAGGGGGGGAAATGTTATCAAAGAAACAAATAATTTAGAACTTATATTTAGGTAGAAAGAATTTAGGCAAAATAAAGTAACTGTCAGGGGGCATCATGACCTTGCCTTGATTAGGAGCTGGGTAATTGACTATAATGAGTGATTGGCAAGGTGAAAAAGAACTGAACACTGTGAGCTTTGGTACAAGCAGTGGATCAACAAATGACAGGAGAATAATACCTGAAACTGATGGAACGGTGTAGCATGATAAGAATGCAGATTGATTTGGTCTGCGGCCCATGTCAACATCTGTTTGTTAAACAGCACCGTAATAAAGAGTTGGGGGAAACATTGCAGACATCCCAAACTGTGTAAAAGCAAAGGACTGAGGCAGAACTGAGGCACCACTGAGAGCCAAAGAGGGAGGCTATGTCAGAGCCACGTTTATACTCAACAGCACACACACACGTACTGTTGCAGTTAACTGCAGCTTGCTCCGCTTGCCACTCCAGTAAGTCAGCAAAGTCCACCCTGAGGAAAATTTTATCCAACCAGTCAAAAAAATTTTATCCAAAAAGTGAAAATAAACATAGTTTACTTAGTGAAGATTCGAGGGGGAAAAAGGATGCAAAGGCATTCCTTCATCAGCTCCCACCAGCTGACCAAGTGCACTAAGTTTTCATGAAACCTATTTCACACACAACAGAATCAGGGTAACTAGGAATAGCCAGATTGCCTTTTCCCCAGGCAGACCATCTTTAAGCAAAGTGATTGCCATCTATCACCAGTTCCATCCCTGTGACGGATCAGGTGGTATTTTTCACTTTGACTTTGAAAAGGTGTTCGAAAGAGTTTTCCACAGCATCCTTGTAGCCAAACTAAGGGGACATGAAATGCATAAGTAGATTAAATGAGGTCTAGAAAACTGTCTTGATATCATCTCTGAAAATAGTGTACAGTAGTTTCACTCATCACTGGCGACTGTTGTAAATGAAGTTCCTTACGGTTTAATGCTGGAACTGATATAATTTAACGCAGATTGAAGGGACCTGGAAAATGGGAGAATGCACACTTGGTACATAACCATTATAACAACCACAGTGGGGAGAGCAGCTGATAAGCAGAGGGGCAGCATTTACTGCCAGACCTCAACAAACTGGAAGAATGAGCCCTTGGAACCTCATGGGTTACAACCAAAGCAAATGCAAAGTCTTGCTTTTGGGACTGACTTCCTGCATCAGTGCAGGTGAGGGACATAGTGGCTGAGGTGCAGCTCTGCCAAATATGACCTGGTACCCTAAGCAAGTTGAATCAATTTTTATGCAACTTTGTTTTGAATAGAAGGCCAGACCATATTATCTCCAGAGGATGTTTCCAACCTTGGATTTTCTTTGTCTGTCTTCTATGGGTTACATGTTTTAGATGGGGTAATATCAAATCTTCTCTTACTGCGATCTGAAGATGGCTTAGGAGGAAACTACATGACATTTGTTCAAAGATTGAACAGGCAAAATGCAAAGATCAGGAAAAAAATTTACACTGTTCAGAAATCTCTAAAAGATGCCAATGTATCCAAATTAGGCCAAGCGTGGGTGGATGCTTTGGAAACAATGGCCCCATAATCATACTTAAATGGCCTTGCATCAGACATTACAATAAATGTACAAGTATCTTCAATACAGGAGAAAATACTTGACATTTTGTAGGTGGCTAAATTTAAGTGGGCAAGCTAGACATTGCCCTTTGTCTCCTGTGTCACAACTAGATGACATGGATTTAAAGCCTGCTAGATTTAAGACACATCAACATGTTACAATGATTTTAAAACGACTGTGGTCAGGATGAATAATCACAGCCAAACAACAAATTCTCTATAGATTGTGCCTTCCATATAGAGATGAGGGAGGAACATAGATGCCTTTCATATGGTGCCAATTCTGACCCAAATATTTTTCTTTCGTTTTTTGACTCTTTTCTTTTTAATCTCCCTCCACTGATATGTATGGATGCACAGCTTTTAAAATATCTGAATAAGTAGTTAAATGTGTCTGTCAAGCTAAGAAGTAAGTTTGAATGTGGCTATGTTATCAGAAGTTAATATATAATGAAGATATGTGTTACATCTGGTAGGAAGACAAGATTAAAGGATAATGCTTGTTATTGAAGATTTATCATTACATGCGAATTCATTGATATTTGTTTCAAGCAAATCAATGAGCACTTTGGGACCATAGAAAATCAGGCATTAAAATTAATCACAATTTGTGTGATCATAAAATAACAAACCACAAACAGTATCAATATCTTTAAATCTCTGTCACTACCATGCTAATCAGCCCTATAATATTGTAATGAAATTCTGCCAATTCTGAGGTAGCGTAGCCTTGGAATTCCACAAATGTCCAGAATTAAACAGTTATACTGAAGAGTAATGGGAATAGTTGAGGTTTCTTTATTAATAGCATTTTACCTCTCCCTGCATCTGTATACATTGAGGCAAACATGTAATAATAATTTCATCAAGAAAATAAAACTCCATAACATATTACCTGAGTTTTAAAATGGAGGCAGTGTTTTTATTTATTATTATTATTATTATTAATTATTA
>VZRN01003154.1:32745-101846 GCA_013397935.1 Dasyornis broadbenti | reverse complement strand
AATTTGCATGAAGAATAAAAAGAAACTCACAAAACAAGCCTGACTATTTTTTTTTTTTTTTTTGTAGATTTGAATAGGAAATAAGTATAGTTTTAGCTAGACAAATAATTCTGGTGTATGTATATGAATGTTACTAGACTTCTCTAATTTTGAAGGGCAGAAACAATAAATAATTTGCCTGGAATCATTATTCTGTAGATGGAGTGTGATCACTAGTCAAAGAGAAGCCTTTTATTTTCACTCCACTGTAATGCTAACTTCAGAATAACTTAGGTATATAACAGTGCTTTATAAAAGACGTACTTTCATTTTGTAAATTAACTGAAAAATGAAAATAAAATTCTTCTCCATAAAGACAATAACAGATTACTCCTTTGGTTTTATTAAATCACACAAATTAAGATCACAGTCAAATAAAAGTTTCTGAACATGGGAATATTAATATTCACTACAAAAATAAGAATATTGGAAAACTATTTAATGCTTCTTAAAATCTATTTCAATCCCTGATATCTTAGATCTCTGTTACTTTTTAAATGAAACCTCATAAAAAAATCAATGCTGAGATAAAAGGGGCAGTTTATCTATGTTCTCCTAATGCAAGACATTTCCTGCTTCTGTTTTAAATTGTATTATTTTTACTATTCTTGCTGTAAATTCTTGTATAAGACCATTAGAAATGAGCATCCAGAATAACAGGTTTTTTATATTATATGTACATTTTTTCACACCTGGTCTATATCAACATTCCCAGTGATTGAAATTATGTGACTTTTTGTGACAGTAGTATTTCATAACTCTCTATTTCCAAATCATTTAATGAATACAGCACTTTTAAGTCCTACTTTTACTTAAGTATAATAAGTGCTTCTATAATGTTTCCAAATATGAGTGAATTTCAATTACAGATTAGTTCAGGATCACATTCCTTTACTGATGTTCTGTGTTGGAACCCAGACCCCCTAGAGATTCAACACAGGTGCTGTGAACCAATTATGTCATCTGTCTATTTGAAGTGTTTCTCATAAGGTGCTGAGCACAGCCTTCCCCCCAACCCCCGCCTCTTCACCTATATCTTATTTGACATCCTGTGCTTTGGTAACACTCCTGCATTAAGAGTGAGACCACCACAAACTTCGCTTTGTAAAACCTATTGTCATTCATATGGTGTTTCTTAGTCAGGCAGATTTCTCTGGAGAGCAAGTCTTTTGTGCTTTGGTAGACTAGGCAGTAATAACAGGAACTCCTCCAGTACCTACAAAAAAGCTGGAGAGGGATGTTTTACAAGGGCATGTAGTGACAGGACATGCATGTAGTGACTCTTACTAAACTGAAGTAGTGTAGATTTAGATTAGACATTAGGAAGAAATTATTCGCTGTGAGGGTGAGGAGACACTGGAACAGGTTGCCCAGAGAAGCTGTGGATGTGTGGATGTCTCATCTCTGGAACAGTTCAAGGCCAATTTGAATGGTGCCCTGAGTTATCTGATCTAGTGGGTGGTATTCCTGCCCACAGTGGGGGTGTTGGGACAAGATGATCTTTAAGGTCCCTTTCATTCCAAACCGTGCAGTGAAATCTGACGTATCACCCTAGCAATAACAACAACATTCTACCTCTTGGCAAAGACCAGCCATTTTAGTATGAAAAAACTTAGCTCACTGTATTAATGATGTTGGATTTGGTACTGAAAGTGGCAAGACACCCTTACAGTTGATGCATTTTTGTGTGCAATGGAGACAGCTGGTGTGATTACCTCCAGAATAAAACATATACATTAAAATTTCCACATGTCCCTCTGTTTCGGTGTAAACATAGAGCCAGCCAGCTGTCTATGCTGCTACTGTAGTCATTGAAAAACAATACAGTCACTGCAGTCTGAGAGGCAAATCAACCCTCCCTAGAGACCTGGAGCTCAAATGTCTGTTTCAGGCTCTGCTGCCTAAGCATTCATATAAATGCCATTGCAAATGCCCTAGAGCACCCAAAACTTTCACAACAGCCTAGCAGATCTCTGGCAGATCTGGTAGCAGTCTGGGTCTTCAGCCTCTAAAGCAGTGGGTCATGGATTCATATCCCTAAGGACAGTCAACGTGTCTTTCTGAGCTGGTTCACTAATTGTACCGGTTAGGTGTTTACCAAATGTTATGGTATCTAGCGAAGGGCATACATTATGTTTTAATTTATGTAGAGTGCACTTCTGAAATACCTTTTCATTCCCTGATTTACTATGCTTTGATTCATATAATTGAGTGGTCTCAAAGTACACAAATAGGATTAATTTTGAAGAAACTAAACCAGAAGATGTGTTCCAAAACTACATCTCTGAATGCAATGGGTTTACCCACAGGACTAGACCATGATTAATTTAAAGTTTTTAAAAAATAAGAAAATAATGAAGTGTATATAGTAAGAATGTCAGATCCTCAGAATCAAATGATTTGATCTTCAATTCATCCCCTATCAGATCACATCTTACCAATACAGCCTGAGCCTTAGGTACCCAAGTATATTTGTTTGTTTGCAAAATATTAATACCAAGTATACATTACTTACTGGATTAAGCATACTTCAATTTGTGAAGGCAGTGGAGACATTTTAGAGATAAGAATTTTATAGCATCTGCTTTGTGAAAAAAGTTAACAGCTTTAAGAGCTATAGACTCTGTATGCTGTAATCAGTACTCTGACCTATACTGGACCTCATAAAAAACTTGTTGCTTCTTCCTCAGTTTGGTAATAATGCTGTGCTTTTACAAAAAGTTAATTACCAGTGTACATATACCATCTGTTACTAGGCACTCCTGTTTAACACTGATTTAAAGCTATATCAGAGAGGCAAACTGCATTCTTGATTACTATTGATTGTTGGTGTAGTGTTGACCCAAACAGATTGTAACAGGGGAAATAAGGCTGGTGTGGCTGCAAGAACAGAACCACATTCCTCAGTGACACAAAATATAAGATTTATTTACTTTGTGGGATGAGTACAGCAACTGTACAGCAATTCCTGTTCTACAGCGTGCGCACACACACACACGCACACACACACACACACACACACACACACACACACACACACACACACACACACAGATTCATACCCACCAAAGCCCCAGATCCTCTGGTGTGGCTGTGTCCAGCACCGTGGACCTGGTAGGGGTAGCAGGACAATCACTCCTGGCTGGTCCCAGTCCTGGCTGGCAGTCTGACCCTTACTTGCAGCTCTCTATTTCAGGGTCAACCATCATTGCAGCATTGTGTGTTTGTAAACATGTTCCCCTAAGGGACCACTGTTTTTACTACTCATTGCTTTTTAATTTCAATGGTTAGGACAATAGTCTTGTTGGTCAAGTCACCCTAGATGAAACTTTATAAGTTTCTCCCCACCTAAGCCAATTAACGATCATTTCCTGGTCATTTAGTCCAACCACAAACCCAGTACTGCCAAGCCCCCCATTAAATCACCACCCGAAGTGCCACATCTACTTGTCATTAAATCTTTCCAGAGACAGAGACTCAGCCACTTCCCTGAGCAGCCTGTTCTGCTGCTTGACCACTCTTTCAGTGAAGAAATTTTTCCTGATATTCAATCTAAACCTCCCCTGTACAACTTGACACCTTTTCCTCTTGTCCCATTGATTCTTCCTGGAGAAGAGACCAACACCCACAAGTAGTTGTAGAGAGTGATTAATATTTCATACAAGTGCAATTGTTTTACATCTGTATTTTAAATGCAAAAAGGACATAAAATACTTGGAAAAAAACTACTTACCAAACTTTTTTTCAGATCATGAAATAAATTTTACCTATTAATAGATTATTCTTAAATTTTGTTATATTTCTTTCAAGTAAATGAAATATGGAACATTTCTCTCTTATGTTAACCTTTTTGAGTTGCTCTGTGTAAATAAATACACAGTATATGTGTGCATATATACATGTGTGTGTGTGTATAGAGAGGAATATACCCCTATATTTATATGTATAGCTACATATGATTTTTGTAGTAACATTTTCTAACCATCCAAGTGATTCCCTTCTGAATATTGACGCAAGGTACTAGCTGTATAGCAGAATTGAACATACAGTGAAAATAGAAGCAAAACTAATTTTAGCATATTTTGATAGCTCATCAGCAGTCAATCATCATCACCATCACTATTGCTAGTCACAGCCATGAGTGAACTAAGTGCTCCTTCCTTGAATACCCACAAAAGTACCCGTGAGGTTAGAGGAAATAAATGGAAATGTTTTCCATGCCCAGGTTATGTGGCAAACAGTTTAATATTGAGGATAGAACTATATGGCCTCGTTGAATACTTAAACACTAATCTATTTGCTTGTTACTTCTATTAGCACTGCAAAATAACTAAATTAGGCTTAACCCTTGCTCAGGAGAGGATATAGTCTTGAATGATGATTGTCTTCCTTTGGGATTCTTCATTACTACCTGAATAAAACATCTGAGCAGGTCAGAATACATTATTAGCTGACCAGAACAGAGTCTGAGTAACCAAGTTAAAATAAAATGCTTAATGATTTATATAATTTTTAACATGTAATATATGGTATTTTTGCTTTTTTTGAGACGGAAGAAAAATGTATAAGTGTACATTATGCTACAAGTGATAAAGAAAACCAGGTGAAAGAAGAAGGAGACTTATAACAGATGTAGTTGTCTGTAACAGTGAGGCTTGAACAGGTTCTCGAAACAGTGATCCTCTGGCTGCTGAATTCAGAGTAGTGGACTCAACACACGGTATTTTAAAAAATGAGGCTTTATGTACACAATTAGTTTGAATAGAAATTGCTGGGCTTAATAAATAAATTTTTGGAAGCGGTTTTATGAACTGCTTTGGGTTTGTTTTTTTTTCCACAAATCTAAACAGCTAAAGGCTGCAATCTCTCTGAGTTTAGAATATATTAGTCCACAGGGCTACAGCAAAGGTTGGATAGAAAGGAAAACAATCCAATACTAATGTCATTAGGGATTATGATCCATGCTGAAATTATTTTTTAAATCTATTGCAATATAGAACTAGATATACTCGACTTCTAGTATGGTAATAATTTTTTTAATATCTTTAACAGGTCAAAATATTAATATGGAGCGCTAAACTTATTTTTTCCTTGGGCACCCATATTTCATACTTGGATAACAGTTCTGGTTTTTTATCTTTTCTTATACACATGTTCACTACTTTTTCATGTTCAAATAATAATTTTTTTCCTCAGTCATTCTTTCCTTTTAAGAAAAGATACCTGGAAACAACTTCCCTGAGAAAGAATTACTTGTAACACTTACTATTTTGCAAATGTTACTTACTACCAAAATTTAATGTGATACTGAGGATGGGAAAACAAAAAAGTGTTGGTGAATTACTAAATTAAACCATACCTCCTTTTTTCTTTTTTGAAGCCTTATATATCTATTTACATTGTAATACCATTCTCATTACCATTTTCTAGCTGGCCATACAATCAGAACTCTTGCATATTGTAACACTAGAATAATAATTTCTGATAAATGAAATATATATATGTTTCTATCTTCCATCTAAAAAAAAGACTACAGAATATTTATGTGTTTTGCTAAGCCTTGCCTTGTAGAAAACTTGAGAGCCACATCAAGCATTTTGTTTTTCCAGAAAAAAAGTGTTGAATTATGAGATTATAGTTAATACCCTGAGCAATTTGCCAGCACTTCAATTTATATAGATTTGCACACTGTGCTTTCTAGCAAATCTCTAAGCACACTTGAAATCAATGGCCTAAAACCAAAAGGACTGTCAGTCTTAATCAGATTTTGAAACATCTGCAGCTTTATAATTGACAACTGCTAGATTTAACACAACTGCCTATGGAATTTTTGTTTTGTCATAAAACCACAGCAGTGTCTCTTCTTTGTGTATGCAAAGGTGCTTGAGACTGATATCTCTACTGATTTACATCTCAGCCGCATTTTACATGGCCCTTTTAGACAACTCCTGCCTGGTTTTCTGCAACTTCATTCAGAAGCAAATGAACATCCAGCATTCAATTTGCATCAAAGAATCTGGTCACAGTAACAATACATGTGCTTAAACTTGCACATGCACTTTTCAAGTTGCAGACATCTGCATACATAAATCAAGTGCCTGCCCTAGAAAGAGGTTTCATAAATTTACAAGATTTAATGTCTGGATGTGTCCAAGTATTAAAATTTTTGACGTGCTGTCTTAATATTTTCTGGAGAATCTGCATAGAATGTTACCTTGTAACTCATTCGTAAGTCAACACTCAGAACAGAAAATAAACTCTTTCAAACGCACTTCTTTTGACACATAATGCTAAAATTTTAACAGACATCTGCAAATGTTAGCATTTGTAATGGCAAATCAGTTTTCTTGTATAGAGGCAGTTTAAATATGCACAAAGGTGTTTATATGAATGTAAGTGCATATATGTATTTTAAAATGAAAGAGAATTAATAATGTATACAATAGATGTAGATTCTGCTTATGCTTTGAAAAAAGAAAGTGATTGCTCTTAAAAGATTTCATCACATTCCTGTTTTAGAAAGTTTACCTGAAAAAGTTTATGTACCTGCAGGGACTTGTTCTACCTTAAAAGTCTGTATGTGTGTGTAGGCATGCACACTTATTTATAAGATTTTTTTATTTGTTCAAAGGGTAAAGGAACACTGAAAAGTACAAAACTTCCAACTTTTTAATTTATTTTCAATTTCTATCTTTGATGGATCAACATTTAGTGATGACAGTAGAATTCCACTGTAGTAAGAAAAGTATTTTATCCCTATATTATATATACTTTAATTTTTGTTGACTGTTTTTTAGATATGGCACCTGTATTTAGAAAAATGAATTTTGTGTCTTTCTCAGCTGAGACATTGGACTTTGAAGAGCCAAAGATGTAAAACAGTAATTGCAGAGATATTTGCTAAGCCAAACCCCCAATTTCTGCTTTTTCTTCAATCAAAAAAACTTAATGTGTATATTCTGTATTTAAACTTGTATAAGACCTAAGCTATTTTCAACACTATTCTTGATGAACAAGTATAAAAACACAAGCAAGAGCTAGAGCAGAGATATTTCTTCTGAGGATAGGAGAGTGCAAAATATCACACAGGTTGACCATATAACTCCTAATGAAGACATATGGAAAACTTGAGGTATGATGAATAGAGCATAAACAAACGAGGAGGCACTGTGAGCACCCAGGGTACCCATTGAACAGTTCTCTACAAGACGTGAACTGCCCTGTGTTCAAAAGAGCAGACCTCCCAAGGAAACTTTTGTTGCTGTTATTTTCTACTATTGACATAGATGGATCATTTCCTGCTGCCACTGAAAGCAGGCTTTAAATATTAACTGGGGTTCATAAGCCTCTCTGCAACTTTTATAAATCATTACTGCAGAGCACTAGTCAAAAATGCCATCTGTGGAATGTGTTTAAGAAAGGCAGCCTCAAAACACGAGGAATGGCTTAAATTTTTCCTGATAATTAGTATGAGAAAAGCAGTTGTAAAAATCTGAAATGATTACATAACTTAATAAAAATACTTCATTCTGAATTAGTTCAGTGTTTATTGTGCTATTATGTATATATATGTAAAAAAAAAGAAAATCTGAAAAAAGGGCAGAGGTTTATTTATACAACTATGTCCCCTCTTCTAATGTCAGTTAATTATTTGCATTGCTACTGAATGTTATATAAGGCATTGTTATGAAATGTACTATAAATCATCACACACTAGCATCAGAATTAATAAATTACTGATTATCACTTCTGATTATTCTGTATTTATGTCAAATCAGATTAGCAAGTCACTACAGATTCACTGAAAAAATTAAGCTAGTGGGTATTACATTATGTAGAGTAACATCCTAAATTTAGATCACTGCCAAAATAGGCAAGTTGTTTATGTTACTTTCAAAATGGCTACCATATGGAATACTTCAGGAATTTTTATGGGAACAAAACCTCAGTTCTTTCTCACTTGTACTGTGCATTACCTTGAGTATCTCACTTCTCTTTGTGTTCCCATCCCTCTGGCTTCATCTATTTATATTGCTAGCATTTTCTCTTACCATATGTACAGACTCACAGATCATGATCTGGCGATTTTGATGTTACATTCATACAAATGATAATAACAATGACAACAATAAGTGTATCAGTGGTGTGATTCTGAGTCTATAGGGAAAAAAAGTAACACTTCAACAGTGGTTTCTTCACTAGAGAGAAATCAGCTGGAAACAAATTGTTTGTTAAGTCCTGTAAATATCTATATCCTTTTAAGAATTGAACAGGGTCAAGGAGACATAATGTGCATAAAGCTGAACTAGTATTTTTTTATGGCTTGGCACATTGTATCTGAAATTATTCTCTCCTGTGAAAGTCACTGTTCTACAATCCCTGCAGTATTTCATTTCTCTTTGAGAGTTGCAGGGCAACAGCAGCAAAGTAGTTTGACTCACTCATCTTCTTTTTAAGGCTTTAGTTCACATTCAGCCAAAGAAGTTAAATTAATGTTTTTCTTGTTGTCAGCAAGAGGCACAGAGAGACATATATTACTTATAACTTCTATCTAGTGAGCAGTTATTGACTTCAAAAGAACAAGCAGATCAGGCTTAGAAAGCCACTTAGCTCAGTTGTGCAAGGTCCCAGCATTCCTAATTGTCTGGAGTGAGAGAACAGTAGCATAAGGCAGGCATAAACATTGTAAAGGTTGGAGCAATTTGGGCCTTTCTGTATGGGCTCAGCACAGAGTCAGAGTCAATAAGAACAATGAAATATCACAGAGTGTCTGTGACCTCTTTTACATTACTGGAAAATGTACTGCAGAAGTTTTGGGGAGACTGAAGTGTTGTGTGGAGTTTATATGGCTGAAAGGGGTTTGAGTTTAGAGCTGGACACATGATTTTTAGTAATTTGATTTACTGAAAATCCATGAGGAAGGAGGTTAGTGTCATTTTCTGGCAAAACATCTCCCAAAATTGGTTATGTTTGTGGTAATCCCAGAGGAAATTTTACTGAGTCTGAACTTTACTCAGTCTCTACTGACATAGCTCAGCCACACTACAGGGTAAGGAAAAGGCAGGACATTTCTGGTTGCCATCTGGGATGGTGTGAGAAGTCCTCTGCAGATGAACCTGAACGTGGACTCCACACATATGAACTCCATCTGCAGTGCCTCTATGGGAAAGTGTTTTCTCCTTCATCAGCCTCTATTTGTGCAAGCATATGGCATGAAATGTCCAGGTGCTGCTTCCAGGTGTAGTAGAAAGACAGAATGTGAACTTTTTTGGCAGCTTTGCGTTGGGATGTTCCCCTCTTTACAGCAGGTTTTATGATGGAGGTCCCATTCTCAAGTGTGTCCTTGTTTATCTTTAGTATATATTTTAGTTTTCTGCCTTTACCAAGAGCTCTAGAGTCTGTGCATGTGTTATGGATGGTATGTATTAGTAACAAGGTCTAGAGATTTTTTGTTTCTATGCAAGATCTTGCAATTACATAGTATAAGATGAAAAGGGTCTAGCTGTTGTGAGGAGCTCTTAGTTAAAAATCAACTCTTACTTCATCCCCATTGACACTATACAATATTTCCAAGAAGCAGCATGTAGTATTGCTCTCCATGATTCTTCAACAGTCATCTGGAATAAAGAATAAATGCTTTACAAATAGCACAGTAGGTAGAATGTTTGCACTCGGCTCTTCATAGTTCTCTCTTTTTCCACTAATTTCTTTTATTGTGTTTTTAGCTCTCTAAGAACTGTTATAGCTTTGTCCAACCTTTCAAAAAGATGCTCTGACTTTTTCTGTGGAAATGCTGTTTTTAAGAGATTTAGATATGTTGAGGGCAGTCAAATGTGTCCCCTGATAAATAAACTGACTTGACAGTGTTCTCTACTACTATTAAATGAAACTATACGCTCTCCTAAAATGTCTGCACCGCAGAAATTGATGTGGATGTTAGTAATCTGGACAGATTGCAATATTGTCTGATCATACTTTTGGGGAATCTCAGGTAACAGGTTTGATTTTAAATGAGTTTTTCCTAGTCATTAAAGGCATTTTTTTATATATCACAGTTTGTTCTTGCTGTGGTAGCTCACCAGCTTTCTCCCTTGACCACCACCATGGGAAAACTTTTAGTATTTCTCACTTCAGCCAAAGAAACAGTAGCAGTTATTAGTCTTGATCATGGATTTGTAAGCCTGCCTTATGAGGAAAGGTTAAGAGAACTGAGTATGGTCAGTTTTGAGAAAAGAAGGCTTAGGTGAGAGCCTTATAGGACCTTATTACCACATTCTGGTATCCAAAGGATGACTACAAAGGAGGTGGAGATTTTTTTTTCAAGGAGTCACATGGAAAAGATGAGAGGTCATGAGTACAAGTTACTCCTTAGGCGATTCTGATTGGACACACAAGGAAAATTTTTCACAATGAAAACAATCAGCCATTGGAATAATATTGATGGGGAAGTGATGGACTGGACAACATTGGAAATTTTTAAGATTCAGCTGGACAGGATGCTGAGGCATCTGGTCTAAACAGTGTTTTGCCAAGAAAGGTTGGACCAGATGATCCTTGAGGTTGCTTCCAACCTGATATTCTGTGAAGTAGCATTTTTTCCAGGTGACACTATTGCTTCACTTTTGTAAGTCAGTCTGTGTTTGGAAACGATTGGTTTTTGTCAGTTTCCAAATTTCATAGTGCTTAATACTAGAAGCACTCAGCAGAGCCCACAGATGTAGAATGTACTAGAGATATGAGAAAGAGATGAGGAAAAAAAAGTTCGATTAAATTTGAAGTCCTTTTGCTTCTCCTAGTATGTCAATTAAAACTTCAGTGTCTTAACTGGACAAGAGCTATGCTTTGTATGCAAGTCAAGAATTTACTGTAGGTCTAACTGAAATCGTAAGTCTTGCTCAAAAATGTATTATTAGTCCAGTTATAGAAGTACTGAGACTTACCATGAAAGTTATCCAATTACTGAAGTTCAATCACGGTAATAATAGTTTAATGCTTAAAACTGACAAACAAACTTTATCCTTCCATTTGTTTCATTCAGGGAGAAAGGATTATGGTGCATTCTCATCCTGAATGCTTTGCCAAGGGAATGCAGTGGGGGCTTCTTCTTATACTTGAGGGGCTTATATTAGGGGACACTTTTAAGCATTTTCTACTATGTCCTATACCTTGTTTCTTTTGCTTTTCTGTGTTAGATCTGCATATTTTTATGTAAGTTGTGTTTTATTTTATGTTGGAAGCTTGTCTTTTGTTACTCCTTGTCTCCTGTTACTCCTGTATCATCTCTTCAATGATCAGTAGTTACTCAGTGATCATTTCTTGGTAGCCTTGATCTGTCATCCTGTGTTTATATTTTTCAAGGCATCAGCTGTTATTCAGTACTTGTATTCCACAATACCACATAAATTATTCTATGCACAAAAAAATGTGTCACTATAATAGTACTTGTTATCACTATCTGTTACTCAGAGCTATATTGGAATTATTATAAAAAGAGACATATTGGCACACCATTGTACACAGAAAAGCAAAACTCAAACAAATTAGATAAGAGTATACTAGACCTAAAAAAGCTAAAACAAAGCTCCAGGCAAGCATAAGACAAGTCCAGACAAATCAGGCTTGATAAGCCCCAGTCTACTGGCCTTGCAGTGTTAGAACAAACCCTGGGGTTTTTTGTTCAGCAATACCATATTTACTGAGCTAAAGGATTACAAAAGTGAGACACAGGACAAACTGTGTTGATATTATTTGTAAAACTGAGAATATATTCTGAAATGGAATTTGTTACAGTTCACTTGTTTTTCATAGCCAAAATGACTAACACAGAGAATCAGCTGAGATAGCCACTGTGAAATGATCCCTGGGGATTTTAGCAATAAACCATAGGGAGTAGGGAAGTTGATCTTGACAGTAAATAGCAGCCTGCTAATGAGATGGTCACAATTCTGCATTATTAATGTTTTATCTGTATCATCAGAGCTGGGAAGTACAGAGGTCTTAAATGGTACTTAAAAAATGAAACCATAGTACAGAATATTTTCTATCAGAAAGGTTAACTCTCTGGGTAGTATCTCTTTTCTCCTGTTCTCCTGCCGTATTTTGTGAGCTCTTAACTTATTTTGTAAACTCTACTAATTAAAATCTTCTATTTTCATGTGCATGGTTCTCAACACACTCATATACACACAGTCACACACACAGGAGATAATTTAAACCAAGGAAATTGGACAAGAAAATGAAGAATAAGAAAACGGTACCTAATATTAACCTGTTTTCTTGTATCCAGGATTTTGAATTAGTGCCTGGATAGCAGAGAGATATGTCAAGACCGACATTATAAGTTTACATCAGCTAAGGACCTGTGTTAACTTATTCATTTATGTATAAGAACTGTGAGTAAAAAGCTTAGAGAGACTTCTGTTTGAGAAAGGATTGACCAGATGATAGCTTACTTCTATATGAAATCTGACTGTAAATATGGATTATTTCAGCAAACACTTGAATGGTGGCTTTTCATCAGTTCTGCAAGGACACATGCGCGCACACACACACACACACACACACACACACACACACACACTTTCCTTCTCCTCTAATTCTGCCCATACTACTGGCATTTGAAGAAATGCATATATTTTCCAATTGGGTAGGTTAATAAAATAAAGAGTGTGTTAAGTCTAATATATTTTCATCAAAGCTTAACCATTCTGGTTATTTTACTGTATTCATTCTAGCCTGATATTCCACAGATTAACCTTTCCTTTAACGCTGTCACACCCCACCAACTGTGATTTAGCAAGTACATAATTTATCACTTAATAAGAATGTCCATGTTAAGCACAGTGGGAGCTTTTACTGGCAATAAAATCTGCTGTACTCATAGGGAAAATAAAGGCTGAATCCAAGTGGACTGAGAAAGTTTAAGGTCTCTTATTACGAGAATGACCTTAGAAAGAATAGAACTTTTTATTAGCAAATGTTAGTATGTGTTGTGATTGTCCCAAAATATTCTTTGAGAATAAAGATGCCTTTTTGCCATACATTAATTAAAGTCTCAATGACAATGTCCAGAGTAACACTGGGCGTCCAGAGTAGTTAAAAAGTAGTTTTATTTAGCCCACACTGCACTTACATTATTATAGTCACGAATAAATCTCTAAATATAGTCCTTACTGCCCTATGATTCCATGGTCTTTTTCTTTTTTTCTATAGAGCTAATGCGTTCTCTTAACTCTTTTACAAGCACAGAAGAAAGCTGAAAAGTTGCAAAGCTTCCAGCTCCAATCTTGTCTAAACAACCTGAATCTGTTTTGGGCTTTTACTTGCAACATTCCTCCTGTGGGAAGAAGGATGCTTTGCGCTAGAATATCCAGCATAATATGCTGATAGGGTGACTTTTCCAAGAGCATAAAGAATAAGCTGCTTCTGTTTCCTTCATTCTTTACACAGTGTTGATGTATCAGTTCATTCTTGCTTACATTTACCCCTGTGAATATAAATCATAGGTAATAATATGGGGTAGAGATGGGGTCAAAAGCCAGCATCAAATGTCTGATGTCTTTAAACCTGTCAGAGACTCCTGTAAGCCTATGGAAAGTCCTGATTATTAGTGAAAATACGGATTGTTAAAAGGTAACATATGGATAATGTCCCAATCTTGTGATTTGTAGCTCCTGTTCTAAAAGTAGTTCTCCAAGAGAATGGCACTATTAATTACTCTTTTCAAATTCATTTTACCTTTGTGAAGATATTCAATATGAGCTAATGATGAATCATAGGAGAAGTTCCTGACTATCAGAATCAGAAAATTTACAAGACTTAAAACTAGAACTGTTGGACTATGTATGTTACTCCTCTTTTCAACTTGATTTTTTTCTAATAACTGTTTTCATGCCACTCTAAATTATATTAATCATTGAATGACTTCTCTCATAATCTAAGGAAGAAAGCAGAAAGAAAAAAGATGACTTGTTATTTCAGGTCATAGATCTCTAGTAGGGACTATGATGCTGATATGATAGGAACAGAACTTTAGATGAATAAATGGAAGAATACCCTTTAAAATCAAATATATACTGAAGTGTGCTAATACTATTTTTTTTCTTTTTGATTCACATTCAATGTTCTTTAAAATAGAACTAAAATTTCCTAACCACCATGGAGAGCTATAATTTATTTTTACTTCATTCTATGGGAAATGTTACTTCAGAGTAAATAAACTTGCTTCATTCTGGACAGTACATCCAAGGAGAATACAGAAGAGGGAAGGGAAATAAAAAAAACAACATGATATGCTATACTTGTAGCTTGGGAAAAGCTTCATTGTCAGTGTTCTAAAATTAAGAATCACAGCATCACCTTTGGGAAGGGTTTTAGAGAAAATAATCTGAGGAAAGCTCTCAGGAAACTTTTGTAATTTCCTTAGTGGCTGATTTATGATGTTCTCTTCATAGAAACGTGCTTCAAAGTACATCAGGAGAAGCAATTTTCACTAATATTAGTGATAAGGCAGCTGACTCATATGACTTTGAACTCAGAGTCATTTGGCTTACGAAGACAACCAGTTTAACCCACTAGTGAGACCACAGTACCAAAAAGATTTATGCTGATCCAACATAGGATCCTAGAAATCACTGAATTCCCACACATGTGCACACAAAAATCAATGTTCTTTTTTCCTTCTATGAATTTTCAGACTCTAAGAGCAATAGAACACTTACTTATTTATTTATTTATTTATTTATTTATTTATTTATTTATTTTACATCATACACATTGTTTAAGTTGTCTGCTACTTCATCAGCAGCATCCACAGTCTTCAGAGCAGATGAATGGGTATGCAGCAGATAATCTCCTTTCATGCAGTTCCTTCGTCTTTCAGTGTTCCATAGCAAATTACTGAATCTGAGCTTAGTGTGATAAAAGCTCAGAATATGTAGCCAGTTAAACCTGCGTGGGACAGTTTCTACCAAGCTAAGCTCATTATGTGACCTGTCCAGCACCCACACTTTTTTGTTACTTGAAGGTCATGGCAAAACTCACTATGAAAATTTTTTAAAATGCATGATGCAAAGCTTGGAATAGTGGAACATCTGAAAAAAGTGTTAATCAGATGAAGTGATTTGCCTATAGAAGTTGATTTTAAAGCAATGAAGACCTTGGCCATTGTTACATAATTATAAAAGCTTCCTCTCTGAATCCTCTATAAGCTTTACAGTAACATCCCCATAGCTATTAATCTCACTTTTAATGAAACAAATATATCAAAAGTTTCAGTAACCTGATAAATGAAACAATAATGCTATAACAGATTCTACTAACAATAGTTTTTTTTATATGAATCAGTTCGATGTTAAAGTCATCAACTATAAAAAGAAAACCAAAACCATTCCTACCTTAGGATTATATTTTATAATTGTACCTTAAAGTTTTTGTTTGTTTTTTCTGGTTTTTTGGTTAGTTGGTTTTTACAGAATTTTGCTTAAAGTACAGATCAGTTCATGAAGAAATTCATGTTATATTACTGTTTTCTAAGACAGGTTCCTTAGCAAGGTTCTGGCAAGCCCTGAGGAGGGTTGGTCTTTGTCTTAATTACTGTAAACAGAATTAATTCTTGAGGTAGGAAAATAAATCAAGGATTCCAGTACTTGTGTAGAAATCATCAGAAAACATAGAACTTTATGGTGGGTTAAACTTGGCTGGTTACCAGATGCCCACTCAGCTCCTCTTTCACTCCTTCTCAACAGGGGGAGAGAAAATAAGATGGAGAAACTCAGGGTCCTAAATAAGCACGGGGAAACTACTGGCTAAAAGTCTTGACTTGGGGAAAATTTAATTTATTGCCAATTTTAAATGGAATAGGATGGTGAGGAAAAAAAAAGACAAAAAAGAAACCTTCTCTGCCCTGCTATCCCCTCAATCTCTTTTCATAGGCTTAGCTTCACTCCCTTGTTCCAAGCTCCTGCACCTTTCTCCTTTCCCCCGGTGGTTTAGGGGTAATGAGGAATGGGGGGTTGTGTCTTCCCATTGTGTAACCTGATGACAGTACTTCACGTATATATTCATCTGTGAGGCAACATTATTTTTATGTGTGTATTGAGGTAATACAGATAGGCAGATGTGTAAGATAAGAAAAAAAGAATGCACAGAAATTAGAGCAGTTAAGTTTGAAAGAAACAAAAAGACTTGAACATTCAAAACTTTATGAACATCATGTAACTTGCAAACGAGACATTTAATTTTTCAAACTAATGTTGATAGGGTCAGGATTTTGGCTTGTTCTTCAATACCTTGAGAAAAAAATTCAGTTAAATAAAATAATGTTTGTCTTTTTATATTTTGTCTGTGAATAATCCTACTTAAAAGGGCAAAAATGATGTGTTGGTTTCCAGTAAATTGAAATTCACTATCCAAAAGGTTAGCTGTTAGAGAGTAAAGTGTGATAAAGACTGAATATTTATTTATCACTGTAGAAAAAAATTCCCCCCCAAAATTTAAAGCTTTAAGAAATCATGTTGCAATGATATGCATATTTAAAATGAATCCGTGTTCTTACTCATTTTTTCTTTAAAACTAAAAAGGTTCTGCAGAAGTTTGTAGTGCAATACTTCTCATGAAGGTCATGCCTCACTAATGCTAAGATAAGGGTCATGTGTTTCACAGGAAATGTCTCCAATAATCCTGAAGATGGTTAAATTATCTGGTTTTCCTTGCTCTTCCTTTTTTCCTTTCCAAGCTGGCATATGAGCACCGATTAAATGAATGATAAGCTCCGCATTTGATCGATTTTTCACTTTTTAAATTTAGACAGTGAAACTTTCCATCACATTTGAAGTTAAGAAATATGGTTGAGATAATAGAGGTATGATTCCACTGGAAGTTAAAGAGGAAAAAGTTGCCTTGCAAATGTCAAGGCACCTTGTGATCCAAGATGATTAAAACTAAAATGTTTGCTATATGAATCCCAAGGTGCTGCTATATCTCAGCGTCCATGACATTTAGCCAGTGACTTTTCATAGCTTGTTAATAATGTATAGCAATCCCAGTGTAATTTGCAGTGACAGATCTGGCCTGTTACAGTAGAGCAGTTAACTAGATTTATTTTGGACAGAAAATGCAGATTTGAAAAAGAAAAAAAATAATCATGACTAATGTTAAAAGCTATTGCACATTTACAAGACTATTTTAGCTAAGACAGGAGTTGCTCAGGAGACATGCTTTTCACATTGATCTATTATTCTGCCCAACGTCCTAATTACCTAACTGAGAGGTATTAGCAAAACATTACCAAAGTCATCAAGGTTAACACTCACAAAGAAAAACTGATGTCCCAAACAAATTTCATAGTATGGACTGGTCCACAAAATTCATTGATTTTGCCAGGTTGACTGAGTCACATAGGCAGGTAAAGGTTACAGCATAAGCATTCTCTTCTAAGTACAATTGCTGTACTTAATCATTGCTCCCAGATAAACCTAATAAACTTCTGTGTTGTAGAAACCATGTTTTTTTCTGAACCTCATATCTCACTGATATACAAATTATTAATAAGCTGTAAAAGGTCACAAGGCAGATGAATAAAGAGAGGGAGAGAGAAGGAAAAGGGTACAGGTAAAAAAAATACACTCAAAAGATGAGATACAAAACACACTATAAGACTGGTGAGTTACAAGAGGACATAAATTAGTGTTGTAGAGAAAAATTTGGCTGACATTTGGATTCTTGTAGATTTTCTCTGAGGCTGAAGGTTTACTAATGTAGAAAAAAATTTACTGTGACTGTGACTGTAGCTGTAATTGTCATATGTCAAAATCCTTCATTTAATTCTCTCTTTTCAGTCTTTTGTTCAGCTATTGGCACTATTATATTCATTGGCATATGCTCAAATTAAGATAATTACTCCTGATAATGACTGATATAAAGGCACAACACAAAAGGGACTATATTTGCACCATATAATGTCAGCGTCTTATATGAGACAAAAAATCTGCAGGAAATGACAGAAAACAAAAAGATCTTTGCCAACATCCCCATAAACAGGTCATAAGTAAATTGTGAATGCATTATTCTTACAGCAAATGATCACTAATTTTTTGCTGCCTTTCAGTACTAAACTATTGATTTTATGTTGATACTTCTGTAAGTTTAAAAGCTCAGCCTTCACAGTGTATTAGCTTGCTTTATCAGATAAACTCTAGGAGTTATTTACTGATAACCCTAGATATGCATTTACTTAAAAAGACATAAATTTTGTAGTAGATGGTAATCAACATACAAGATTTACAGTGATCATACCTTCCTATGAAAACTATCTAAAAGCCCCTGCTTTTCATTTGCAGAATCTTCATATCTCAAACACTGCACAGAAATATGTTCCAAAGTATTTCAGTTAGGTTTACTTCTATTTATAGCACAAGAACAGTTTCCCATGCCTACTTACACTTTCTAATGTTAGTTGTATTTAAATTCTTTTGTTTCTGTCCCTTCTAATGTTCTAAAAGAAATAATAGAAGGGAAGGAAGAATGTAGAGAGGCAGAAGAAAAATGTAATTTTTTTGTAAAAAGGAATAGGTATGAAGGAAGTTGGGAGTGAACAAAAAGTTAAGAAATTATTGAAGTGCTTGTCATATCCTAAGAAGTGTTAACTTCATTAAAACTCTTAATAAAGCATAAAATTTATTGCAATTTTGGAAAATTTGTGGAAGCTGCTGATACTAAAGTGTTGTTTTAGCTTCCTGCTAGTTGTTTCATAATTGCTCAGAATAATTTAGATAATAGCATGGCTGTCTTTGCAGTCATGAAGTATTGTTTACATCTCATCATGCCTTTTGAACAGAAGCAAACTGAACACTATGGTACTCTAGTTTTTACCAGAAACATATAACACGTCAGTATATTAAATGCTTGCAATAGTCTAAGATATTCTCTAGGTTGAATGATTGTCTGACATGAGAAAAAGGGTACCTTGAACATACTGATATATGTGGGACTTGATTTATTGGATACCTAAGTGCTTTCATGGGTTTATATCTACCATCTAAATTTCAGTTTGAAGGCAAAGTCCTGTTTGTATAACTTTTCTACTTCTGGTGGTGCCACAATCACTCTATATGGTATTATTCACAACAAATATTTGGAAAGGTTGCAGTACAAAACAGGTTATTTTGCCAAACATTTATACATACTCATATATATATTTTTCTACCTTAGGGCCTATAGAGTTAGGCCCATGATTATACAGTTTATATCTCTGAAGTCTCAAGGCTTTATAGAGCCTCGAGTCTCTGAAGTCTCAAGCCTTTCTGAGAAGGAAATTACAGAGTTCATCCAGGCTGTATCCTGTGATATCTAGCTGATTCCATACTATTGATTCTCTCTATGGGAGTTACAGCAACCTGCTCCACTAATCATTCTTGCTCCAAATAGTTATGACCACAGTGAACCGCTCTAATCTTTACTGCTGTCTACTCCTCAGCAAGTATACACACTACATATCAAAACAGGCCCAATTGAAGCAGCCAACAAGACAGTTCTTAAAAAGATCTTTAAGCTTTTTTTTTAATGTTTGACTTTTACAGACTAAAAAAATTAAGCCCACACACCTTAAATACACATAGGTGTAACTGTTCTGTCCAGATAGTTTATGTAATTGTATATTTCTCCCAGCTTATTCTGTAAATGTTTTTTTATTATTAAGTTAAGTAATTAATAATGACATCAAAGTAGAAAGTTAAATTTAAATTTAATTTAAACTGGAACAGTATTTCCTGCATCTAGTTGCCTTTTTTTTTTTCCTAGTAGAGTGTTCTTTCCATCCTTTTCATATCTGGGGGAATTTGCTCCCTTCAATTTGTTTTGTTTGGGTCTTTTAATTTTTTAAATATTTTTTTCTTAATATGCTATGTAGACACTGTGAAGACAAAGGTATCTGAAAAAAAACTATTTAAGATTTCAGTGAGCAGAGTCATCCTCTGCACCCTTTACTCCACCGAGGATAAGAGAGTCCTAGGGTGACGGTAGTTGGATATGTGAAGTTGTGTTCTAAGTACTGGGCATTGACATTTACAAATAGGATCAAAGGGCGAAACTATATCTTCTCAGTGAATGTTTTTAATGTTTTACAGCAAAAAAAACAGCTGGGTGTATGGCTCACTCATTAAGGCACATTTTCCATGTCTTTTCTCTCATATATTATGATTAAATATTTGAAAAATAGTAGTGTGTGCTTCCCTTTGTGCATTTTACAAGCAGTGCTCCATAGCTGTCATCTGTAGTTGATGCAGGCTTTGACAAATCTGTTCTGTTGTCATTGTCTCGGTAGATTCCAAATTTTCATTACCTAGAATGTATTCCATATAAAATAAAACAAACATGTTCTAATAATCAAAGCAAATATAAACCAAAACATAATAACTGATACACAGTGTAATGATCCCTCAGGGGGTGTCATGTATACCTGTTTCATGGTCCATCCTCGTCTTTTGCTTTACAATCTGGAAAGTTAAGGTAGACACTGCAGGTACCTCATTCTAATAATATCTGTTGTACTCACTGAATGCTGCACCTTGAGGAGTAGGTGACATGACCACTCGAATTTGCTCAAAGGTAGCTTGTTAATGCACTCATCTCCCTCCAAGTGGGGCATAAACCTTTATGCTTTTCACTAGAGCCAAGACAACATAAAAGACGTGCACCACCTGGTTACTAAAACAAGTTTTTGAAAACATTGTCTCACATGAAATATATCCACATACAACACATCTCAAAAGAGTAAATGCTATAAATAGCATTAGGGGACCCTGGTTTTTAGAACATATTATAATATATCCATAAAGCTGCATGTATATATGCAAAGATGTATTTCAATGATGAGATTAGTAGGAGTTTTGAACTTCATTAAAGGTCTTGTGACTCTTGTAAGCTATATGTTGAAATCATATGGAGCTATTTTGATATCAATTATCACACAGAATTTACAACCACAAAAACACAGAATAGTTTTTTCAAGAAAACTTTTATTTTATACCTAGAATAATAATGAAAGCATGGTGCCTGAAGATTAGCTTTTATACTGTAGTTTACATTTGATAGTGCACATTTGTCAGCAAGCAGTTTTCCAAACAAAGATTGCATTTACTTAGCTAAACTATTTTGGTAGACAGTCTCCCAAGAGTACATTAAGAAAGATTTGTATTCACCTTGATAGAACCAATACACTGTAATTGAGACTGTTATGCTTGATTATGATCCAGATGTGAAATTTTTGGATGGATTTTGCAATCATAAATCCCTTAGAAGATCACCATGTATCACAACATGAAACATGGAAACATTCCAGTAAAATACTCCTTGAAATAGAAAGTAATATATGATATTGTGTCTTGTTAATGCATATGCTTTAGACACATTGCTTCCACACAAGGTCTATTTTATATGATATTTATGCATAGTATAACACTTTGGAATGTTGTTTGCTTCAGGTGTCTTGCGGGATTTTCTGGACAATTTTGTGAAATAGAAGTTAATGAGTGTAATTCATCACCTTGTCTACATGGCTCAACCTGTGCTGATCATATCAATGGATACACTTGCAAATGTCAACAAGGTAACTGCCATATGACAGAGTAATCTTAAACAATGATAGTTTTGAATTATCAGTGTTACTACTGAGAAAATTGGTAAATCATATCAAGCTCTTTTGTTGTATATGAACTACCAGGTACAAAAAGACTTATTATCTCTCTGGCAAGCTTTTTGAATGCAATATAAAGAGAATTAACTACTCAAGTAAGCATATTAGAAAGGCTTCAAAATAAAACCAGCTAATTGAGGGAGTCCGAAGTATTACCTAGAGCCAGGTTTATTGTGCATCATCTTTACTAATGTAACTCACTAACCAAGCAGTCAAGTACTCATTGTTTAACAGCAAGATAATTCCGTAACCTATTGAATGAGATTGACTGAAAAGAAATTCTGAACATTTTAACTAACATTTTTATTATTATACTTATTGTTGCTGTTGTAAGACATACCCATGCTTATGTCTGCTGGCTGAGATTAAAAGAATTTTTTTAAAATTATAAATAGAATGAAAAAAGCACTTTCTTAAAAAGTGGGAGCTGTTTTCTTATTTTGACACAGAACAACTAAAACAGGTCTAGTGGCTTAAGAAAGTATAAGAGATCTAGTATTTATACAAAAGCGAAGGTCGCAATCAACCTGCATTGTCATGCAATCACAAACTTAATCTGTTCAGGACTACTCACAATCTCCTGTCTTAGTAAAAAGCCTTTTGTCAACATAAGCAGAATTTCTGCTCCATATACACAAGTAGCATCCTGCTCCATAAGTTCTCTTAAATTAAGAATTATATGAGTACCTGCCTCCTGAAAATTTAATTTTTCAGTTAAAATCTATTCACTATATTACTGACTAGCACTGCTGAATAATTTCTGTGATAGTACACAAGTTTTCTTAATGTTTATTTTAGAGATTATTTAGATATGTTCTGGATGATAAATGTTCTGTTAAGCTGTGCTATCTCCATACATCTGATCTACTTATTTTGTTTGTGTCGAAGTATGTTCACATTATTGGTTTCATTTACAAGCAAAAATATCTTACCAAACTCTCCTGAAGTCAAGTGACCATATACATATTGCAGAGTTTTTGAATTGAATTGAATATTAATATATTTTGCATACCTTTTTTCATTCTGAATTCTTCCTAGTGCAGTTTACAAAACCATATGTAAGAAATGTTTTTCAAAAAAGTATGGAAGATACAGAAGCAAATTCATGCATGTGCATAATGAGAGTCAGTTTGACAGTTTATAAATTTGTCCAACTGGTACTAAGGAATGATACTCTACTATGTAAGACTTAAATATAATCTAAGTATCTTTTGCTTACTAGAGGCTAATTACATGGAAGACTACCTTGCTTGCAGCTTAATATTTTTTTAACAACTTTTTTCAGTGTCAAAAATACTTGATAATTCAGAAAAACTCTATAGGTCTGATGTATGAACCAACAAGTGAAAGTTTTTGCACTTTGTGATACAAAAATTCAGAATTCATGATAATAAAGACATTTGTGATCTTAAAAATCTGAGTCATGACCTAACTTCAGGAAGTCATATCTTGTTTCCTCTCAGCATAGTTACACAATGGAAATTCCAAGTGGGTAAAACTGTATGTTCCCTCACTCCACCTGGTAGTGCATATGGTGATGTACCCCCCACCAATATTAATGACTTAAAAACTTAAAAGATGTAAATTTTAGCTCTTACAGTGCTTCACACAGAATACATTGCCAAGTCCAATTTTTTTCTCCTTATTTTTAAAGCTTATTAAAGTAATACGTTAAATATATTTTCATATAGGCATTTAAAAATTGCTTGGTAGCCAAGGACTGTGATCGCTGTCTCTAAGCAACATGGAAATTCTTGGTATAAGTAGGAGAAGCTTCTCTGGGACCTTGAAACTCACTCCTGCAGCTAACATGTTTTAAACACTTTCCAACCAAACCATAAGCTGCCTTTCTTTTATATTCCTTTTAATAATACCACTCGTTAGTAGGGGTGAAAGATCTCTACATTATTTCTTCACCAGGAATAAACACTGAGAAGGAACCACATGCGTTAAGTATATACATATTTTTTACATATCTTGTTTTTTAAATTAATACAGTTTTTTCAAATGTTATTTGAGTCTCTGAAACAGCTGAAGAGATGAGAAGGTTGCATTTCAGAAAAAGGGTGAATTTGGAGGGGAAGGGGAACTTTTGAGAGGAATAACTTTTTTGAAAGCTGCACAACTGAAGAAAGGGATTAGAAGAAAAAAATATCATCCAGAGAGAGAAAGTAGAAGTACTTTGAAAAAAAAATCTGCTTTTTTTTTTGCAGGCTTTGACTGTTCACATATAATAGGCCTTATATTTCTCTTCTAAGCTTCACCTATAGAAATATGGAGCTGGGATTGGGGATTTTTTGGTCTGTAAAGGCAACAATGGGAAAGAACTTTACACAAGGCAGGTAGTCTGACATACCCCTCAACAGGTTCCCTGTTGTAATTTAATGAAATGGAAAAGGGATAGTACCAAGACTGAAACAGGAACAAGGCAGATGATTGCAGCTTTCCAAAAACCTCCAGAGAACAAAGTGAAGCATGTGGTGACAGCATGTGATACCAGGAAAGGGAATTGATTTAGCTCTGACAAATGCATTCTGTAATGGATCATGAATTTTGTGAGCTATTGTCCCAGTAGCAGGCCCCATACCTTAGAATAATAGATGCACGTTCAGGTTCTGTGGTGCAGCTTCAGGCTGTTCAGGTGCAGAAGCGGCATGGAGAGATGTAAACTGTATTGTAACAGCACCTCAGACAGCTCAAAAGCAACAACAGCAGCTGTTGGAACTAATAGCAGACTCATGGATAAAGTCTTTGGGCAGGCTGCTCTTCTACCAAGGCAGCTAAAGCAAGACTGGAATGTAACATGTGGATCCATTTGATGCATACTCTGAGGCAAAGCTCAACAGTGGCAACTAGATTTGTATCAGCTGAGGACTGCTAGGGGACTTATGGGGCTGTTGGGTTTTCTTTGTTAGTTTGTTTAGAAATAGTAAAATGAAGAGAAAATAAATCTATAATGGGTGGTGGGAATGTCATGGCAGAAAGCCTGGTGTTCTTCAATAACTAGCCATATTTTACAGAATTCTGGGCTTGTATTTGCCATGCAAATGGACTGCTTCCAGTTTAGCTTAGCCTCCAAAGGAGAAAGTTCAAGACAGGCTTAAATTACATAATCTAAAATGCAGCTTCCAGATGAGTATTTAGACTCTAATTTATGGGTGTACTTCCTTTCCAAGGAGATTCTGATAAGAAATGCATATCAATAAAATTGCCAGTAATCTGACTAATGAGCTGTGAGAAGACAGAATCTAATGGTATTCAAACACAAAGCTGTATTTGCTCAGAAACTGTCCTCCTCATTGTAGTGATGGCACAGTAATCTCAGAGTTTCTCCTTTTAACTTTTTTCCTTTATTTTTTTTTTACTTGGAGAAACCACAGCCCAAAAAAATTCATACTCATCCCATAATACATACCTCTATATATGAGAATGGATGATAGTTACTCATACTTTTGTTGCATTGACACTCAGTAAATGGATGTAGATTTTAACTACTCTTGCTTTGGGGTTTGCTTTGTTGTTTTTTTTTTCTGACAGGATGGGAAGGCCTCCATTGTGAGTTGGATGTTGATGAGTGCGTATCCAACCCCTGCATACATGGTATCTGTGTTCAGAAGGAGCCTGGCTTTGGTTATTCCTGTTTTTGCAAGCCAGGATTTGTGGTGAGATGCTGAAATTCTTCCTTATCTTTCTCTTTACCTGGCTATTCATCATTGCACAGAAAATACTGTATGCAATCCTTTTTCTTTTTAACCTCCCTCAGAATTGTTGATATACTTCTTGAATGAAGTGGAATCACAAGAGTGATGTATGCTTTGTTCAAGGAATTCACCAGGAATTTCTCCCTGTTGCAGTGACTCTTTGCTCACAATTTTGTAAAGTCTGTATTTCACCATAAGGGCTTTGTATCTTAACACTGGATCTTAACAATGCAAATAATCTGACTAAATTTACTGACAAACTATCCCGAGAAGGAAAAACCTATCTCATAAAAATGAATACTATTTTTGTAAGTAGGTTTTTACAGAGTACAATGAGTACCATTGATACTTCCCACAGACTGTGGTAACTGCTCTCTTTTTGTCTTCTAAAGCACATTGGCTTTCAAAACAATGTCAAGTGATGATGAAGGATATATGACTTGAGGGCCACAGTATTTTTATATGGAAAACAGTCAGACTCTCATGTTATAGTAATCTCATTTTTTTCATTAAATATTCATGCTTATCTTACATAAACAACTGTAATGGAGAAGATCAGTTACACAAGGTTTTTAGCATTTATGTCTCACAAAAAAAAAAAAAAATCTTCTGAATGTCAAATAAAACCACCAGAGAGAAAGTTTAAAATCTGTTTAGAGAAATTACTTTTTCAATTGGTGCAAAATTTATTGGTAAAAGTCAGTGTTGTATGACACTGTAGAGACCAGAAGTACAAATAAGTCCAAAAATGGGTTAGAAGGAGGATAAATTCATTGTTATTCAAATTACTCTTCTGAATGTTACCCTGGCCTAGGGAGTCTTTGATTTACTTATTGCCAAAAGTTGCAGTGGTATATTTGGTGAGTTATTAGATGCAAGCTCTGCTTGTTTTCTTCCTGTTTTCTCCCCCAAGTATTCATTAATAGCTCACTGATGATAGAGCTAGATAGATATTTGACCCATGGGGGGCAGGTTTTCTATTAGTACGTCGCTCGAGTATTAATTGTACAGTATGTTGCAGAATAAGCAAGCCCTTACAGAAGAAAAAGTAACAAACCTTTGAAGCAGCTGAAATTTAAGATGTATCATCTTTGCTTTTATTCCATTGCTCATTGTTCCATCAGTCCCTCAAATTCCATTATGCTTTGGGAAGGAATAGAAAAGTCAGAAAACATGGTGGGGGAACCACCACATACAAAACTTTTTAACATACCTATCTTCAGTGTCAAAGATAAGAAGTTATGGTCTAAACATCTCAAGAGGTATATTTGTTAGGTCCCAATGGGTTCTGGTTCCTAACCATGAGTAAGCGTGGAGTGGAAACAGTGGAACTCACACAGAAACAAGTATTCGAGGAACTCCAGCTATGGTGTGTATGTAAATCTTTTGTAGTCTATGTCTACTGCTACCTCAAGTATACATCATAAAATATGGATTATTAAATCTCTTATAAACTTTGAGAAGAAAAGCATAGCCAGTGGTATTTGAAATAAATGTTTACTTTTTAAGTGGAACCATCTATAGACATATACCTACTTTTAAATACAAATCTGCACAAGCTAAATTATTCCATCAACCTGCATGGAAACTGTTAAAGCATTTACAGGCACTTTCAATGCTATAAAATTTATCTATGACTACTTAATGTACCCTTCATGCACACTGGAGGTTATCCACATCTGCTTTGTTTCTATGAGTCATAAAATCGTAATCAAATGCTCTTCGCCATTAAATGAAGTAGTCATAAAAATGTACTAATCTGTCACAGGGAAAGTCAGAATGAAACATAAGTTTTATAGGATTAAGAACGATTATGAGCTTGCTCAAACTGATCATTTGTTCTATGTGTGGAATTAGAAGAGAGCAAGGAGGAAATTCATGGAAACTGTCATATAAATTGGCCTGTTGTTCTTTCATGCTTTGGAATACTGATACAGTGAGAGATTTTATAAGATGTCATGAATTTACCAGATTGCTCATCCCCTTGCCAAAACAAATTAAGAAGTTGATTGAAGCAAGCATGACTGTATCTAAATCATTCAAAACCCCTCAATTTAACAACTTCTGTTTTAAACCCCAAATAATTTAAACTGCTTGTAAAAAAAGTAACTTCAGTTTTCATGTATACATTTCTTCCTCTCTCTCTCATCCTTCCTATTGTTTCTTAATATCATAAATTAATTTAATAGAGTTGACAGAGATCTCAGAAAATGTAAGTTGTCCCAAGTTCTGTGTGAATAGGTAGCCAGGTAGACAAGAAAGACTATTTAAGCATCTTGTCTGAAGGAAAGTGTGCAATAAGCACATGCTTCTTGAGCTCTAGAGAAGGCTTCTTTTTTTTCAAATGTGCCCCAGTTGCAGGAGAAGATTCAGTCAGAAATCATATCATGATGAGATGTTGTCAGAGATGTATGTCTTCACAGATGAAAGTGTGCGTATTTTAAATAGTTATCCAAATATGTAGGATCCTTCTAGGATAGCTGTTAGCTGTCTTTCTTCACGTAGCCTATTAGCTCATTGCAACAAAAGAGAAAATAAAATGAACCCAGGCCTGACTTCAGCATATATTTATTTCACACTTCAAGAATGCATTTAATTCACATAATTATTTCTTGCCTTTTTTACAGGCCACTGAATATGAACATTTTTACTTTATTACTAGGGAGGATTTTTCAGATTTCCAATGAATTGTTACTCTTGATAAAAATAGGAAGTGAATGCCTAGTCCAATTTGAGACTGCTGTTTTATTTTTCCTTTTCTAAGTGTTATCTGTGAATGCAAGGTATTAACAGGGAGCTGTGTGCATATTTGGTAACAACAGACAATAAATAATGGGCTACAATGTACAAAAATAAAGAACATTAGCTTGTAAATCAGAGCAAACTATAGGTTTTTAGACAATTAAGTTCACTGTAAAAAGTCTTCTGTAAACCTACATACGAACTGAAGATGATTATTTTAACCACTCTTTATTACTGGTGACAATACTGTCTTTGATGCTTCGCAATTACAAATGTGTGGGGAAATTATTTTTATTGATAATCAGAGTCCAATCAGAGTAAAAATATCACTTAGTTAAAATTTTAAACAACTATAATACTAAATTAGTTAAGGAATATTATTCCCATGATGAGATTTCCCTTTGAAAGTGTAAACAGCTTAATATAAGCAAACAATACTTTAGAATCAAAAGAAAGCAATAATTGTAACTAACATCACTGTGAAATGTAAATTATCTTCAAAATTGGATTTTTTTTTTTTTTTTTTGAAAACTCTTTCAGGGACGAAGCTGTGAGCTTAATTACAATGATTGTCTTATACAGTCCTGCTCCACTGGGTTTCTTTGTGTTGATGGAATAAACAATATCACCTGTTTACCGATGATGCCCCAAAGCAAGCAAACTGTCACTGAAGTGGCTGAAGTGTTTCCTGCTGACATTTTAGACAATGACCTTCCATCAGCCCTGGCTGTGTCTATGGAACTTTGGTCTAAACAGGTTTCTCCTGATTTTCATAGAGGAGCGGTGTCCCAAGGTAAGTAGAAAGAGCTTCTAAGCAATACATATATCAAATTCTTTCCTTGTTAATGCTTCTAAAATGGTAAGAATATCAGAAACAGATTAATTTTCTTATGAAGAATTTTTTTCTTTTACTTCCTGTACTCCCTTCTGTGTTTTTTTAATTTACTCCAACATCCTTTACTCTTTTTTCTCTAAAGAATTTTCCCCATCATTTTTCACATCCAGTAAGGAAAACTGCACTTTCTGTTAGCTGGGTTTTCAGTCTGCCAGAGTGTACAATTTCATATGCTTCATATTGTCTTCAGTAATCTCTGACCCTAATGCCAATCTTTCCTTCTTCCTTGGCTAGTCAGCAGGGGAGAAAGATAATTTGCTTTACTCCACGGGGACTTTGATTCTCTTTTCCTAGTTCTCATGTTTTCTGAGTGCTTCTCTTTCTGTGTATCTAGATGTTTTTTGACTAAAACTCCATGCAACAAACCTTTCAAAGTCTCTGCCATTCTAATTGTTTCTAGAGACGTTTATGGGAAGCCAAAAGTTGTCTCTCCTGTTATTTTAAAAACATTTGCAGAAAAGTAAAAAATAAATAAGTGCAACATCTTATTGTGAAGATTGTACCTTCATTGTGGCCTCTTCATTTTACTAAGATAGTATTCTACTGATAGCGTGTATTAAGCATTCCCTTTACAGATAGTTTCAGAATTTTTTGTTTATATACCTCTTCAAAGTGATTACTTCTATAAAAAAATAAGCCAAGAGTCCTGTTTTGTTGTTTTGTTTCATTTTGTTTTTTAAATTTGGGTAAATGAGTTTTAGAGAATGTTGGATTTTGGTATACAGAATTCTGTTAGGAATATTCCTAAACTTTTGTTGCATTCTTAACAGGTAATATTCCTTCTTGATGTAAGTAATGACACTGAGTGAAATGCAGTTAGTAAAAGTCATTAAATCTGCATATCTTCCAAAATACCGTATCAGCCAGTTTGCCAATGTTGTCAATGGATAGTAGTCATCATTCATTAATTTTATAGGCTCAGAGTAGCAGTTTGATTTAGAAATTTTAATACTTCTGTTCTGAACTATGCCACTTATTCTGATGCTGGCCCTCATACAGAAAATGAATAATGGGAATTATGCATTTAGTCAGCTCTTTAGGTGACTAAAATTCCTTGTGCACTTTTATTAACAATATGATTTGCAGTGTTCTGTTCATCTTATATATCATACTTTGGTATTGCAGCCCATGTCATTTGCTGCAGACTCAGTCCATTTTTTTTTCCTTTCCTCTTATGTAGGAGGGTTTTTTTTCCCTACATTTTTATCCTTAAAGGTCTGAAAAAGGCAGTTATTTTCAACTGCAGGATACTTCTGACCACTCATTTGGCTAAACTGAACTATGGATTAGGACAACTAGTTGCCACTGTAGACTCTTCAACAGTATTCAGGATATCAGCCTCCACAGGTATTCTCTCTTCATGCTTTCCTTAGTTATTGCATTTACGTTTTAGTAAAAGAAAAGGTCTAATGTCACACCTGTACAATACATGGCTACTGATACTTACATAGGTTTAAGATCAATGTCTTCCCCAGCATAATTATGATACAATTTTTTTTTTTATCATTAGCTCTTTAATGAAACTTCCTGTTCCCACTACACAAGTCTCATCATTAAAGCAGCACCAGACTGTTGCCTTATCTGCTACAGACATGAGTTCAGTAATCAGTAACATACCAAGGACTGAAACAGAATTAAAGAGCCAGGCACTACTGTCTTGTGCATTACACTTTAAACTGATTCTACAAGTGCAGCTTCAGTTCTCCCTAGGCGGCTTTGAAAGGGTCCTGAAGACTTGACAGGTATCTTCGCAGCATCAGAAGAGCAGCAGAGATTACAAAGTCCTTTAATAATTTCTTATTCTCTCACTAAGATATATACATATATATATCTCTAAACCCCGGTATCTTCCCTTTGTTACTTGGCCATGAAACTCCAATGCAAACACCTCTTCCTAGTGGATATCTGTCTATTACTACTTCATCAGCCACAGAGTCACAAATATCAAATTAAGGCCTGCTGGTTGAGTGAGTTAAGCTAAATATGTGCAACATGTTCTATGACCAGGTGAAAACGGATGAATTCTCAGACCAAGTTCTGTATAGCAAACAGTTCCCATTTAATAAGATGTTTTGGATGAACTCAGAGATGTTAACCAGCTGGTACACACTAATGGGAGCAACTGCTGTTATTTCTTCGTACTTATTTTCTTCATCTATCAAAATAAGACCAGTCAAGTTCACAGAAATGTCATCCTTGTATCGCACTACAGGAAATACTCACACATCTCTGATTGATTGATTGATCGATTGATTGATTGAACTGTTTGTTCTGCCTTCACAAGAATCACATACTCATCTTCTATTTTTTGTTTGGTATTATCTGATTATTTTGCCTTTGAAGACCATCTCTCATAATTCATTTTCATCAATTGTGTTCTTTAAAGAGAGAAATATAAACTTGACATAATTATTAGCTACTGCTAAACAGCTGACAACAGAGGAAATTCAGCTAATACTGGAGACAAAACTGTGTGATCCGGATATGGAGATCTGTCATTCATGAAGTCAGGGTACTTTTTGAAACATTCAGCTGAGTAGTGTGTCTCAAGAACTACTTTTCTCCAACATAATTAATAGTAGTTCTGAGTTCAAAACACATCCGCTCATAAATGTAGGTGAGACTCACAAAATATTTTTGAAAACAATCTGATCAAGTGCTCTTATGTATATCTTCTTCCTACAAAAACTTCAGGAATAGACTTATTGATGGATACGCTGAAAAATTGTCATTGTTTGAATCCCCTAATGAGGACATATCCTGCAGATATCCTAATGAGGAGATGTTTACTGGCACAAGTCTCATCTGTGAAAACAGAAATGTGTAAAATTTTAGTGACAAAGCACTTATTTTTACATACCTGTTATCCTGCTTCAAGTTCTGCCTTACACAAGTACATTAGCAAAACTGTACTAAAACAAATGACTGCAGTGCATGATAAAGAACTTCTCATGAGTAAGTCCTGCTACTTCACAGTACATCTGCAGTGGAGTCGGTTTCTGCCCTTTACTAGCTGGTGTTATCTGTTGAGTTTCTCATTTCTATTCAGAGAAGTTTTTGAGGTGGTGGGGTGGTTTTACAGAAAGATAAAAGTGTCTGTCAGAGTAGCCAGGTGCTTGAAAGAGATTTATTGTCATCTGGCAGCAGCTGATATGGCACCTGCTGCCATACCTGACACAGATGGCTATTCTTCATGTTCTGCCACATAGGCTACTAGATCAATATAGAAGCAGGTTGGAGGCTGCTATAATGCTGTCAGGAGATCAGCAGCTGAACAGTTTCACCTCACTACAATAATATTTTCAGGATTTCAGATGTAGCTTTCATCATACTTACATATAAACTCAGAAGGCATCTCTATAGTTGCAATATATAAGTACAATTATTAACATTTTAAAATGTAAAATAAGTACAGAGAAAAATGTATTTTAATCTCTTGAGATAAAAATTTTTTGTATATAGTATAGTTAACTTGCCATTTCTCATTCCAAAATGAGGCAAATGATAGCTGCATTTTTTAAAAGCACTACTATTTTAAGAACATCACAATATTTCAGAAATAAATTCAGGGAACTAAAAGAACATAGGAAAACCTATGAATTCTGGAATTAAGTATTAGGGAATATTGAATTTGGTCTACATTTTTATACTGTACTTTTATAAAACAAAATGTATACACATAAAGCCAAGGAAAGGTTTTTTGCTTTTGTTGTTTTTCATTCACTGCTTGGGGGCTTGTGTTGGAAAAATGTTTTATATCATTGATTTAAATCACTTAGGGGAAAATAAAATGTATTCTAGACCATGAAAAATATGTATAAAGGTGCCAAAAGACACATAAAACATTTTTGGGGGGCTATAGAATACAGTTGTTTTCCTGTGAATGCTTGTCTACATAGATTTTATTCTCAGTATGCATACTTAAGCACACAGATCAAATCAATACTTCCAGAAGTGCCTCCTGATACCGTGCCTGTACTCATGAGATCAAATTGTCTGAGCATATCACTGTGGATATCCAACTGATCCAGATATGACCTAAAAGGAATTTTGTTTGGGTTTTGTTGTTGGTTTTGTTTGTTTGTTTTTTTAATTTTTTGCAGAGGGGGTTTAGTTTGATTGAGTTTTATAGTGGAAAAAATAAATGAGGAATAACAATGTGTCCCCAAAAGTAATACTTGCTATTATGTTGATGCATAAACAAATTCATGTTTTTTTTTTATTGGAAGAAATAGAACTATTAAAAAGCCAAGTGAGAAATGCCCAAAAGTAATACTTGCTATTATGTTGATGCATAAACAAATTCATGTTTTTTTTTTTATTGGAAGAAATAGAACTATTAAAAAGCCAAGTGAGAAATGCTCTTGGATGAGTAAGATCTTTAACACTGTGGGATATCCATAGTAGAAGAAACGTGTCAAGCTGTTAAACCTGATGTAGTCTTCTATACTTACTAGACATAGTGTATTTATTAATAACTGGTATTACTAAAACTTGAGGAAAAATGCTGAAGACCCACCCAGATAACTTGCACTCTCTGAAAAATGGGTACTATATACTTTTCATATATTTTAGGATAATTAGTCTCATCTGAAAATAACTACATACATTACAGCAAGTTCTAAGACATCTTAAAGTAGCAGGGACCTCTAGAAAGAGACTATGAGAGATGGGATATATCTGGCAGAGAAATATATTCTTTGTCTGGTCTCCAGATGTGCTTTTCCACTGCCATGCAATTGTTTGCGGCAAATAATGTTTTGTAAGTACATTTATTCTTAGGAAAAAAAAAAAGTTTATAGCTATAGAAATGCTTTTATGTGACCAGAGGGAATGATCTAATTTCTTCAACACGTCTGTTAGCACTCTGCAAAGTTCTGTATGACGTTTTCAGTTTCCCATGCTCTGCCAGTGAGCAAGAGCCCAATAAGCAACAATTCCTTCCTTCCTTCCTGCCTTCCTGCCTTCCTGCCTTCCTGCCTTCCTGCCCTCCTGCCCGCCTGCCCGCGTGCCTTCCTAATATTTAGAATTAAACTGGACAATGTCCTGAGAAATCTATTGTAGCTGACCCTGCTGTGAGCAGGTGAAGTTAAATTAGATGAGCCCCAGAGGTCCCTTCAAGCCAGAGTTATGCTGGGGTTCTGTGATGCCCTGTAATTGTTAGGACAGAATTGCCTTTCAGACATTTTTAATAAAGCCTCTTAGAATTTACTTCTATGCAAGTATCTAATTAGTCACCAAGAGTGGAATTCATCTTACCTGTAGCTATCCATTAATTAGTCTGTGTAAACTATATCACTCTGTAGTAAATGAAGAAAAATGGCACCATCTGCTTTAGATATCCATTCTGGGGTAGTATGCAAACTTTTCTCTTTTCCTTAATATACACTATTCTTCTTCTTTATACTTTTGGTTTTGGCAAAGGAACTGAATATTGCTTTGACTTTTCTGTTCATGTAATGTATGTGGATTGTGGAGCTCACAAAGACATTTGAAAGATAAAACCCAGTAGAACCAGATATGAATGTTAACAACACATCTCAGAGAACTAGAGCTACTCCACAGTACCTAACTGGATTTACTTTTATTATTTATAGAGTAAAACATGCATGAAACAAATATTTTACTGAAGTGGATTTTCATCCCTCTGTTGAGTCACCTATTTTCCCTGCCTAAAGTGTGTTCAATATTTCATTATTTCCTTTAAGACTGACTAACATATGAAATAGAAACTGAAAATATTATTAATAATACACAAATTGGCACAGTACTACAAAGCTCTTCATACTCAGTATCACTTTGTTTAAAATCTTGCTTTGAAAAATTTCAAATTTTGATTAAGTTATTAGTTAAACACTTCTAGCAGAAAGCAAAGCTCAGAAGTTTGTTTTTTACACACTGTTTTTCTTCATAATGTAATGCGTTTTCAGCTTTCTCCTTAATCAAGTTCCATTCAATTATAGCAAACAGTGTACACTTGGTTTCTGAGAAATGTTGAAACTAAATGACTCCTTTGTCTTCTAATTTTGCTTTATCATATTGAATTGTTTATGTTATATTCACTAGATTTATCATCACTCATTATTCCTTTAAGCTTTGTCTCTTATCAGTTCTGCCAGATATATTATTATCATCCCATTTTATTTCCCTGTTCTCAGTAGCTGTAACCATATGCTGTTTTTAAACACATCATTATATCCGCTACATCAAGAAGGGAAATACTTTTAACATAGCGAAGTTACTAACTATGTAGGTTAGCGTGGAATTTCATGCAAAGTGTTTTGAACACTGATCTATTATTTGCACTGTGTTTTTAACTGCTAGAAGCTTGAACTTGGTAACTTTCCAGGCCTCTTTCACAAGCAGACATTTTCCCTAGAGTTCTGATAAAGAAGACACAGAAGTGTTAATGCAAGCCTGGCCTGCTTCTGGTTTTATTTAAGTGCAACCTGCTGCCCTGCAGGCAAAAATATTTTGATAGTCTGTAACTTCTAACAGTATTTTCTACTCTGACTACTTTGTCCTCAGACTTCCAAGCAAGCCAGATGTAAAGGAAAATATGTGGGAATTCTACGTAAATGGCTGTCATAACAAGAAAAAAAAATAAAAAGAAATTAAACCTTTCATTTAAAAACTATACATAATTTGATATTTTCTATGTTCCTGTATCAAAGTGCATTAAAATTCCCTTTTGAGCTGATTACTACCTTCTGCTTTCTAACCATCGAAATTATTCTAGTAATATTAAATGTCTTCTAAGCTTTTCATTGTCCATCTGCACAGAGGTTCATTTTGCTTGATATTCCCAACTAGTTTAAAGCAGAAAGAATCATGATATTGGGAATAAAACTCTTGGTATACCTGCCAGTGATAGCAGATGTTGAGTTTCAGGTATGAAGTAATTTGAGAACAGTATCTATGACAGTCGATCGCACCTGTTGTTTAGAGTTTCAAAGACTGTGAAATCTGTGAGCATCACCTACTCCTGGAACAGAGAAATCCTCAGTAGCATCTTCTGTCTTTGAAAAATAGTACTCTAAGAAACTTCCTACAGACATAGTTAACTTCCATACGATTGGAAAAAAACAAACAAACAAAAAATTATAAACAATAATTTTAAAAAAAGGACATTGACTAGTACAAGTATTTCTAACTTAGGGAAGTTATTGTTTTTCCAGTAACTCAAAAGTTTTTACTTGTTTTTTTAAAATACTATCAGCATTCTATGTTAAGATTGACTTAATATGTAGATTTTTGAACCACCTGAACTATATAACATTTGGGCTAAAATTTATCAGCGTAGCAGGTGTACTGTTTTGAAAATCTTAAAATGTCATTTATATGGTAGGTTCTGAGGAGCCTAAAATGATGAGGATTACTTTTCTTTGAAGACTAGCAAATGAAAGAGATAAGGTGTTCCATGCATCTCACATTTTGCGTTTACCTTTCAGAGCAGTTAGTGCAAGTACTGAATTATTTGTGCTTTGCTCTTAAACCTTGTTTTGAATATATTCAAAATAAATCATAATTATCAACTTCTGCAGTTTAAAATAACAAAGGATTTTAGAGTCATGAGAACCTCTGAGTAAGTCTTTCTCTTGTTATTTATTCGAAAAACCTATTATTTGGTGTTACATGAAAAGCATCCCAAATGCACAGATTGCTCCTCAAAGACACTGTTACATGCTCTGGAGTTAAGTTGTCCTTAGGGATGATTTAGCAGCATTCAGAAGTGTAAACACTGTCAGTTCAGCTGTTGCTTCAGCTTATTTGAGCAAGTAAAGAGGTTCCTGTATGATTCCCTTGAGCGTGTGACTGCTCACCCGCAGAGATAAGTTCTGATAGTATCTGGGATCTGAACCAAAGAGAGGACTACAATAGGAGGGTTGTACTATTGGATTTTAGTGCAAGGTCTCCAGTCCTGTGATTGAAAAATCTTGTTCAAAATCTTAGCAAACTTGACTTGCACTGAAGTTTAAATAATGTGAATTCCTGCTCAGAAAAAAAATAATAAATATTTAATGGAAAATAATTATTTTCATTTGATTGAGATCTCTGCTTGCATGGACATTACAGTAAAATAGAGGAACTGTTGGCTAACCGTTATCTATAAGTTTTGATTTTGTTCTCAAATCAGTCATATCTGTGCAAATGTAAAGAGGCTAGTATGCTTTGGAAAATAAAAAAACGAACTTCTAAAATGCTGTAATATGTGTTCACAATGAAGGAATTTGTAGGATGGGGAGGATGAAAAGCAAAAATCATATGACATGGATGAGGAACACTGTAGGGTGAGGACAAGACAAAACAAATGGGTGCATGGTGAGATAACAGGGCATAGGATATTCAGGATGATATGTTTAGGAACAAGACTTGGAATAGTACAACATGTTATTGGCCTGAAGAAAACTAAGTTTTCTCTACACTTCCTGGGTACCCCTCAGCTCCTGTCAATGTATCTATCTTAAAAATTTCCATATTTACTCTGGTGGAAGCAAGAGGTACCACCTTCTCACAAGTAAAGCAGTAGCCCTACTACGGTGTGCCATGTTGCCTCATCATTTTACCCTCTCATTGCCTCAAATTTTAACAGGGAGGTAGAGTTCTGAGCAAGAGTGAGTTCTGCACCTCAGACCTTTGACCAGAGAGTTTGTCTTATTTCAGGTAGCCAGTAAATCTTTATGTGCAGTTATGGAAAACATAAAATGACTTCATAAGCCAATCCTGTTTTTTCCTTTGATGTCACATGGGTCACTTTGTCATAAAGATTAAACTGATTACTCAATACTCTTGAGATAATTGTGCCTGATTAACAGTAGGCTGCCCTGTGACTTGGCTTGGCCTCCCAGCAATTTTTCATACATAGCTTTTCTTTTTTCTTCTTCTTGAAAAGAAAGGCACAACACATTTTTCACTATTAGTAAGTACACAGTGTGGAGCTGGAGCGATTTCTCTCAAGTCTTTGTTGTCTCTGCTCTGCTTCAGAAATTAGAGGTGCCTTAAATACCTTTAAATGACTGTTCCTAGCACTGTCAATTTGTCCAAAATTAAGCAGTTGCTAAGTGTTGGTTTGCAGAAGAAAAAGGCCATACCTATTCTGCATATCTAAAATGATCAAGAATATACCAAATGAAAAACATTTTTTTGTTCTTATGGCTGGAAAAGGCTGCTCCCCATCCAAAGGTTGTAACTTACAGCTTTTTGGTCGCTATTTTCTGTATTGTGGGCTAAAAAAATAATGATTTAGCCTACCTTGGCATGATTTATTGTAAAAGATCTTTTTTTTTTCATCCAGGTTGGGCAGGTGCAAGGCTGTTAATCTTTACTTACATCATGATTTGAATTGTACTGTCATATATTCAAATACCAAAGAAATTATGCCATTTAAAGCATGATAAACATTAAATTACCTGGCAATTCAGTCATTGTGTGTATCACAAGCAGATTTAATACTACTAACTCTAAAAAAATAATTTAAGAATAACTGTTTAGAACTTTTTCTGTTCAGAATTTGTTTAGTAACTCAACAATTGAGTCAGGAAAGTTCAGAGGGGATAAAATATGCTGATGTTAGTCCCTTTAGAAACATGAGTTCCTATCCAGTCTTTCACGGTAAAAGTAGGAATGAAAGAATCAGAGTATTTTTATTTACACAAAACAGCAGTTATATTCCAAGGCTGTGCTTCTGTCATGGGTAGTGCTGTGTCTTTAAATCCTGGAGCCAATTGTTCAGCCATTGCATAACATGGTTATCCAGCTGACTTCTGGACATTTGGTCTAGATGGATGTTGTGAGGAACAGTATGAAAAGCTTTGCTGAAGTTTGGAAAGATTACATCTACTGACTTGCCTAGATAACTAGGTGAGTTACCCTGTTGTAGAGAGAAATCAGGTTTGATAAGCAGGACTTTCCCTTCATGAGGCTGTGCTGGCTGTGACTGAGATGTTGTCCTCCAGGTGTTTTTCAATACTTCCCAGAATAGTATTTTCCATTATTTTAGTGGACACTGAAGTGAGACTGACAGGTCTGTAGTTTCCAGGATCCTTCTTGAAAACCAGGACAACATTTGCCATCTTCCAGTCAGCCTGGACCTCTTTGGATTCCAAAGACTACTTAAAAATCATTGATTTTAATGGATTACTTTGAATATATTTATCTTTGTAAATATTAGTAAAAGTAATAATTTTTTTATTGGTGAGAGGAATTTAATTGCTTTTATACTTCAATATAGAAGCATTCTGAGGGAAGTGGAATTTTAACAAAATACAGAATTATTAGTGGTATGGAAGGAAATCTAGATTTTATTATACACCTCAATTATAAAAATGAGATACCTTAAACATTCTTTTAAGAACTAACCTCAGCATGACTGTTTGTATTTGCATTTGATTTGAAGGGTAAGAACTATCCAGTAAACAATTTTTTTTTTCTCTATTGAAGAGAAAAAAAGGTCTCTGATACTGGACAATTTGCTACATGTTTTTTATTCTGAAGGGCGTGTTTCAAACTTTATATTACATCATGCTCTAGTAGTTCCCCTGAAAGTTAACCTTGGTACCAGGTGTTTCACTTATTCTAGCGTTTGTGGCTTCTACAAACCTTTTTCATGTGAGTAGAGTATGTTTCAGACCTTTAGAAATATCATTATTTCCAAATCTGAAATACAGTCAGCCTCTGAAATTACAGAACTCTTCGTATGTTGGTCTTTCCAACATGCATTGCGTCTGATTAGCCCACCTCTCTCTCCATGAATCCTCATAATATTTGGAAGGGGAAGAATCAGTACCTGTTTAGACACGCTTAACTGCAGCTTTTAGCTGTGGCTATATGACGTCTGGTAAACAAGCTTCACATGCTGACTAGATTTATGTGAATGTGGTTACAACAGAGGTTCTTTTAGGCCATTTTTTAAAATTAAATTTTTTTAGTATTTTGAAATTAAAAATCTCTACTTTCAAAATTAAAGAATATAAATTAAGATTTCATTATCAGGATTAGAAATTGACTTCATTTACTACTTTTTTTTTTCATTGGTCAATGTCAAAAAGCAGGGGGGAAAAAAGCGAAGCGATTTAGTTTTTTTCTGTATCATGCTTTGAAGCAGATGTCTTCTACTTATTTCTTAAGTTAATTCTTCTATCCAAGATAAATAATTTTTTTCTTTCAGTAACCATTTGCCTTTTATATTCCACCTTTTTCCTTAATCTCAAATGTACAAAGGAAATAGTGTGTCTCTCAGTGATGCTCTGGTGTTGAGTTACAATCCTGACCACCTATAAAATTGTGAACCATTACATCTTACAGTTTTTATTTAAGACTACTGGACAGTCATCATGTTAAAAGACAGTTCCCTGTTCAAGACTGAAAAATTGAGCCAAGTTCTATACTACTGACTCATCCAAAATTCCTTAGTTATGGGAGATTTTTTTCACTATAACCTCACTGGATTTTTTTCCAAATTGAATAGACAGACTCAAGATAAAGTAAAGAACTGTTAAATTCTGTTATTTACCTTCCATTCACTTAAAGATAGTAGCTTCAGGAATTGTATAAAATTAACATGTGTTGACAAGGACTTGGCAAAATTTCAGAATTAACACTCCTATGTGGTCATTAGTCCAGGTGATGAACCTCAGTAGCTCACATAAATATAAGGATATAAGAATCGCTTGGTTAGAAATTCAGCCTTTAAATTTTTGCTTATGTTAAGATTTAGGTTATTCATATTAACAAAATGCTGTATGTATTAGAATTGCCAGCTCCTCCTGGAATAAAACCACCTGAATCCTTCAACCACAGTATGCAGTGAAAGCTGTACCTTCATTGGGCATGGGGCATGTCAATATAAATTCCCTGTATTTTACTTGAGCTGCTTCTACAGGCACAGTGTCTATTCGACAATCAGTTAGATAATTTGTTTCAGTTATTCTTCCATGAACTGGTATGGCTGATCAGGAATTGGCACTAGTGGCATAGAAACTATGCATCGAATTTTGGTGTAGAACGAAACACACTGTCCTTTATTCTGCTTGATCATCTTTGGGTTTATGTTTGTCTGCCTACCCCAGCCTACATCCCCAAATTACTGGGGTCACAGGAGAGGTCTTTGAGACCACGAGAAGGAAATGGCTGTAGGCTCCCTTCTAGTTTAACATTATGCCCTTTCTGTCTCCTTTTCGAAAGCATGCTAACATGTCTGACACAGCATCCAGTGAAGTGCTTGAACAAATAAATTGTTTGAACATCTTGGGACTGATAGAAATTCCTGAGTTTTCATAAAATGAAATGCTGTTGCTTTTCATCTTTTGAGATGAAATTTGTGCTTTGGGGCATCCTAACACACTTATGAGTTTTGGAGTCTTGGAAAACATTGCAAACTTCATCATCCCAACTTCTGAAAGAGTTCTTTTTATCCTTTCAGTTTTTATAATTAAAGTTACAGTACCTTCTATATTTCTTCTGATTTTAGAGATCTTTCTTTTTTTGGTTCTTAAATCAGTAAGTCTTCAATTTGTGCTTCATAACTGTAAAATGAATGCTGTAAACATACAGCAGATAAGTGTAGATGGGGGCCTGCCTTTAGTGCAGCGACAGTTCTTTCCCTTTGCATGTTTTCTTGAGATAGCTAGAACCTCCTTTATAATTCCTTTATCATATTATGAAATATTTCAGACATCTGAAAAATAATTATTATAATAGACATTTCTAAATTTGTGTGAGTAACTGCTAGATTGAAACTTCATCTGCAATAATAGGAGAGTCAGTAAAAGCTCAGAAATGAGAGAAAAAAGTACATATTATGATCTGCTCTTTCTCAACTGCAAATAATGTTGTAGTTAAGTCTCTTACATTTTAGAATTATGTTTCTTTGTAGCAAGTTGTCTTCACTAAAATACCTACTTAGACTTGAATGTAAATGTTACAGCTGTGTTCATAAGTGAGACTTCCATTCAATTTCTCGAAGGTACAGGGAAAAAAAATCAGTACTTATTTTAATTGTTCTGATTATTTACAATATACTTTTAAATTTGCCAGTTCCCATCTAGTAAATAAATATTCTGAGAGTGACTTTTCTTTCCTGGGAGTCTCCTGTATAGTAAGCATAAAAGGTTTATTGGTGCATCCACCTAAGGCTGCTGTTGCACTAATTAATTTGGGGTATTTTAAATTTTCTATTTAGGTTTCTCGTTTTGGTTTTCTGTGCCTGTTTTGCTCTGGAACATATCCATAAGACCAGATATAAACAATGTTCACATGAGCTGTAATGTTAACAATAAGATACTACTTCAATTCCATTAGCAGAATTCTCATTTGAAAGGCAGGGCATTTTTTTTATTTCTCAATGTTATGATAAGACTACATGTAAATATCTACAAATACTCGTTTCTGTAGGCATACATTTCATAAGAAAGCAAGTTCTGTATGCAATCCTACAAGCATTTGCTAATAGGTGTAATGCTTCTTGTTATGAACTTGATTTTACTTCAGTGCAAGTGGCAGAATCTAAGCCTCTGCTAGCTGTATATGTTTTGTTACACCAATTTTAAAATCCTTGTAGGCTCTATGAGTTTTTCCTGTTAAAAATGTAGATACTTTCTTAATGTATATAATGTATCAGTCTTATTTTTTTCCAAAGCCTTAGTGTGGGTAACAAAAATTGTCTTTATCAAATGTTAATTTTTTTTTAATTAGGGAAAAGGGGAAAAAAAAAGGCAAGTGAAACTTCAGTGACTTATCATTAGATAAGGATACTTCAAGTGATTTTTACTGAGGCACCTTTTTTGCTATTTAAAAATCATTATTATTATTGCTATAGCAACTGTTGAAAGTATCATGCCCCGTTTGCAGGGTAAGGAAGTGTGGGTCATACAAATGATACCGATGTTTTCAGACTTCATTTGTAAAGGCTGTTTAAACAACCATTTCACTGAACTCCAGCCCTATAAATATTGTTCTGTATGTTTCAGAGCTATTAAAGCTTAATCCACTACATTTGTAATGGATGGTTAATCACTACTCTTTACTAATTTCAAAGGAAAACATTTCAATACCAACATTTGCTGCAGTAAGATAACTTCATTTATACTAATTAAAAAATTACCTTGATGAGATTGCAAAGTATCCACTCATAATCAACTAGTTCATTATAAGATTTCTGAATACTTTTTTTTCAAAATCTTTGCTTTTAGACATTGCCCTACTTTAAAAACGGCTTTGGTTTTGTGGCACTACAGGTTGCTGTTATATGCAGCTTTCACTTACCAATCAGTTAAAACACCTTTATGAAGCAAGTGTGATACAAGCTTGATTAGGTTATTACTGGTAACTATTTCATTCAGATTTATGTTAAGAAAAAACATAGTAAGAGTGACAAGAAAAGGAATAGCAATTACTCAAGTACTGAAGTGTTTGCCTATGTATAGAGCAATCCCTTGGAATGTAATTTGCTGGGCATAATACAGCATTGGCCTATAAAATATAAGCAAGTGCTTACGCAGGTGCATTGCATCTGTGAAAATGAAGTAAATAAATGACTCATCCTTCCAAGCAGTGGGAGGTAAGGTCAACATGTTTTTGTTTCCCAGGAGATGACAGATGATGAGGTGAGATTTGATTTCATAATTGAAAGTCTCAGCAGGCTCAAAAGAAAAACAGCACAGTGTTTCAAGGGGGAAAAAATACTTCAGTGTACCCTACTATTCTTCAGTTCTTGATTTCTTTAAATTCAGATGCATAACTGTAAATTTCAAAGTTATAAATAAATACTAACTAAACATTGAAATAACATTTTCCATTTTGGAACAGGTGATAACTTTATATATACAATAATTGTAATATGTGTGTTTCATAAATGCTTTTTTAAGGTCAGATTTTGCATTAAATTATGCTTCTGCTCTGACTGTAAAGGACATTGATTGCTGCTAGTGGAACAAACTGCGCAGAGTTCTGCTCATGAACATAGCTGCTGTGTGAGTACAGCCATTCCCACTGCCTTAGTTTTGCAGTAGTACCTTTAACGGGCTTGAAACTGGCAGATTCTTAAATGCTTCATCAGAACTCAGCATTTGTTTTCCCCCTTCAGATCCTAGTCAGAATTTCCTAGACTGTGAAATAAAACCTTTGAAATGTGATGGAGGAAATCAAGGAGTAACACTGAGTGACTTTTCAGAATAAACTGCCTTTGAATATTGTGGGACTTTCGCTATTGCTTCTGCATTTGATTTCTTGACATTATGCTTGAAATTAGATTAACAGACTTTACTTAGGCAGATAACGCATGTTTCTAAATATAAAATTTAAATCAAACAAGCAAAAACCCCCACGTTGTAGTAATCAAGTAGAAACTTTCCTGCCCTTTCTCAGATAGTTACAATGGTATTTAAATTAATTAATTGCATTGCCTTTTATTTTATTTAGGAGCAAAATTTTTTTTCAGTCGAAGCATCATTTCAGTTAAACTCCAAATATACAACCTGAGTCTACAACTGACTAAAATATCTGATCTTACAGATCACTGCAATAAGCCTGCATGTCATACCTACTACATATTCTAAAATTGCTGTCTTACATGAGAGATAGGTTTGATCAGAGTTGTAATTACTTTAATTACTTTTTTTACATGCTATCATTTGGATTCCTAAGATTTCCTTTATAAAGACCAAANCCCCCAACCAAAAAAAAAAAAAAAAAAAAAAGTATGTAGGTGTAGGCCCATCAAGAAAATACTTACTAGAATGTTAAAAATCTGTTCTTTGCTAGACATTAGGTTTCATATGTTACAATAGTTAAAAATAAAATTGTAGTCCTGGGGATGAAAGGGAGTTGTTTGTGAAATTTGGATGAGATTTTAGCATTATTCTTTGAGAAAAAGATTTCTAGATTAATTGTTATCAAACACACATACATCTTTTGCCTGGTCCAAGAGTTTTCTTTGCTTTTTGCTGAACAGGGATTTCCCTGTCAGTTAGCAAAATCTATTGACAATGTCATTATGTCATGGTATCAAACTAGGAAGTCCTGCTTTTTCCACTTAAATCTATACAAGCTAATTGCACATATTGTTGATACAGTTTTCTTCAGGTTCTTGCTTCTCTTATTAGTATTGTCTAGTTCTGTGGTTTCTTGGTTTCTTTACTTGGCCCTTTTGCCTTTCATGTCCCCAATTTTATATCAACTCTTTAAGTACACCAACCACAATGACAGAAATTTACTCTTTCCTAACAATATTTGAAACAGAAGAAGAGAAATTGCCCCTGAAAATGTGATTGTAGGTTGTCTATGAAGCTGATTATATAAAGGCTACATAACCAAACCATAATTATTTCTGAACTGTTTTCATTTTGAGTTTATTTAAGAAAAGGAAGAATGTCCTGATTGAGAAGTGTTGAGGAATCCCTTCAGTGCTACTATCTCAGTGAGCAGCCGCAGTGGGAGCCACAGGTTGAGCTCTGGGAGCCCAAGAATTGCCAGCTCTTTGCACAACAAAGGGCCTGGGGATCTGTGGCCCAGCCAGGGGATCGGACACTCAGAGACACGGCAGGAGCTGAGGGTTCCAGACTTTCCTGTGCTTAGACTGCGTGAGGCTAATAGCCCAGGGGGTCCTTTGACTGGGGTCTCTCCTTGGAGGCACCAACTCGAGCTGGTTTTCTGTTACTTAGAGCACCAAGATGGGTTCATCTGTGACTCTGTTGGGGGAAATCTGGGGCCGAGCCAACTGGGAAACCTGGAGTGACTGTGTGAGGGGTGTAGCTTCGAAGGGGTCTCAGTCCCAGCTCAGGTGTGCGAGTGTGACTGACAGAGTGGCTCCTGGAGGGCCGGTCAGGGAAGTTTCCTTAACAGGAAGCATCAGTAATGCTTTTTTTCCTAGGCAAGATACCAGCTCTCACTACTGAACTTATTTCTCATCCTTCATGCTTCAATGCTTAAATTGAACAGAAAAAAATGGAGCAAACAGTAGTAATGTATAGATTTTCTTAATTGCTGACAATGATCTATGCACAAATGTATAGTTTAAAAATACTCTTGGAATTTTATTAGAGAGTTCCAATTAAAAAAACTCTTGCCTTTTTTCCTGAATTCTTACTGTGTCTGAAAATGTTTGCAAATAAGTGTGTACAATATCTGAGTTGAAAAGTGCAAACCTAGCCAGGGGTTCTGCAATGGTGGTACCAATTCCTTCAGAATCAAAGTTACCATCAAAATAGTTTTCTATTTTGCATACTTTCTGTTTTCTAATACAGAGAAAAAAACCCATAGTTTACGAAACAGTAAGTGCAAGGTATATTTATTGAATATTATATGAAAGGCAGTTAAATATGAAATTAAAGTAAAATACACACATCTTCCAAGTATTTGCAAAGCAAGGGAGTTAATGAGAAACTGTTTTTTACTGCCAGGATCCATAACTTATTTGTCATGTTACTTAAAACTGTCTTCTTGATATAATCAAAGGCCAGTCTCCAAATTAGCTAAAGTCTGCCTGATGTTTTATTGTTCATAAAGCATTCCAACTGTGATGCCTCGTGGTGTTGATTTAATCTCTTGATGCTTTATTTAGCAGATATCGAGTATCATAGACTGTCAGGTTATAAATTTGCATCTGGAAAGGATACAAGCCTTTAGGAACTCCTATGCAGTGCAACATGCTGGAATATGCCAGGGAAGGAGAATAGAACCTCATCAGCTAAGGCTTATCTGGCCATGCTTTTTGTCTCATTCATGTTTGCATTCAAAGTATGTTTATGATTTGTGGAAAGAGCTCTGGAAGCAGAGATGGAAACCAGTAGTCTTTTCTGGCTGTTCTAATAACAGAACTAGAAAATTAGGTCCTCTCCTCTCTGAGTGTTTAGTGCTCTTTTCTACTGATCTAAAAGCATCCATGATAGAGGTTATCTGTCATTGTGGAGTACTTAGAAATGGACTACAAAAAGTGCTAGAGGAAACTAGTATTGTCTAAATGAAGAAAATTAAAGAGGATAAATTCTGAAACTCCGTCAGTCTAAACAAAAATAAAAGGCAGATCAAAAAGACTTTGAAGAACAACTAGCACAATGTGTCTTATCTATTAACATGGTTTTCCTCTGTATTTCAAGAGCACGATGTCAGTGAGAAAGGTTGAATAAAGATTAAAAAAAAAATGGAGAAGCCAGGGACGTTACAGAAAAACTGAAATCAGTCCTTACATCTTTTTTCACTTTATTCTGTCTTCACTTACAAGAAACTGAGGTAACATTTAGGTTGGATTCCTTCTTTGAATGGGAGTTTTCAAAATACCTTTTTTGAAAAATAATCTACCTAAGTGATAGCTGAATAAGCAGAGAAAATGAGCATTAGAAATTTTTGATGTCTTCAATGACAAGTCACTTTCAAGCAAGACATTAACTGTGATGACCGAAAAGATTTTAGGAGAACTCCAGGAAGCTACAAGCCATAAGACTGATGTCCTGTTGTATCAGGTAAGGTGATAGAAATAGTATTTTAGAATAGAATTAGTGAATACACAGCTAAACATTACATGGTTAGGAACAATCAATATGTCTGGTTTGGGATTTTTTTTTAAGATAAATTCTACCCTAAATCTTCTTGGAATATTTGGAAGAGTTAGCTCTTGTGTAGATAAAGGATTGATGGAAGCTTTCTAAATTCCAGAAGGCTGCTGCTGAGTCCCATAAAACAGATTTTTAAGGAAAGGGAACAGCTAGAGGGTAGAAAACAGTAAAACAGTAAATGTTTATTGTAGCTGAAGATCAGCAGTGAAACTCTACAAGCCAGTAAGTTCTTTAATGCCTTGAAAATGGAGTAATCAGTGAAATGAAAAACAGTTCACTGAGGAAATCAAGTTAATCAGTTAAGAACTGTAGAAGAGTCTTAGGACACTGTGGAATTGTACTATGAAATGGCATAATGAAGTTGAGCATATGTTTGAAATGGTGCACAGGCACAGAAGGTCAATTAAAAAATCCTGACTCAGTTTACAGTGACAAACTAAGGAGCAGTATTTGGGGTTCATGCCTGATACTTGTATAAAGTGTCAGCTCAGTATAAAGTAATCATCAAAAAATCCCAAATCAAGCGTTAGAAATTATTAAGAAAATAAATGGAATATTCTATACCATCAAAGATACAGTATAGATGTTTGTATCTTGAGTGCTTGCAGTTTCTGTCTTCCCATCTCTGTTTAAAGAGATATAATGGAATAATGAACAGAGAAGAAGATCGAAGTTATTAGCATGAAAGCTATCAAAGCTATATCAGAGCTGAAGAAAAATAGGAGACTAGCAGAGAGACTCATATGTTTGATCTGTTCTTGCCTTTCTATAATCATTCATTTAAAGTACTTCTAGAGAATGAAAGCTCCTGAAATCAAACAATAAGGCAGTTTATCACATTTCCTGTGATAGAATTTGGAGTTTCATCCTCATTGTGACAAAAGTCTTGGTTGGTTGTCATGAATCAATGTTAAACAAAAAGATAAGAACAAACTCTTTTGGGCTTACCTAAGTGCAATTCAGTAGTTGATTTTTTTACCTTGAAATGCCAACATAATCTGACCCTTTTACAGTAACATTGATTGTTTTATAGTTTTGCTTCTCCTTTAAAGAAGACATTTTTGAAAGTCTGTTACTTCCTTTAAAGTCCTTGCAACACTGCTGTGAACAATTGATTATATTATCCCTCTCCTCTACCTTTATTTTTTTCCATGAGTAGTTCAAAGAAGGCATAAAATCAGTTGAAGTTTATTCCTAGAGATAACTTCTGAAATGGGAGTTTTCACATGGAAGGGCACATGGCCTTATTGTTTCACAAGTTCATTTCTTCTCTCTCACAGTCCCTGAAATAGAAGTTTCCAGGCGAGAGGTATGTTTAGCAAGAACTTGGAACAAGTGTCCCAGGAGCCTTGCTCTTAACCAACACAAGGATTAAGAACCTGAAAACTCTATCATGAAGCCTAGGACTTATTTTAACTTCCTTTTCTAAAAACTTGATCTTGTTAGAGAAATGGAGCTTAAAATTTTGGCTTCCTTGTGACAGCAAGAATGCAGTACTTGTTCCAAATTTTGACAGCTGTTGAGGTACAGTTAATGTCAAAAAAAGCTTATATTCTCTTTCCCAGCAGAAAATCCTGCAGAGTAGGTTTGTCTAGTGGAAAAGGAATACAGAGGGCTAAGGCAGGGCTAATGAAGCAATTGTACCACCTGGAAATTTTGAATGCGTTTGGCCAATTGAAGTCACAAATTTAATATGCCAATTGAGTTTTTTTCAAAAAATAACCAACTAGATAAAATCCTCAGTGGTGAGTTTGAAAGTTACAGAACCTATGCTGCTTTCATTGTTTGTTCTGAAATTGTCCCTGACAGCTGAGGTGAGTAAATCTTCTTACATAAATCATTATGAGCATTTTGAACTCCCTCAGGGTGGTTACAGAACTGCAGATGAAAAGGGCTTATTCAGTCAAACACAAGCCTGTTCTTCAGGGTTTGAGGATTTCTACCAAAATCACTTTGGAAAATGAGAAGCAAATGTAGCTCTTAAAAACAACCAATAAAGTATCCACACCTAAGAAAACAGACTCCAATGTTCCCACTCTTCCAGGATTTTTTGGTCTACTTTGTATTTAAAAGTTACTGATTTCCAGTTTGTCTTTTGTGTTTGTTTCACCATGTGTTTCTGCTTGTCACAGAATCACAGATTCACAGAATCACTGGGGACTCTCGAGATCAGGCAGTCCAATCCCCCTACCAAGGCAGGGTCACCTGCAACAGGAGGGTTTTGAATGTCTTGACAGAGGGAAATTCCATTACCTCTCTGGGCAGCCTGTTCCAGTGCTGTGAGAAGTTTTACTCATGTTGAAGTGGAACTTCTTGCGTTTTAATTTATGGCTCTTGCTCCTCATTCTGTCACTGGGCACCACAAGAAGAGTCTGGCACCATGCTCTTGGCATCCGCCTTGAGATATTTATATGTTTTAGTGAGATTCTTTCTCAGTCTTCTCTTCCCTAGACTGTCACCAGACTGTAGTGCCAACTCTTTAATCTTTCTTTCTAAACCCTTAAAGAGCATTACTCTTTGAATTAGTGTTGTCTAACTTGAAAAGGGAGTCCATTGTGTATTCTATGTTACAACAGTTTCACATCTTTCATAGGACAGGTGGTAAGTATCCTTATAATCTAATCACCAACAGGCAGCAGAAATAGATTTCGATACTTCAAGATTATAAGTGGGCTAAAATTCAACTAATGGCTAATTAGCTAAATGCATGAGCAATTGAAGCCGAGACATCTGCAAAGTAATTACTCTGTTTCACCCCTTAAATAGGTGTGAATGTGAAAATGCTCAGAATGCAAATAGTTCTAGGTCCACACAGTAGCAGAGAATGATTACTAAAGCTCCCATGGGGAGAAGATAGCAGTAGTTTGTGATAGTGGCTTTGTGTATGCTGGGGAAAACAGTAGTAAACCCTAATCATCATTATGGTATATTTCTCGACATTCCATTAAAGTTTGTTGCCTATCAGAAAGGTAAAAAAATCTGAATTTGTCTTAAGTTTAATATTACATTGCAATAATACTTCAAGGGAAATCATAGAAACATAGAATCGTTTTGTTTGTAAAAGACCTCTAAGATTGTGGGTCATTTTGCTCAACATAGAAATACTTCTTTAGGCTTTGGAAATACAGGACCTTTATATGGCAGTGAATACCTGTTGTATAGACTTACATTTTAAGAAGAATTTTTTTTTTTTGCTAGGCATTGTTGAAAGCTCCTTATGAAGCCCTGTGTTACTATGCAATACTGCTTTACTCTGTATTTGTCATATCTTTAATGTTTCATGAATGCCCAAATTCTTAGTAATTTTTTTTCCACAGGGATGTCTTTTGTTTGTCTTTATTTGTGGAAAAAAATATTTATGGATAAACTAGAACCATGTGGGAAAGCTCACAGTGTCTTAACATAAAACATGAAGGCTCCATAACTCCAGGAAAGCATTCAGCAATAGGTCTTGTCTTCCTGCATCTAGAAAGTTTTGTTTGTTTATATGTTGGGCATTTATTTTGATTTTTTTTGCTTGTTTGGGTTTGTGACTTCTGAAACCCTACTTCACAGGAAGCTATCTAAAACACAATGCAAAGTTTTGTGCTTTTTCTTGTGTCCATGCAGCCACTGCAGGCTTCAGCAAAGAGGAGTAGAGGGAAGCTGGAAAATGCAGAGAGGGTAACCAAGTTTACACTGGAATTTTGATGAAGAAGAGAATAAGAAAGCTAATTTGTAAAACAAAGTGAAGAAACAAGACCTGGAATTTTGGTGGAGGAAAATGAACGGGCTAAAAGACAGAGAATAGTTGGATAAGGGATGCAATGGGACTGAGCACAAGTTTGTAGTGGAGATCTGAGCTGGGAAAACTGGGTTGCAGCGATCATGGGAAATGGCAGGAGAACAAAGACTCATTTGAACAGGAAGCAGGAAAGACAACATAGCAGGACATTTTGAACAGCATGGTTCTTAATATATACTTAGATGCTTTTTTGTTTTGTTTTATTATAACTGTTAAATTTTTCTTTTCTCTTTGATCATGGGTAGATTAACTTTTACTGAATAGAATCAATGCTAAAAGCATAGCCTTTTCTGGACTTGTAAATTTATGGAATAATAATATTTATGAGGTTATACAATCTATTTTTAGCTTCTTCTAGTCCCTTTCTCTGAATTTTCTTCAAAAATGAAGTCTACTGATAGCTTGTAGATAAGTAGAGTACAGTCTTTTCAAATATAAGTAGAGCACTTATTCCATGATGTATTTTCTAGGGGTAATCTATTAACATACCAATGGTTTTGCCAGGAGTGAGAGCAAGTGCTGTTCTGCTGGTATAAATGAGAAGGTGAGCAGTAGGCTGAGAATAAGGAGAGAGTACCAATGTAAGAGTAAAGATAGACAGTGCTCTTTTTTTCTAGACCAGGAAAAAGAAACTTCTATCATGCCATGAGGCAAAATCAGGATACCATAAACCTAGAGGTGCTGTTGCTATACCACTGATGTAGGATTTTATCTATATAAAGTAGTATTACAGCTGGAGAAATGATGGAGAGACTACTTGAAAGCATAGTTGTATAATGGTTTTATAATATCAGAGTTTCTCTGAAAATAATTATTTAAGGACTATGAGTTTTCCCATTCTCTAAGGCTTCTGTATTTTAAAACTTAGAGGCTAGGTTTGACAACAAAAATGTCCGTGTAGTCTGTCCTGAGTCCCTTAAAAAAAAAAAAAAAAATCTTGCTATCACTACTGAAATATGCCTATGATTCTGCTCCCTGCTCTTCTCAGATATCTCTGTCCTTGTTGGTGTAACAAACTTTTCTGGTAGTAAGTCTTGCTATGTTTATTTCCATGGAGCAGGTTTGGTTTGGAGGAAGGACCATTCTCCTCTTTCCTTGCAATGTTTCTGCTCACTAGTAGTACAGTAGAAGGGCAAAAGCAAATGGATATTTCATCTTTGCTGCTGGGAGTCATCCCTCTAAGGATAAGCCATGAACAAAGATAAAGCCTCTGTCATCACTAAGTTAATCTCTACATTAAAGAGCCTGTCTTTGAGCACAGTAAACTTTGGCTAAACTCTTTTGAAGGTACAGAGGGAAGGGAGAGAAAGGGAATGTCAGGGAAATAGGATAAATGTTCTCTGATTTAAGTGGAAAAAGCTATTCATGTAAGGGATCACGGGGGAAAATACTGCAAAATACAGAAATGTAAGTACTCTTGGGATCCTACAGAGTGCAAAGTATGAGCAATTAGATAGTGTTTTAACTTACAACAATGTATGAGTTGAGCTGATACATGTTCTCAAGTGGATGTCTTCAGTGGTATTTCTGAAGTCAACTAGAAGTATTGAGTGCTTTATCAGCTCACAAACTTATTAATTAGATCACGTGAATGAGTAGGATTTAGAGGCAGATACAGTGCAGGTAAAGTGGTAGGGGAAGGACAGGTAATCTGGGCTTTTTAGACCCTTCCACTTCCTCACTTATTAACTCAATGTTTTTATCCTCTCTCTCTTTCTCTCTCTCTCTCTTTTCTGTCTCTCTCTCTCTTTCTCTCTGAAACTCTTTGTCTTCTGGTACAACTGTCTGATCAAAAGTTAATCAATTTATTCACAGTATAATGTGTTAAAATCCAATAATTTCTGACACTGACGTACCAATACCCATGTTGCAAATAAATAAGTGGTCCTCCTTCAGGAGTCAGCTGAATTGGCTTTCATTTTGAAGTACATTTTAGCATCAGGATGAGAATGCCATCCTTTTCTTTGTGCAATAATGCTTCAAAATGTAACAATTTGTAAAGTACCATACAAAACTGAGATTGAAATGTTATTGTCAACAACTTTAAAAAAACCTCAGCAAAACCCCAAAAACCCTACACTGCAGTTAATTTCAAAGCTATGAAATATTGATATCTATCCTGTAACCTTGAGATCAAGTAGAAAGCAACTTCATATTTTATTTTTTAAATATCGGTTGTCTCTGTGTAAAGTCAGTTGATAAAATATTATCAAAGAATATTTGTATAAATATTCAGATTCTGTTTGTATATTTGTATATAAAGAATAAACTGTCATTTGTCCAAACATCTAAACAGTGGAAAAAATCCACTCATATGCATGTTGTTGGAAAAAAGGCATAGGGACTGCACCTGAATAGAGCTATTAATAATTCAGTTAATTTTCAAATAATATTTTGAGAGTGCTACTTGTGTAGTGTTCATTTTAACAGAGGCAACAGGGGTACATGAAAGTGTTCGGCCAAGCAGTAGCCAGTACCTGCTTTACACTGACCAGTGAATTTAGGTTTAGGTTTTTTCATTTTGCATTTCAATTGCTTATGTATTTCTGGAGAGATTTAGTTATTCATATTTCAAAATCACTGGCTGAAATGAGAAAGAATTGTCATGTCAGTCTTAGATGACAGTAAATTATATTGTTTGGCAAACACAGTAAAATTCTATAAAAAGAACATGAAATTGCAAGGGCCTTTTTATTGTTCATGATTTTTTTTAACTTGACCTAATTTCCTGGTAGCATATACCTTTTAATAGAAAACAAACACAGAAAGCCCTTTAATATATACTGACTTCATTTTTACCTTATTTTTTTTACAAAGGGAAGAGGGAAACAAGCCTCCCTTCTTATAGCTCCAATATCATATTCTGTGAATGCTTTACATTTCTTGGTTCCTTAAAGCAGAAGTTGTGATTGCAAGCAGTACCATTCTTTTCCCCTTTAACAATAGAAGAATGAATTATTAAAGGAATACTCAAGGAACTCTAGTTCTTACTCTTATTTTAATCAATGAGATCATATTCATCACTCTAGTAGATCTCAGTATCTTTACAATCTAAACAGGCATCCACTAATATGTGATAACTTACAGGATTTGATGTGAAAAGGATTTTCAAATCTACAGAAATTTCCTAGTATGCCTATGTAAGAATACTTTGTAGATCCAAAATTTTGAAACCTAAGCTGTTCTGTACTTTAGTTATTGCATTAAATAAAAGGGAGGGTGTCCTCATTTCTAGCAGTATTAGCAAAGGAATACAGGTAGAAATGTGTTTAGGAGAACTTTTCAAACTTTTTAAAATCAGCTTCATAAAATGCGTGTAGCAACTCTGTAAATCTGAGTGATAGATTGCAGTTCATCATTCTTTTTCTCAGAGTACATGCTACCATATTTTTAAAATATAATTTAAATCTTAACATATTGGAGAATTGCCATGCTACTGCTTAGGCCCAGGAAGAGATGAGGGAAGTTTGAGGAATCTGTGGCTTTGATTACTCCTGGAAAGTTAAATGTGGCTCCTTGCAGGCAGAGGACATAATGTTACATACTGTCCTGAATGTTTTGTAGCAATCAGCTACCTTCTACTTTCTGCAATAGAGAACATTCCTACAGAAAGATGTGTCAAAATGATGCTGAACAACATCTGAAAAACTGCAATTGCAGTAGCCCAATCAACAGTTTTCTGGTTACAAATATACACAGCAGAAACTGAATTGATATACACAAATTGTTAAAATTTCTTATGCCACTCTACTGTGGCGAAGCAGAGACCACTATTCTGACTGCAAGTAAAGAATATTTATTCAGGATTTAACTAGTCAACTAAAGAGGTACCCCTATCAGAGGATAAGCTGTCTAAACATCTGTGGGATATTATGCAGAAGACTGGCATAAGCTATATTAAAACAGGCTGCTAAGCTCTGCTGATTTTGTAAGTGAGGTGATAGTATTACATGTAGTCAGAGTGGAAAACATGGTTTTAACACCTCTTGTTACAACTTAAAGACAGAATAATTTTGTGTAATAAATAGTTTGGTCAGTCCGCATAAACTTGAGTTCTGGAGGTCATGTCAAGAAAGGTTTCCAAAGTGCAAATTGTAGAAATCATAGAATCATAGAATATGCTGAGATGGAACTCAGTCCAACTCCTGGCCCTGTGCAGGACACCCCAAGAATCACACCATGTGCCTAAGAGTATTGTCCAAACACTTCTTGACCTCAGACAGGCTTGGTGCTGTGACCACTTCTCTGGGGAACCTGAGCCACTCTCTGGATGAAAAACCTTCTCCTGATATCCAGCCCCAACCTTCCCTCACTCAGCTTCATGCCCTTTCCTCAGGTCCTGTCACTGGTTACAAGAGTGAACAGACAGTATCTGCACCTCTGCTTCTGCTCATGAAGATGTTGAAGAGCATGAATAGGTCTCCCCTCAGTCTCCTCTTCTCTAGGCTGAACAAACCATGTTATTCTTCTTTGAAAAAGGGATACACTTCTGAGAAGTAAACTCATAACAAGTAATGCAAAATTAAGACTTAAACTTGAGGAGTTTTTGCTATAAATACTGAAATTACAGAGAAAGGCAGGGCTGTGTAAATTAGGCTGGCTGTGTTTCACAGAGAGGTAGCTAGATTAGTCAGGAGGGAGTTAGAAAACAAGATTGTGGAGAAATCAAAAGAAGCACAAACTTAGGAAGAAGTAGTGCTGCCAGTGGACTTAATGCACTGGTGTATGTGAAGTAGAAACAGTGGAATTAAGGTATTGTTAGAGCCTGTAACAGGAAAACAGCCTGGCAGACTGGGCTGCAGCTCTATTGAGAAGAACCTGGCTGACTGCAAGCTGAGCATGAGCCAGCAGCGTGCAGCCGTGTGGTGGTGGTGGTATGTTTCCTTTTTTCTTGTGCTGTCACTCTCACGTCCAGCCTCCTGCAAATTCTGATAGTGTCGTTATGATGGGTTCTCTTGGGAAAAAAATGCCAGTGGCATTCATATCACCTTGGTTTTCCCTCTTTTTCAACCTTGTGGTTGTATCTTTTGTTTTGAGTTAGGGAACCCAATAAAATGCACACACACAGCTTAACCAGTTAGTGTGCAGCACCTGTCTGTGACCAAAGCATGTTCTAATCAATACTATCAGCATCATAAGCATGAACAACCTATAAGAGGTGTGAGCAGTACGTGATGAAAACTGCATGGATATTGCTTATGGACCAGAAAGGATACCCAGGGAGTGCTGCTCATCTGAGCACGTGCGAAGTCTGCACACTTGGAGGTAAAATTTTTGGATATGTCCATCACTGTGCAGATTCCAAGTATTTTTTTCAGTGGTTTTTCCGCCCCTTACCCTTTGAAATTGTGGCTTCTCAGTGCAGTGGTGGTTATATGACAGCATTGCTTCATCTTACAGAGTACACAAGTTCTATTTCAAAAAAATTACAGCAAAATATGTCCAATATTGCAAGAAAGACTGGTAACTGCAGCTTCTTAATTGCACAAGTGAGAAAAACTGATCTATTTGTTAATTTTTTTCTCTACAATTTTTCAATGCACTTCATAATCTGTATATTTCAAGGTAGTAATTTCAAATGAAATTAGAAAAAGAGAGTATACTTTTTTTAATGGGCTCAGGGCAATTAATTAAAGCACTACTCAATCACTTAGATCCAACACTGTAAATTTCCCTTCTCATCTTCCCAAAGACAATTTTTAATATCTACCATAACAAGTCCTAGGAGAAGAGAACAGTATAGATTGACTGGAAAAATTGAAACATGGAAATGAAAATAAACTAGTGCATTTCCTGTTAGTTTGTCTTGATCAACAAAGATAGACTTAAAATAATGCCTCTGTTTTTTTCTGTTGGAAAATGGTGAATTCCTTGTTAACGTTTCTCATGTCATCTATAGCTTTCTAGACCTTTTTTGTACTATTCTTCCATTCTTCCTACTCTATTCTTCCATTCTTCCTATTTAGTAAGAAGGTGATCATCCTTCTGTGTTGTTTTCCCAGTTCTACACTGCCAATCTATGAGATGTTGGACCAGACCACTGAGTATTCATAGTACAGTGACATCACCAGTACATGAGCCTAATGAGACCTTTCTGTTTCCTTATCCTGTTATTCTGTAAGTCAATATTGCAAAAGCCTTCTACATTATTTTTAATTCACTTGGTGTAATAAGCATCAGCTCAGAAACTTGAGCCATTGCTAAAACTGAAGGGGTAAATGTAGCTCTGTGGTTTGAGGGAGTTATTTCAGCTTTTAGCAGGAAGGTTGAAGAGTCATAGTGGGCATCTGATCTTAAAAACAGAATAAAGCGAAAGTTCATGGTTATTTTTTGACACTGTGACTTTTACTGCACTGCATCAATTATAATTCACTGTAGGAATAAGTTTAGCAACTGTTTTATGCTGGGTATCTCACTGTTTATGATCAAATTTCTCCTTAACCGTTGTTCCTATTATTAATCTAGGTAAATTGTATGTGTGCACATCTGTAGACAAATGATTTTTATTTTCTTGCCTCCAGAAGGATGGGATATAATTCTCAGAGGTAGGCATTACGCAATTTATCAACCAATCTGTCAGAATCAGGTTCTTCTCAGTCAAGACTCCTGATCCTTTGCTCACATGATCAGATCATTATTTTCAGTCACTCTCTGCATAATTTCTAGGACTTCATTAGAAGCAGGAGAGGCATGAGATTCTTTGTTTCGAGCAAAACAGTATCCCAGGAAGAGTGGTATTTAAATCTAAGCTCTCAGAGTACAAAGAAAGGCAGGATCAGTATTGATGTAGGTATTTACACATACAGTTGTAACTAAAAGCAGCCTTTATATAGGATGAGAAATTTCAATTACGACCAGTGATTTCTTACTCTGAAAAACAAAACTAGAGAGAATGTTTGTGCCTCCTTCCTCTCTTCCACATCCACACAAATGAAAGTTCCAAGGGAAAAGGTTCAAACCAGAACACAAGAGAAGTGGCGGAAGGCAATGATAGCATTTCTAGCTTCTTTGAAAAACAGAGAAATACAGCTAGTGTTGAACAATGTCTAGCCACTGAAAGATAGCAGGAACATACTAAATCACAGCTCTGTTGTGTTTTATGTATGTCCTTCAGTCATGAATCAGATGTCGGATCGTCCCTAGAAGTGTTTCAATGTAGGCTTTTTCAAAATGGTCCAATTTTCAGTACTACTCTTTTTCAAATTTATCAAAAACTTATATTAGGTTTCTTTTTGTACCAGAGAATTGGCACTGAGCATTTTTATAGTGCATGGCTAGTCCTCATCACACTTCAGAAAAGTAATGATTCCAGGATTCCTCTTCCTCTACTCTCTTGGAAACAGTCAGTTTTACGTTCACAGCTTAGCAAATATCAGTAAGATTTGAGTCTCCACCAAAGTTGGCTACTTTGTTTCTAGTTCTGGGTGATAACTTCAAGCTTCTGAAGTTATTCTCAGTTCACAAAGAATGAAATCTGCTTTCATAAACTCTGAACAATGTATGAAAAGTGGGTGGCAGCTATAGTACCTCCAGCACTGCAGTTCGTGAAAAGAACAAAATAACTACTGAGTACATTGAGGATGACGCTGACCCCTTTCGTCAGGAAGGGATCTGACAGATACAGTCGACCTTCAGCAGCAGTAAATCAAAAGTACCTGTGCATTCTGGTTATCCTACCAATTACAGTTCAGTTTTCAGAACATGTTTTGTTGCCTGACCTCTCATGAGTTTTGTGCAATGAACTTTAGTGCAAACATGGACCTTTGTTCAAGGACTAGATTCAGTAAAGCATTTAATATCAGTAAAGCAGCACCATCACTGTATAAATAATTAGAATATCAATCTATTTAATATGCAAGAAGTACATGGGGGAAAATTTCCTAAGTGTGATGAGGCAGGAGACTATGATGATCAGAGAGAAACTGAAAGCAAAGAACAAACATCAGGCATTTCATTAGAAGAGGGAAAGAGAAGGCAAAGTTTGATCAATAGAAATGTTTTTAAATGATGTGTTGGAGCAGTCAGTCACAGTAAAAGGTAAAGATAGAGCTACGAGCAACATACATAACTTACAGTTTTTGTGATGTGTGGCTTATAGGCAGTTTTATACCCTCTCATGACAATAAAATGTGTTTCCTCCTTTGTTTTAGGTGAGGAAAGCACTCTCAGAATGTGGTGGTTATTAATAAATGTGTTGGCCATTACTTTTTAGACTTCTAATGCACTCTGTAGTTTAAAAAAAAAAACAAACAAACAACTAAACCACAAACACCCTTCTAAAACTCTCTATAATGGCTTCTGTTATTTGGAAGTTCTGAAAATATAGTGACCTGCCTACTGAAGGCTTTCTGTTCAAATGATATGATCCCAATAGCTGATTACATGAGAAATGGCACCATGTTCACAATCTGTCATTGCTGGTTCCTGCAGTTTCCTGGTCTCTGAATGGCAGTAGCTTCTCCATTCTACCACAGCTGCAAAATCTTCTCTGGCAGCTGCAACAAACAACCTAAAAGCTGTATCAGACCTTTCATGAACAATTCCTGTTAAACCGTTGTATCAGTCATATTCTTGGAATGGGGAATAGGTAATGGAACAAAACTGGACCAACACAAGAAAACATGTAAAGCTGGCACAGAAACTGGTGTTTCCAGTCTCAATTTGCAGGAAGGGCAAAGACAGCATGCTCCAGTGTAGCATGAATAAAAAAGTTACAAATATAGGTTGGAACTAGAGAGTGCTCATTTTGAGGGAGATGGCTGGCAGACTGGGATTTCTTCAAATAAGTAGTCCTAGTAAAAGCCCCATCAGTACAGCCATATACAGCTAGATACTTCCATGCTCTCACAGGACCTTACACTTCTCTTGTGTTTAATTCTAAAATTTGAAAAAAATATTAAGTTGGGAGTAGGTAAATGTTTCGTCAGTATCTGATCTGAGCAGATTATATTGAAGGGCTTTCAAACCAGAACCTTTTCTGTCAATTAGCACAAATTCTATTTTGAATTTGTTTTCCTAAGAACTATTTTTCTCTACAGATTAAAACAATTATATTTTAACCTGTTAGAAACTCCTCAGTTAAGGTTAAAGTGCTGAACGCAAAAATTAACCCCAATGATTTTCCAGTGCTCAGTCTCAGGTCACTGCTTCATGATTTGGACAAAAGACAGGAGATGAATTTTGCACTGATCCTTCTCAGTGCTAACTGTGATTTTTCTGCTAATTGGCTTGGGGTATTTGTAAAGCATTTACCTGTAAAGAGAATTTGGGTTCTGTGCCACAGACCAGAGGGGTAAACATTAAACAGTACCATGTCAAATGATTATCTGATTACATCTTTCTGTAAATCTAATCCTTTGAAACAACCCAGAAGATTAGTAATGGGAATCTAAGCAATAAAATAATCTCTAAAGAATGCTTCTGTACAACTCTGAGAAGATTTTTGTTCTATATGAAACGGGTATCTTGATGCATAACAGAAACTAATCATAGACATAAGGTTTTAAATAGGATAGTGACTGTCACAGAATTTCCTTCAGTCATCAGCACCTACCTGTGTTTGGAACAGGACTGGAGAAAATCTTCTATAGACTAAATCTAAATGTATGAGCCCCTAGAGGTTTATATGTGTAGAAATCTCTCAAGAAACTCCAGTGAAATCACTACAGCGATGAAACAGAAAATTATGCCAGTCTGGATCCTTCTGTACTGTTCTGACAAAAAGTACTCAACTCTCTGTAAAACAGAATGGCTTACTCTGTCTCTTATTGAGGAATTAAATCCTGGCCTTATCAAAGTGGCACAAAAATTTTGAGCAGTTTAAGGTTTGATAATTCAGGGTACTGAGCTTGTGTTATCTTGTATCCTTTGCTCTTGCTTTAATGTGCTGTTAACCCTAGTCACTGTGGAGAGATTTAATAGTCTAAAGCTGTGGACATGGTACTAAGATCTCTGTATTCTAATTTTAACATCTCTAACATCTCTGAGTAATTTGAAGTTTCATTATAAGATACACTGAATCCAAGGCAGTGGATCAGATCAAATCTGGCAGGATTGCTTAAAACTAAGTTTACCCAGAAATAGATGTTTTTTTTTCTTTCAACCTAGCATGAATTTCTGAATATTAAAATTTTCTGTTTCATGTGTTATCATTTTGAGATTCATACACACACACAGACAAATTTATTGTCTTAAGATGATTATAAAATTACTTTGTTAAAAACAAAATACACAGTATGTTTTCAGAAGGGAGAAAATAGACTGAACAAGACATATAGTAAGTGTGATGACAAAATCCTAATTAAAACTCTCACAATAGGAAAAGAGGAAAATATATAATCTTATACTTTGCTGAAGCTCATGGTAATGTTACTGCATAAATACAGAAGAAAAAAGGGCTTTCATGAAGCAGAGTAAGTCAGACTGAAAAACTGGGCTGTCACAAGATGGAAACCCTCTGCATATATTGGAAGCCTTTACATACCTCTTCTCACACCTCAAGCCTATGGGAGTTTCAGTTTAACATATATGGAAACATCCAAGGAAGGTCTTCATACTTAATCTGGCTCATTTTTAAAAACTTCTATTCAGTTTTCTCTGTGTGTCTTTTCACAATCCTTATCCACTTGTACCTTCATCGTGCATGCAAGTTTACTTAACTGTGTGGAAATCCTTAAAAATAAGGTTTTGGCATTCCCTGGCAATTGTTCCATGACATGGTGGTGTGTATCTGCAGAGGCTGTGTTTTACTGGTTTGAGGAGCTGTATGGGAGGGGTTAGTCTTCAAGTGATCAAAGGTGATCAAAAGAGATGACTAACATCAGGTAAGGTGAAGAGACAATGCCAGATCCGCAAAACTAGAAAAGCATTATATGAAGAACAGTTTTGATTTTGCTGTCTCTTGAGTCGACAGAAGTTTGGTGCTCATTGTAGGCTTTTTTGGTGACATTGTCAGTGAGTTATGAGCAGTTGTATAAAGGAATTATGACCAACATAGGATAATAAAAATGTTAGTGACAACATTATTTGAACAGATATAATTTTGTGTTACATATATTAGCCTTTCTACAGTCATGCTAGAGATCAGAATTCTGGTGAGTTGCAGTTCCACTCAGTGCTGCATGATCTGATTTGAGACTAAACAGATTCAGATTTCCAGCTACATCTGGTTCTTGCCAGAAGAGGTTATGCAGGCCCCTGCAACTTGCAAAGGTAGTTAAGGCAGTTCAGAAACCACACTGGTCAAAACCAAAAGCAACTCTGTGCTTGAGTTCAGGTCATATTGCCTGTTCATGAGCTGCCTGTCCGTCCTTCAGTCACAAAATTGACCATTTTTTCTGCATAGTTTTTCCATGTAATTTCAAATCCTGAATGTCCATCCAAGTGTTTTTTGTTAAAAGGTTTGTGTGTAACAGAAAATAATATTTGCTAAAAAGGAGCAGAAATCCTTAATTCTGTCATGGATTTTTAGACAGTTACTTTAAAATGCATCCACTGTGGTACATACTGTAGAAGGTATGTATTCCACATCAAAAGACAAAGTGGAAAACAAAATGCTAAAATCTAATTTTTTCAGAAAAGTGGAAAATTGAAAAGTACCAGAGTTTTCAAGATTAATGATCCTTTATGGCATTTCTACATAAAAAAGACATCAAATAATTACCAATGAAATCTAAGAATAAAATAAATTTAATATAACAGAAATCAAGAAGATATAAAATTTACTACTTTGAAGTTCTTTATAATTAGTAATTTATCAAATAACCATTTTACAGCATGCTAATAAATTTTCTATATTCTGAGTACATTTCTACTTCCTTGTGAAATTCAGGTTGTTGTTATTAAATAATTTCTGCTATTCAAACTTCTCCAGGATCTTGGTATTCTTAAATGTTCTGCTAGTTTACTGATGGTATTACCTCCTTCAACTCTCCTTTTGGTTTGTTGGGGTTTGTTTTATTTTGTTTTGGTTTTTTTCTTGTTCATTTGATTTGCTTGCTATAGTTTACTCTTTTCTGTTTTAAATTTGGAGAGATCAAGAAAGACTATAGATATAATTATGCTCGAGGTCTGTCTTGTGATTATTTTGTTCAACCTGGAAATTTGAATGTATCCATTAACTTTATCCATCTACTGGTGTAATTTGAGATAGATACATAGATGGATAGATAGAGATAGATGTAGGTATAGATCTATAAATAATTTCTTAGTTTGGACAGAATAAGTAAATCTGTTCTGAGAAAAAGTGATTTCACTTGATTGTATAGTTTTAGTTCTATAAACAAAACAATAAGTTAGTAGAATCGTAATAGTAGGATCAAAATAGTATTTGGACTTAATACGGAATTTTTGAATTTTAAAATAATACTGTCAGTCAAGTCCCTAAAAACAACCATGGTAAATAATAATTGGAAAACATAATTCACAAGTTAACATTAATTAATCTTTTCCAATTTTTAAAGTTTTCATTCTCATTGAGAGTTCACTGAGAATGTCTTAACAGAAAACTGTCCTGAGACAAAGAGAGCAAAACCAATATGCTGATTGCTTTTTCAATGTACCCAGAGATAGCAGAAAGATCTCTTAAAGGATGCATAGCAATTTCTGCCAGAGGATTCCAAGGCAGGGAACAAATGATTCTGAATTACCACTTGCCCTAGAAAGTTTGTCTTTGACATTCTCTACCATTGTGTTATTAATCTTTTCAACTGACTTCCTTCTTATTCCAGACATACATTATTTTTCTTACTTGTTTTCTTATCTTCTTACTTTTTTTTTTCTTCCTGTCACTGGTCTCATTTTCTTTTTATATTAATGGGAGGAAATTTTATCTATACTTCATAGGCAGCAGTCTTTCATTTTTGCACACCTCATTCTTTTATCTTAATTAGCTGTGGCGTAGCTTTTTGGTAGTCTTTTCCAATTCTTCCTTCATGTTCATCTATATCTACAGGTACATGAAATCATAAAATGGCATTAAGAATTCCCTGCTTTTGTTTGTTCAGTCCTCTTTTTTGAGACTAGGCTTCTTCTATTATAGTTAGAACATGCTGATGATTAAAAAACATCACATTTTGTAACCCCCTGTGTGAATACCTGTCTGTACCTTACAGCTCTTGTCCAGAAGATTGCCTACCACTGATAAACAACAATATTTTTGAGCAATCCTTGCCCAGTCCTTGGGGGGAAAGAGAAAGAGAAAGAAAATACAAAGCCCTGCTTTTCCCTCAATATATAGTTCAGTCCTGAAATGACTATAATTAAAAAAGTCATTGAACTTGCTTTTATGTGTACTTGCTTATATGCTCCCATGTACATTACTGGTACACTTTTAATGAATTGGTCTCTGATGTTTTATAATCAACATTATTTTGTATATAGTCATCAGAACTCCATTTTATTTGCAGGGTCCTTTATCAAACTGGTTTCTCATCAAATTGCATCCTCAAATTCTACCATACTAAAGATAATAGAATTGTAAAGATGTAATTTAAAGTCTATTTTGGGAATAGTCAGCTTCCATGGAAGTTGCCCAAGGAAATGCTTGACCTGCAGAAACTTTATTACTAGTGATTTTGTTCTTTTTCTTGATTAGGTATCAAGTTGACTTTCAGATCCTGACCTCTTTCCACCAAGGAAATCATTTTCTTATGAACTTTTGAACAATCATGCACTACCAGGCACAGAATTTACAAGATAATTTAGCCATCTGTTTTTGAAGTATACCTACCCTGTCTCCTTTTTTTTTTTTTTTTTAATCAACCTTAATAAAATGGCAAGTACAACTTGTATGAGCCCTTAGGCAGGACTAGAATAATAATGCACACTATGAAATAAGAAAAACAAAACTAAGTGCAGTCAGTGCTTTTCAGCATTCTGCAAAGCTTTTTTTCTTTTTGCTGGTAAAAACACTCGAAAACATGAAATGAAGTAGATATGAGTGGATCTGGTGTGCTGCTTTTCCATCACCTCATATTAGTATCCTAGCAAGGATACTTACTCAACTTAATGTTTAAGAAGCAATTTTGTAAATACATAACAAAATGATACATTCTTCTAAGTGGTAATGCTTTGAGCAAATGTGTTATCTCAATAATAATAATAACGTACTGTAGATTTTGTGAAAATCTTGAACTTACACTGCTCTGGAGTCTTTATTTCTTCTCATATTACATTTTTGTCCATCCGTTATAATGGGTTAAACTGATCTTTCAGCCAAATATTTGATGTAACGCCATAGTATTCAAATCCACTTACAGGTCTCAGATGACCACGGACTGCTCCTAGAGAGCTTGCACATGTGGCATAAAATTTCCATGAAGTTCTAAATAGCTTTAAATATCTCATCTCTGCATTTTATGTACAGCTGACTGTGTTTTGAGTATAGAACTGGGATAGAAGCAACCAACAACCCATCACTTCAGTCGCTCCCCTCAGTTACTCAGGCCAGCGCTGTTCTAAGGGCCTGAAGTGGCTGCTGGGGTGACCAGTATTGCAAAGCTCTTTAGAGCTTAATGTTAACAATGGACTGAGCAAAGGGGAAGAAAGCCAAATGGGATTTGAGTTTTCCCACTAGCTTCCTGGGGCTGTAGAATAACCTAAACCAAATTCCCATTTCATGAATCAGTGGTTGTTTTTTTTTTTTTTTTCTATAGAAGTACAGCATAGTGAGAATCTGTATAAAGTATGTGCTGCAATTCCTGAGGTAGAGTTGCTGGTCCCTGTCATGTGGACTTCAGTCACTAGGTGACCTCTGTTTACCTATGCAGGGAATTTCAGTTCTACCTCCACAAGATAAGAAGTTACACCATCTTAGTTTTTGTCCTGCTATTTAGCGTTTTGGGGAGGTTTTTTTATACTAAATGATCCACTTATGTATATGTATGAGTCAGTAGACAAACATTTGAGTTCCAATATTCCTATTAAATGATCAAATAATGCTGTTAGCATTGAACACATGTCAAGAAAACTCTATAAAGATCCCATTTCAACTGTATGATCATCGGTGGAAAACACATTTTTAAATTCACACTTACAAACTGAGAGTCTCAAGTGCAAGTTTTCAATGACAATTTTGGATCTTAGTGTTTTCTTACCCTGGGGAAAGAAGACAGGTGGTTCTGGTTTTTGCTAAAACAGTTTCTAGTTTCTAATGGGAATTTACTGATTTCCAAAGAATTTGCTGCAGTTTACTTCTAGTGTGACTTACACCTTTGTTGTTTTATTTTCCTTCTGATAATTACTGAATGTGTTTTGTGTGTGCTGCTAACCTTGGTCTGTATAGGCTTTTCTGAATTGTCTCAACCCTGAAATATAGAGAAACTAGAGGAGAGAAAGTAGCAAGCTTGTTTTCCTCCTTGGTACGTTTCACACAAAAACATTTTTGTTTTTGCAGTTGAATAACAAACATATCTCAGTTCACTTTGCATTGGAATGAGGATCTTGAGACAAAAATGCAGGCTCTGCTGAAGGAACACATACAGGTATACATGGGGCAAGACCTTTATCACTGTATACCATGACCTCTAATATTTCTTGCTTCTGAGTGAGTCCTGGGAATTTTTTCATGCACAGTCTAGCAAAGAGTTCACTGAACTAAAAGTCAGGTACAGGACTTGGTCTCTGTGTAACCTTGGGTAAGATATTTCTTTATCCACTGTGGCCATGTGGCTTTAGTGGATTATCCCCCAAAAAATGCTGCAGAATCAAGACTGTTACTTTCTTGGTTTCACTGCAGTCTTCCTATAATGTAAATACTTCAAATAATTGACTCTGAAATAAAGAAGAAATTAATTAAAATTACTTTGAAGTATTTTTAAATTTTTTAAATATATTATTTATTTTAAATTGAAGGCATCTGTTGTACCTAGGCATTTCTTGTTAAATAGAGAATTTGCAGATATGCTTCATTGCCTCTACAATGGGAAATACAATTTCAAGAAAACACTTGTCTGAAATTCCTTGATTTGAATTTATTTCTAACACATAGATATAAGATAACAATAATAATAATAATAACAATAATAGTCAGTAAAAAACAACCCCCAAACTAACAAAAGGTCAGGGAATGGTCAGTGTCTAAAGGAGAGATATGAAAATGGGGAAGGGCCCAAGGGGGAAGCTATATGAGGCAGGCTCTAATATCTTCTCTCTGACCAGTGACAGGATCCAAGGGAATGGCCTGAAGTCATGTCAGGAGATGTTTGGGTTGAATATTAGAAAAAAGTTCTTCGCCTAGAGGGCACTGCAACAGGCTCCCCAGGCAAGTGGTCGCAGCACCAAGCCTGACAAGAGTTCAAGAAACATTTGGACAACACACTCAGGCATCTGGTGTCATTCTTGGAGCTGTCCTGTGCAGGGCCAGGAGTTGGACTTCAATTGTCCTTGTGGGTTCCTTCCAACTCAGGATGTTCTGTGATTCTGTGAATGATTTGATTTTGCTAGTTTGAATTTACCACTTGGCTACTTTAAGTCAACTTAAAAAAAAACAAAACAAAACAAAACAAACAAACAAACAAAAAAAAAACACCAAAAAAAACCCACCCCATTTTTTTCAAATGGTTTTATATGTTCCCATTAGCTGCTAGTATTGTTTTCTCATCTGTGTACATATTATGAGTACTGTTAGATCATTTTGTGCACAGGTGTGTCCAGGCAGTTCAATAAAATCCTGCCATGATAAAAAAAAAAAAACACCAGCTTGTTTGGATTCCCAAAAGGAGGCTAAAGGGCTGGCAAGTGATTATTTTGTGTCAAGAAATGTTCAACCGAGAGCAGGTACTGAGTTATGGTGCTGTAGCTCCCTGTTTGTGACACAGGCATCTGTCCTGTGACATCAATTCTAGACTGACTGCAATGCAACATTCTTCATTATGCTGCATCTAATGTAGCACAGTCCTAGCTTTAATATTCCTACCAGTGTAATGGCTGCACGGAGTTTAATTCTTGATAGCTTTCCCTGAATGTGAACAGGAGACAAATGACTGGTGAGTGGCTTTATATCATTTAGTCATCTCCCTGTGGAAAACAGTCATTTGAGCTAGATTTAAAATTAGAGAAGTCACAGAATTGGGCACTTAGAGAGTTTCCCCTTTACCCATAATGGAGAAGAATAATGAGTTTCAGTAGAAATTGCAAGGGCTAAAAATATCGCTTTGTGCAATGAAAATTGTGTTGTTATATATCACCTCCCCCTTTCACTGACACTTTCAATCAGCTTGTCAGCTTTCACTGGTAGATAATTTGATGAAAGCTTTGCACTGAGTAAGGCTTTTTGCTCATTTGTATACAGCAAAAATGCTGCTTGTGTGAGGACTAATTAATAATAATGCCAAGGGTGTTTTCATACATGTGAAAAGTTACTACAACCTCTTTTCCATGAAACACCAGGATCCATGAGAATAATGCAAGGAGTAGGGACTAATGGTATCCTTTGTAGCTGGTCTAAAGATGTTACAGTAGCCAACTGATAAATTTGATGACTGATGACTAATTTCTGATGCATTAGGCTGCCTGTGGAATCCTGCCAACCTATTTAAACCTTCATTTCTCATGCTTACTGTTAGCCATCATTAAAGGCTGCAGAGCTATATATAGCTATTAGCCCATGCTAATGTTTCTCCCTCCTTATAGCCTCCAAGAAAAAGGGAGCCTGGAAGTTAAGACATTTGATATTTAGAAGCTTTATCTCTTTTTTTTTTCT
>VZRN01003154.1:13393-23750 GCA_013397935.1 Dasyornis broadbenti | reverse complement strand
GGGGGGGCAGAAAACCACATTAGCAAAAGTGAGAAAGAGGGTGCAAGCCTGTGGGATGTGAACGTACTTGTAATTACTAGTTGTGGCTTTTATCCTGCCATGCATTATATGAGCATCCCTTTTTACAGATGGACAAACAGGAGCATCTCTGTCTTTATAGGATAGTCCTGCTTGAGCTTACTTAATGTTAAGAACAGATAATTCCTCAACTAATGCCACCTTTATGAGATTATTTTTTTTTCTCTGCCTACATTCTTCTTGAGTTGTAGTTTCATCTCTCTGATGTTGTTTTGCACACAGTCTTCCATGAAATTACATTTATTTACCCCTGAGTATTGATCACGTATTTACAAAGGCTGACAGTTGTTCACTAAGACAGAACAAGTTTGTGCCATCAAATGAAACTGCTGATCCCCATGACCCAGGCAGAAACTGGAACAGTTGACTTGACTGAATGTTAGTGTTGTGTACCGTTCCTGTCTAATTGTGAGTAGTTCAGATGGGTTCGTGAAGCTTTTCTTTTACATGAAAGAATTTATTTTTGACTTAATGGAGCCTAGTTTTTTAGTTCAGTATAGGTTTGACTTGGTCTATATATTTATGCTAATAGTAGTCAATTAATACTTAACTACTATGGTAGCCTAACAACTGAAGTAGATTGATTGAACAGATTTATTCTTGAATGCTCTCAGAGATCTAGTAAGACCAGATATTGAGCCTATGATATCTTAGGACACTGCTGAGATTCTTTGATGTAAATGGAAAATTCTGAACAGTTTCTGGATTAGATTGTAAATAGGATTGCAGTGGCTTAGATGTTGTTACTGAGAAAAACTCTGGGGGGGAACATTGATACCCTTAGATGTCAATTATTACATATGTTGAATTTTAATGGTATATCATCACTGAGATAAGTACAGAAATTAAACAAACACTTCCAAATAGAATTCAGGCTTTCTGTATTATGTCTCTATCTCAAGAACATTTCTGATTAGAAAGGTTCAGAAATAGGGGGTGAAAAATGGAAGCTTTGGAAACATTTCTACCGTGAATAGCAGTTTGGGTTTGAATGTTCCAGAAATTAAATTTCTCCTCTTTATTTTCTCTTATCCAGACTTGAGTGTTCTTACAAGACCCCTGCATGATTTGCAATTTTAACTGACAAGTCATAAGCAGAGACAATGATTCAGTGCCCTGTATAGCTTTAAAACATCAGTGGCATTCTTCATACTATAGGTATGATGCACAGTGCAGAGCCAATCCATTTGCATGAGTTTTAGACCTCCTATATTGAGATTTAATCTGTTTTCCATTTCAATATGAAAATATATTTTAACTCTGAGGATTACTAGAGAATATCTAGGAAGGGTGATAGCTCTGAATTTGCATACATATCTCTTCACTGAGATGCTTGTGGTTTTCATTTCTCTATTCTAAAAATCTGTTTATGGGGTAGCTTTGTGTATATCAACAGAGATCACATATTGCACCATCAACATTTAATCAAGAGACATTCTGAACAGAAAACAGGATTCTGCTTAAAGAATTTTCAGTTTTTATGCTTAAGGTCTAAATTAAGTGGCCTCTGCAATTTTTCTTAGGATGTCTAGGAATAAAAGGAAGGAATTTGTAGACTGAGGTTCATGGACTGAGATTCAGTTCAATTTTGAAAAGTAAATGGTGGTGTTGCTATCAGTTTCAGGTGACTGAAATGTGGTTAGTACTGATTATAGTGAAAATTTAGAATGTCTGTACTTTCATCTAGTCATTTACATCTTGAACTGAATCCTACCCCAAATATATTTCTTTCCTCTCTCTTGTGAAAAAGCTCTCAGAGCTTGTGAGAACTCTGTCAGCTGAGGTGACCTCAAGGCCCAGTGGACACTGCCATTTTAAAGAGTGTTTCACCACATTCCCAGCAAATTAATAGCCAAAAGTGGAACCTCCACCAAGTGCAACGCCTTGAAAAACCGTAGCAACTAGAGGACAACCAAGAGCTCCTACAGAACTATGAATAGATATCTGATATTCTCATCTGTTAACTAAGAACTGTTACTTTTATGCTAGCTACACATTTAAAAACTATGCAGGGAATTATCACATTTTAAAAATACATTTGGTGTATTTTAGTGTAAATTTTGAATGTAGGGAGTAGAAATAAACTGACAGGTGTACTTTTAGTTACTGACATGCAATTTACTTCCGTAATTGTATTAGGCCTTGCTATGGATCAATCTTGTTTATTGCATGAAATAGAACTTGCACCCCTTAGACTACTGGCAATGAGTAAAAAGGGGTCAAGGCCTCATAAGCCTTCCTTCTCCAGTTGATCCAGCAGATCCAGTCTATCTGTTCTTGCTGGTTTTGCCAGGTGCATCCTCCATGAATCCAGAGTTAACCAGTGTCCTTTATAACAGTTCCTCACTTTTTTGAGGTGCACTGTAATGTCCTAACTAATATGTCATTTAATTGTGATGTTTTAAAATGATAGCATGGGGCAGCTGTTGTATAATTTGTTTTGTTTTCTGCTAAGTCTTCCAGTGCCATTTTCTTTAACACTTTGTATGACCTGTGAAATGACAGAATTATTAGCTAATGTTTGTCACCTTCTTAAGCTCAAGTATTATATTGGACTTAAAACATGTATAAAAAGCTTCTGAATAGTGATTCACACCATTAAATGCCTCTCAAATTGCCATAAAAGGTTTGCTTGCTCATCTCAATTTGAAGCAGAAAGTGTTCACTGCTATAATGGATTTTGTGTGATCTACAATGACAGGTTTATAGGTGTTAAGCATCAAAAGGCTTTTTCTAGTTCTGCGTTACAGGTATAATCACTTTAAGACCTCTAAAACAGTTAAATTGCTGAACCTCTCATATGTGGAACAGTATTACAGCTCAGTGATATTATGTTAAATGAGGAACCAAAGGTAGAGTGAACTCCAGGGAGATAATAAGAACTAAATGTATCATTTGGAATTAGTACATACAAACTAATTCTTAGCTTCCCTTTGCAGTCCCATCAATAGTTCTGTTCATGTAAACAGCTATAAGGAATTTATCATAATCTGTATGTGCCCATTAATGGAAAACACTTTTGCTGTAAGAGTATTAAACGGGAAAGAAAGGTCCATGTTGCAGCATATCCACCAGAATCTTATTCATGCACTAATGAAATGTGGGGTATCTGGGTATGTGTCAGAATAACTAGAAAACTTAGAATTTTTGCTTACTGTTTTATGGATTCCTTTAGTTTCATACTATTCTCCACAGACACTTAAATCAAATGGTGTTACCTTAGATTTACTCATCCACTGTAGTCAGGTGGAAGAAAAAGCTAATAAAACACCCGCTTGCTCATTCTGCAGTGTATTACACTTTTGTGTCTGGTTTTAATCACTTTGAAGGATATTTAGTCTTGTAAGTTACTGAGTTTTGCCTTAGTGCCTAAGAGAAAGAAATGTGTTATTTAAACTCTTGTCTTTTATCATTAGATAGCCTGTCCACAGGATGGGAACATTAACTTGCTGAGGAAATTGTCTTAAAGAAAGTTATAGCTGTAGGTTTTAGATGAATTCTCCTCTTCTCATGATTGTGGTGTCATACTCTCATTCCTTTTTAAAGGTCTTTCTTGAAAACAGAGTAATCTGAACCTTAGACAGTAGCTTAAAGGTGAAAATTGAAAGGGAAGGCTGTGAGAGAACAAAGGCATTTATATAAACAGCAGTCTTCTGTAAACAAAGAAAAAATAAAGTTAGGGTTTACCTACAGGTACAAGACTACCATGGTACATTTATTATTCTGGCTCTGAATAATTAGCTCTTTTCAATGATAAAACAGAGTGAAGTCTTTATGATAGCATTGGCTCCAAGTTGGCTACACTTGATTGCAGAAATGAACCTTAACAAAAAAATAGTTAAGTTTGCACCATGATTCCATTTTTTAACCTTAATATGTTAAGCTTCCATTGCATGAAGATGAGAACTTGGTCTAGAGGGAGTTAAGTTTTCTTTAAAGAAAATCCCTCCACATGTTCAGTGAAGTTCATATCTCTAAATGTAAGCACAATTGCATCACACCTGACAAAGCCAGTAGCTGCTACAAGTTAATCTGTCATGAAATGATCTACTGCTACTTCATGGAAGAGGATAGTTTTCCAGAACATTAACTGCATCATCTGAAACACAGGAGGCAGTGGAGCATCTTTGTAAAAAGTAGTTATTCAAAGTGAATATATTGTATTTTTTGCTGACAGCAAGTGTTTTTTTCTTTTTCCAAAATTCTGAAGTAGTTCACTTCACAGGAAAAGTTGTATCTATGCTAATGGTAGAGAGATAGGTCAGGAAAAAGTTTCAGGTCACAGTCTTCTTGATTCAGCTACTTAAGGGCAGGCTGCTGTTCTTGGGGAACAGCTATAGATATTGCCTAAGAAGCCTAGATATGCACTGTCTACCACTCCCATTAAATTTTGAAGCAGAAAATCTCAGGGCTCTTTCATACTGGAGAGATCAGAAACTACAAAAATGTGTGCTACATAGACCAGGTACAAAGTACCCCAGCCATTCATACTGAAAGTGAGTTCATGTCTCAGTTAAACTTAATAGTGATGCAGGTCTTCTTGTTTGTAGTTCCCTGCACTTCTCCAACTGTGAACCTTGCTTTGGTCATCACAGTGCAGAACACAGAGAGGTTTGGACTTGGGTATATTTTACACACCAATGTATGAAATGTGCTGTAAAAGCAAACAGAAGCATTTACCCTGCCGTTGAGAGAAGCCATTCTGGAAAAGTCTCCTCAGCAGCAGTGGCTCAAAGTTAGTTTGCTTCTTGAATGAGCAAATGAAAGTGCTCCAAAAAACATTCAAGTCATATTGGAAGCTGGACAGAAGATCTGCTCAACAGATTTACCTGAAGATTGCTTTTTTGCCAATACAGATTGAGAAGAAAAAATAGAGTGAATATAACACTGTTGGCAATCAAATCAGATAAATTCAAACTTTTAATCACTAAAAGACACACAGATGGAACTTGCATAGTGGGTAAACGAACCTGTCAAGAAATATCAGCTACATCATTGTGTTATAGAAAAATTGCTCCATATTGCTGTAGGTATTTACTGTTCTCCCATAAGTCTGATCTTTGTTGCCAAGCAACAACAGCCATTTTGTTACATATATTTGATATGAACTACTACTGTATTTTTTTCTTGTCTTAGAATTAATTGTGAGAACATTCATCAGCTTAAATGTAGTTCTTTATTATGGTTCTCCTCAGCATTACAGATTATCCATATTGAACAATCTGTGTGAAAAAGATCCAAAGAACAACAGAAGGCATAAATGAAAGGCTTTTGTGACAAAATTTAATGTTGTTAAAGTATTATATGTATGAAATTTTTTAGACACTATCTGTCTGGAACTAAGCAATAGTGACGATAGAGAAAAATTCCATCAAGTTAGTTTGATATGTACCCTTTACAGGATGTAAAATACATAAAGTCAACACTAAACAGTTATAGAAGGCTGCTATCTTTGATAGTATAAAAGTCAATATGTTAACTTACACAAAATAAGGAGGCAATGGTTATAATCAGACTGTGTTTTTATTTAGATTGGGTTTCTAGGAATCATATCTGAGATCAAAACACAGCTAAAGTTTGGGACTCATAATACTCAAACCTCTGTGCAGTTTTTGTGACAGATTTGACAAGTCTGAAAGACAGTTTGCAACACTAAACCCAGTGCAGTCAAAATATAAAATATTTGGTTTCCTGAGTTTTCTGCTACCTTGGAATTAACCTTAAAATGGCTTTTTTTTTTCCTTATTAATCTATAGATTAAACTGAACTTGTACTAAAATATCTTCCAGGAGTTAAGTGACCTTTCTTGTTACCTTGGCATTACTAGCAATTTTAAAATTTATGTCTTGAATAGAGTGCAGTTTCTTGACACACTCCATTTGGTTCTGATGACAGCAATGTAAACAGTCTCTCAAGGCTTTGAAAAAATAGTTGGTTTCATTTTCTAAAATTTTAAGGGCTTGCTCAGAAAATGAAAGGGTGCAATGAACTTGGCTTTAATAGATTATTTTTCATGGAATATGAAATAAGAATATTACTGATTTAGTAATGTCAGAGGCTTCTGTTTGGAATCACCAGTGCATAAAATTTTACCATGTATTATTATTTTCTAGGTTAACATAGAAATTAGGACTAGAAACAACTCAGTGATTAGCAGAATCCTGATGTGGTATCCCTTCTTCTGTCCTTCAGCTGAGCAGAAAAAACAGGACTTTTTCTAATCAAAGTTCAAGTACACAATTTAGTGCTTCAGATGAGTTTTAAATAAACAGCAAAGAATGGGGTGAGGGAACCCATGATATAACATCTGGAGGAATGTATTGAATGAATATGAGACAAATTGAGTATTGCATTCTTTAATTCAGTGTCCAGAAAAGCAGTACTACAAGATACTTCTTTATTTCATCTGGAAAACCATAGTACTTAATTTTTAAATTAATTGGATTTGAGGTCATCTCACATTCCTTGAATTTGAAGCTTCCTTCTCTGAGAGATTAGGGCATTTGGAGGATCTGTGAGGGAAGAAGGTCAAGATTTCATTAAATTGAGCTTCTCTTCTTCTGCACATGAGTGAATAAATACTTCTCAGAACCTTGCAGTAGTATGATTTTTACCAGTTTTAGGGCCAACATCGCCCCAGGCTGCTCCTTTTCTTTCTTTCCCTGGCTTTCAAGGCCATTTAAGGTGACTATTAATCAAAACAGAAAAGTCAGCTTTGCTGACAATTTGCAATAGATACTGTTCATCTTACAATCGATCATTAAGAGATCATTAAGAGTTCATAGTTAGTCCTTAGCAAGAGTTTAGATGTCATCATGACTTATCTTGGAGATTAATGATGGTATCAATATGGGATCTAGGTAATCAGTGCAGCCCAGTAAATAAACTGTCTGCTCTGACCTGGCAGTTTGGGGGCTTAGACTCGCTCTGGCCTGATCGGGGTGTCACTGGTTTAACCCTTGTGCTGGGGCCAGTGGCTGCTGTCACTGCCTGACAGTGCATAGCCATGTGTGCATGGGGCTGGTGTGGGGCTGGAGGCCACTGTCAGGCTGTAGCTAGCAGTCTGGGAGAAGGAAAAGGGTTCTGACAGGGAAACATTTAAAAAGAGCCCAAACTAGTTACCAAGCCTGAGGAGAAAGAAATGTGACACTTTTTCTAGTGAAGACCTGAGGATGTTGACAGCTCGCAGTGACCCTCCTGCAACCTCTCACCACTGTCACTCCTGAGGAGGACTTAAGAGTCAACCATAGGACCCAGCAGGACACAGGAAGGATAACCAAAACAGCTAAGAAAAGGGATAGGCTATAGGAAAACTATTACATAACAATTTTAATGTTAATACAGCATTCCATATTAATTACCTGGCATATGCTATGAGACCTTAAAAACACTGATTCCTAGTCCCCATGTAAATGCTGTCTTCTCTTTTGCCTATGGCACAATCTGGAGTCTGACACTAGACTGTCTATGCAGAGAAATAGATGGTTTTAGGGTGTGATTCATCTCAAGAAATGCATCTAAAATTATTCAGGTAAATCATTTTAGAGAAGTTCCTCTCTCTCCATCCACCATAAAGCAAATCCGAGTCATCCTGTGTCTCCCTTCTCTCAGATAAGTGCCGTCATCTAAGGCTACAAAATCTATACTTTCCTCCTCACTTACTTTTTTCATGAATTTTGCCACTCCGAGGGACATAATGCCCTCTGAGCTAGCTGTCTGTCTGGTAGCTGAAACATTTGCTAATACATAGAGGATATGGATATAGAGTCCTAGACCTAGAAAAAAAAATTAACCTGGGTCTCCCACTGGCTGAACAGTATAATAATTGCTTTGTAGCATAAAAGATGAACAGTGCCTCTACTATCACCTTTGTGCAACTGCTGTAAAAAAGAATAATGGTCCCTGTTTAGTTCTTTGCAAGTGCAATTGTGCATGTCAACACACAGCATAAAATTCTGGTCTTCAGCATCCAGATCTGCATGCAACCTTTAATCAGATACCTGGCAGCTGAGGAGGGCTTAGCGTCCCAGCTACTGTCTTCCCTGGTTTCTGTTATCTAGTATTGAATAGGTTCCTGCTTCGTTTTCAGATTTTGGGTTGTTGCTTGAAAATGCTTAATTTCACAATTAATACATAGTTCTTGATCCTATTTTGAGGCTGGCCTGTCTCAGCTCACAGGGTAGAAAGACACGGTATAGGGATTTGGTTACGATCACTCTAGAAAAGATGCTGTTTAAACAGTAACTCCCTGAATTATATAAAGAAACAAAAGGATGTTCATCATTTAGCAAACTGAATTTTTAGATAGGTATTTTTACAGTGGTTTTGATTATTTGAAGCCTAGTATATCTGATTGTACATTTTTGTCAGACTAAGTAAGAGGTTTAAGCCACTAAAGCCATGCTATTTTTTTTCTTTTTGCTTTTCTAGGCATAATGCAACTGATATAAATGACCATTGCCTTTCACAGACTTCATTTGCAAATATATCTCCTCTTCCTGATATTTACAAATGTTTTTTCAGCACCCATCCAAAAATGATGCATTCTTTTTATGACATACATTTTCTTACTGATGACCTAAATTTCATTCTTCTCTGTATAGGTGGTACAGTTGTAGTCAAAATGCTGTTACAGTACACAAGTCCTCTGAGGTTTCTAGCCAGGTGACAGCCTTATTAGCTAGGCTATAGTGAGATGTCTTGCACATCTCCCTCCTTTTCTCTGTCCCAGTGGATTTTGCATTTACTTCTGCAGAATGGCGTTATTAAAACATGTATATGATCCATGACACTCCACAGGAAGGTGAGAGCTGTAGGTTAAACTTCTCTAGGCAGAGGGGTTTTGTAATATTGCATGTCCCTACCTTGCTTGTAAATGTGTATGAATTCTTGTCATGTATTAAAGATGCCTGCTACCTATAAGAGAAGAAAATGGTTTTAGTTGCTTCAGAGGGCTTAGCACTGTGCTCCTTGTGGTTGGAGAAGCCTGCTTTGTCCTTAAATAAGGGAGCCGATTTTAAGTCCTTAGACAAAGCTCAATGTTCTGATTTATTTAGTGCTGTGTTAACACATTTCCTGTACAACGAGAAGCTGATCTTCATTAGACCTTTAAAACAGCCAAGTTTTAAACATCAGGCCATTTTTGGTTTTGTCCTTAGAAAGTTGATAAAATCTGAAACTGTTGAAGGAAAAGTTTCATAATGAACTTCATGAAAACATAAGGCATGGAGTCTTCTTCATGAGAATGTAGATTTTAATACTAGCAACTGGTAATTTTGAGATTTTACTTTCATGCAAAACATTGAACAAGATGAATTTTTGATGTTTTAGTTCACATAGCATCAAATAATTTAAAAGCATTAAATTGAAAAATATTAATTTAGGAGTGACCTATAAAAGACACAAGCTAGATGTTTGATTTGTCGTTTATAATTGTGGGAGAGTCTGATTTTTTTCCAGATTTTTTTTTTTTATTTTGCCAATATTTATTTATAATATTTGATATAAAGAAATTCACTTCATAGTCATTATTAGCTAGCTTGAAATTTTAAATAACCAAATTTACTATAAACTTGCCATCCTGTAAAGAGAAAGAAACAAAGGACCTTTACAAACCAATTAATGAAGACACAATGAATGGTATCACCAGTTAGACTCAATATTTCTCTAACACTGTAAAAGACCATCCTAAGTAATACAAGCATTGTATCCCACCATACAACAGATTACACTTTAAATTTATGTGTGCTGAGCTAATATCAATTATTTGGACAAATTGGAGGGTCTTTCTGGTTTCCATTAATATCTGTTTCCCTCCAAAATGTGCACAGCACATGCTCCTTTTGTTATAAAATGTACTGCAACTATTTTGTTATTTTTGACATATTAAAAATTGAAAACAATAAATCTTAAATACTATAGTGCTTCTTTTTAACCAAGCAATTTTCACATTAATATTTTTGGTGAAAATAATATCTATCATACAAATAGCTGTAGGTTGCAGCTATTCTTAGTTTTTATATTTTCTGTGTCTGAAATTACTTGTTTCAATTGTTTGTATTTAATGTGCCTAACATTTCTAATCAAACTTAAGATTTGGAAGAGAATTTTAAACATGTGTGAATGAAATGTCATTGTACCCAAATTACAATAAACATTTTTTTCCAAATTTTATTTGGTGTTATTAAGGGGTTTTTCTATCATCGATATCTGGTGACAGTTCCTGTCTAACTTTCCAAAGAAAGGAAATACAGTGTGCTGTATCTCCCAAAAAATCTAT
>VZRN01003154.1:0-13339 GCA_013397935.1 Dasyornis broadbenti | reverse complement strand
TTTTTTTGTCAAAACAAAAAGTGGTTTTGAATTTCAAAAAGTGATTACCAAGAATTTCTCAGTTGCTATGTGGTATTTAAACATAAGTCAGTATTTGTAGTTTGATTTTCCTGAGTAGTCTTCATTTGGAGGCATTGGGAACAATATTGTTTTCTTAAACTGTGTTTTATATAGGCCAGGTAAACCATGGGCTTACCAGAGGTGAAGTTTAAATTTCTGAGAAAGTTAACACCTACATCTAGATAGAAGTACTTGGCATATTGCCAGATTATGCAGGAGACCAAATAACAGAAAAGCAACAGGTAAGAATTCTGCAAAGGATTCACTGTGAAAGCAGACTATTTCCACCTCCTATACAAATCGTAATTTTGCACCTTGGTCCTTCCTCAAATATTTCTGTCTTGATTGTTTACATTTCTTGAATATTGGCAATATCTAAAGCAGATAGATTAGTTGGTGTTTTACATTCACCTTGTTTACAAAGCTTTTTATCTGTTAGAAAATAAGTACACAGACTAGTTTTAGTGCTATGAACAAGTTGTAAAAAATACGCTGTATTTACACCTATTTAATATAATTTCAGCAATTTAAACAACCATCATCAGAAAAATATATAAAAAGTTATGAAACATAAATTTTAAACAGCAATTCTTCTGTAACCACTAATTGTTATCTAATTTTTATCTTAAAAGGGTGAAGGCATGTTAGGGAACACATGACCTGAAGTTACAGACCTCTGATCCTTTCAAACTCACAACAGTAAGGGGACCTTGCTAAAGCAGACTAAAGTTTTAGTGGTGTTGCTATTGCAGGCACAGAGATTTACAAAACAAAAACTCCTGCTCTCTGCTAGGGCAAGAAACTTTCCATATAGATGTAAGGGATTCCCAAAGTGACCAAGATAAGATAGTGATCTATAATCTTTTAGAAGTGGCAACTTTGCAGTTTTCTTTCCATTCTTTTAGAAAGTTTTCTTGGGATTCGGTGAAATGGGAATTCCTCTCCATTGACTGAACAGGATGCCAATGTGGCCTAGATCCACTAGGACGGAGGAAGAGAATGACTCTGATTGAAAACAACATCAGCAGAGTATTGCTATACCTCTGGCAAAAGTCAGGGAAAAATCTAAGCAGAGAAACTGGTTCTTTTTCATATTTTACATTAATTTGTGTTTTATAATGAAATATGTATGGGAAAACTTAGTGGTGAAGTTGAAGTTGCATCCCCTGGGTAGAATGTTCAGCAGAAATGAATGGTGTGCATCACAATGGTGGCTATGACTGTAGACTTCTAATATGTGAAGACAGATTGTTTACTTGATATAAAGAAGACATTTTGCTTATGGTAGGAGCTGAAATATCAAACAAAGCAGAGACTATGAGGATGATTAAGGGGTTGGGGCATGTCTCTTATGAGGAAACGCTGAGGAAGTTGGGCCTGTTCTGCCTCAAGAAGAGACAACTGAGAGTGGACATCATTAAAGTCTAAGAGTATCTGAAGGGAGGGTGTCAAGACGATGTTTCCAGGCTCTTCTTGGTGGTGCCAAGCTATACGAGAAAAGGCAATGGATAGAGACTGATGCACAGGAAATTCCACCTGAATATGAGGAATAACTTTTCTCTCTGTCACTGAAGATATTCAAGAACCATCTGGACACAGTCCTGTACCATGTGCTCTGGGATAACCTCACTTGAGCAGGGAGGTTGGACCAGATGACCCACTTCAGTGTCTTCCAAACTGACCATCCTGTGATTCTGTGAAAGCTTTGGGGTTTTTTCTGTTACAGACCTAAAAGTAATCATATTCACTGCAAAATAGGAATTGAGGTTTCTTTTCATTTTTACCTTAGAGATAAACAGTATCAAGTGTAGATACTGTTTTTAATCATCTTCTTAATTCTGGCTTGATTCTAAGATAGAAGTTGCGCTTACGTAATTCCAGAGCAAGCAGAATTAACTATAAATTTTACTATGGCTATTTCTATTCTGGGCATTACTTTATGACCTTTCTGAATTAAATCTGAATAAGATATCCAAATACCTCCATCTGAATAATAGTACTGGGCAGATTATTTGGAAAACTTAAGGTCCCTTTGCAGACAAAGAGCTTTTTAAATACTAGGCCTCTCATTTATATCTTAGAATTTCTAGAGATTACTTTGGTTTCCTCTTCACTGTGGAAGAGCCAACACCACGCAATCAGTGCAAGAAGAACTACTGCTGTTTTGTATGTGTGACGTGAAATTCAAATCTGCCCTACTTGGCCTCATCTTACTTCAGTGCAAGCATAAGCATAACGCTGGCAGGGACTTCTACATACTGAATTAGTTCTTCTGCTGTTGCAGATAGTCAGATAGTACAAACACTTTGAGTGCACTTCTGAGTTCTGATCACACACATTCCTGCCTTTTTGTTTTCACAGTTTCAGAAATGCCATCCATATTCCTCTTTATTCTGAAGCTCTTAACTTACATTCCACTCATTTTAGGGACTGATTCCGTTACTATTTATTCCTGATTTCTCCTCTCTGCTCTCTTTCACTTACTGTCTAGGATCCTTTGCTGTCGTTTCTTCATTGTTACTTGCTTATCTAAATCACAGTATATTTCTAGTTTCTCAACTAGCATACACCTGCAGGGAAGGGGAGCTTGTTATCTTCTACCACCATTTTCTTTGCTCCATATGACTTTGAATGTATTCTAAATTTAATCAATGTTTCCAGCTTTTGATGTTGTCATCTTAGTTTTTGAGCTCACAGGAAAACTTCATATTTGGTATATGCCTTCTTAACATAGTTGAATATTATGCATTTTGCATGGCTTCTTCAGAAGCAAAACATCTTGTTCTTGCCACCTTAATTGTGTGTGTCATCTTGATAACAGACATACTTACCTATTTGCTTTTTTTTTGCATCACAGATAAAGGTGTATGGGTAACTTACTTGTTTTGCAGCCCTGATTGCTATCTAGGTAGCATTTTTAAATCATTTAGCTTTCAGCCATGTCCCCTCAGTTAGGTTTGCAGTTAGTTTTCTGTTTAACTTGATCATAGAGTCGAAAGTGGAGATCTTTCCACAAATTCTCATTTAGAAAGCCTGTATCTCAACCGCAGTGTAGTTACTTCAGAGTCTGATCTGCATTTAACCAAAGATACTACAGTCAAGCACTATACAAACACAGACATTTACTCTGAAGCAACAAGAAACTACTCATTTTTCATTACCACCAACAACTTCCATACATGTAGTTATTTTGGAAGATGTCCCATGTCTGCACACATTAACTTTCTCTTCATGAGTCACGCAGAATTTGTGCTAGAGAAAATTTGTGTGAAGGCCTCCTTTTGCACAGTAAGTTCTTTTACACGGGAAATTATTCTACAGTGCTTACATTAGGACTCCAAATGTAAAGTTGAATTTTTCAGCATAGAAGTTACTTCAAATGCATATCTTGAAATAAATTACCTAAGAAGAACTATCATTCTAAATCTTCGCCATCCTTTGAACTGTCAGTTCCCATATTAAAAGAATACCAAATAAGAATTTTGCATTTGTATGTTGCAAGGAACTAAATCACAAACGAAACAGGAGGGGAAGCAGCCAATATTATATATTATAATACATCTATAATTTATGAACCATCTATTTTAAGTTTTGAGTATAGGTTTCCTCTAGGAGCTCATGTGTTATAAAGGATATCTACTAAATTTTCTGATCCTGTTTTTGATTAAAGTTTTTTTGTATGATCTTCAAAACATTCACTCATCTTTATGTGTTAGAATGTTGGTGTGGTGTGTGATTCACTCCTTATTTGTATTCTTTAATATTCATGGCAACATTTGTTTCCACAGTACTCATTCACATTAGCAAATCCTTGACCACTGGGATTCAGAAATTGAAATATAAAGTGACATGTATGCATCTATCTTTTGCCTTCTTTACTGGACATCATTGAAGAAGCTAATACTGATTTGTATTTTTAACATTCGCTGAGTGTTTTTTTGTTGATACTTTGTGTGCATGCAGGTCTTCATTAGAATGAGTTAAGTAAGAAAAAGATATATTAGAATAAGAATGCATTAGGAAATGCGTAAGAAAAGAATGCATTAGAAGCCTGCAGGCTTCTAATATGTGATTTAAGATGAAGGAAACAGATATAATGCTCACCACACTCTTAATTGAGGCTTTGGTATTTCTTTCATAAGACAGCTGCATTTTTGCTCTGTCTGTTTGGGGGAAAGGAAGTCAGAGGGATGCAGAAATACTGAACACAGTACTATATGTAAGATAGTAGTTGAAAGAGGCGCCACTTCACCAGAAGGAGTGAATGAAGTGTTATTTCAGAGCACCATGGCTCTGCTGTCAGGGTCATTAGTGTCATCCCGATCTGTAAAAGACAGCTTGATAGGGTGAATACTGTTCATGTCTGAAGGTACAACTGCAGTTAGGAATGTTTTCAGGTTTCATGTGTCCAAGATGAAGACAGATTCTGCAGCTGATGTTAGCCTGCCCATTTGCCATAAATACGTCTGCGAGATGTCATACATAGCTGTGATGATCAAAACAATGTGTACAGAAGACAGAAACATGCACTTGACCGATTTAACTGCAACTCCCTGGGCAATTACGATCTTATACAAAGTCACAACTGTGGTAAATACAACATACTTATAAATGCAGAATGGATAAAAGCTGTCAGTTTAGTGAGGCATGTGCACAATTTGTAGGTAAAAGTAATTATCATAAACTATGAGGAACAAGCATAACTACTGTGCAAGCCTTACATTGCTATCTTGCTACAGTATTTCATCAGTGACTGACAGAGGGGGTTTTCATTATAAGCATGACTTGAATCTAAGGCTTTCACAAGAATTTCTATAATAACCTTCAACAGGAAGAAGCACACTCCTGAAAATACTTGGCAGCAAATCACCTGAATTTCAATTCTCTAATAGCTGCATAATCTTAAGCAAATTGAAGCTGAATTGCTAAATCAAAATGTTGGATCTCTGAATATTTGGATCTAGAACAAGAACAAATTATTTACAGAGTTCCATTATACTCCTGCTAGATACCATGCATGTATCCTCAACTAATTGCACAAAATAGACAATATTATTGTATGTGTCACTTTAAAACAATACTCGTGGTTGGATAGTCCATGCACTTTCCTAATGGTGATGTTTCTTTTGACTGCAATAGAAAAACAGAACAACGTGAAACAAATTTCAAAAAATCCACCCCTTCTACCAGTGGATTTGGACGGATAGAAATATTGTCTTTTTCTAGATTTCACAATGGGTTTTTTTGCTTGTTTTCCAGTCAGAAAATAATCTTGCTTATAGTATTGACTTGGTATTGGCAGTAAAGGATGCTTACGGATATATTTTTTCTTTTTTTTTTTTTTTTTTATATTTTTATATTTATTCTTATTTTAGGCTTAAAAACTTGTGCTTTTAGTGCGCAACTCTTGCAATACATTGCAAGATCTTGATTACCTTGCTATTTACATCTATTTTTTTTTTTTTTTTTATTCTGTATAATGGGAAGATAAATCATTTTGGGATAGCCTACAGTACCATAAAAGACATTTTAAAGTCATATTATGTACACTTCTTGCTTTGACCATTGATATTGTTGTAATTTTTAAAATAGTTACAACATGCTAAAAATAGTTCAGTCCTGTTTGTTAAAAGTGTAGTTGTAAGACACTGAAAAACAGCACGTTGGTTTATGAGCAAGAGGCAAAAACTTGGTTTCTTTTGGATAGAATGGCTTTTCTCCCAGTGGTGGCTCTAATACATTCTAGCCATGGGGGTTATCAACATGCAGGCAGTGGCACTGGGCTTGGTGCTGGCTGTGTGCCAGCTGCCAGTACTTTGTAGAAAGGGCAGCAGGAGAGAAAGATTTTAGCGTGGCTTGTGAATTTCTGCTGAGAGTAAGCCAAATTATCCCCGAGGTAAGAGCTGCTCCTGATTTCTGCTGTAATAGTACTTGATCTGCTGTGTGTCTCTTACATTTAAAAAGGAAGAAGAACAGCCTTTAGCTGAAGCAGAACTACACACTGCTGAAGGTTTTCCTGATTTTTACACACTATATATATATATATATATATATGTATATTTTATGCCTTCAGTGAGAGAATCTCTTCTATTCACCTCTGACTGCCATAAACATAACACCTCTCTCCATTGTCTGCATGCTGATGAGCCAGCCCACATGGTGAAAAATCCCTTCTGAGACTGGCAGGCAGCAGTCACGCAAGTATCAGTTAATCTCACTAAGCTATTACTGCAATTAATAGACATGGGCAGTAGATTTGATTTTAAAATCTACACTTCAGCATGAAACAGAATCTTGCTTTAGAAACTATTAATAATTTTCTGACCATAATAAAACAATTTCCTGCACTAATTGCATTCCAGATGCCTCCTGTAATTTAGGTGGGTTATTGCTAGAAGACTCTGCCCCTCTTTTCTTTGAGTTCAAGGAGGGGTCAAGACATACTGCTTTTCAGTTCTTTGCAGTCAGCATTTTTATTAAAAAAAAACCTGAAGAATTTATTGTGTAAGAAAATATTTTATGTATAGGTTTTTTTGTTGTTTCCAACTGTAACTCTTGAATAGAATGAGGAAAAACTGAAAGTTAATAGCAAATGCAGCCCACAGTCCCCTTCACGGAGTGAGTAGGGAAAGTGAGTACAGACCTCACTACCAACAGCATTGCAGACTGGCTGTTGAATATGAACGGATTAAGAGTCAAAACTTGGATCAACAGACATGACTGAAGCCTGTGTGAGGAAAGGAAAGATATACAGTAGTTTCAGGAAAATAGAAGGAGCTTCCTGGGATTTAGGATCTAATATTCCATACCTATATTACCTATAATACCTATTCCTTACCTATATACCACAGCTGAATTCTGTGTATGTATTTGTGTATGTGTGTATGTGTATGTTCAGGCTAGAAGTGAAGATACTGTGAAATAATAGGAGCTCTAAAACAGTCATGTTTTTCTTTCAAAAGAATTTTGCAGTCTGCTCAGATCTGTGGCTCTGTGTAAGCATGAAAAAGTAACAGTAAAGAGCATTTATTCATAACTGTTGTTTTTCTTTGCTTGAAAGCTACTTGTGGGCTGCACTGGCAACAGTTCTGGATGTTAACCACATTTTATTGTTGTCTAACACGCCACATTAGAGAGCATTTCAACTTTGAGAGAAAAACATAACTATAATTCCCTGCTAGTCATGCAGCACAGACTTCTGTGACAGCATAAAACATGGGTTCACTGTAACTGTGGGTTTGTTATGTGGAACCAAAGGTGAAGCGCATCACAGTGAAATAGCTTTGTAACTGTAAATAGAAATAATGGTTGGAGAACATTGTTCTGCTCTGCCTTAAAGGTGTTTCAGCTGAAAAGACTAAATGAAATGTATGGAAGTAAATAAGACTCATTTGAAAATAAACTAAAGCCTTTTAAATGGCGATTACAAATATGAAGTAGATTATTGTATTTAAGGGAGTGAAGAATAAAACTCACAGATTATTTTGCTGTGGCTGTTCTTCAGGACTTGCTGGAAAGATTGACCTTATTTTAGAATGCAAAAGAGAGTGATTAATATGACTCATTAAATATGAAACTTTAAAGAAATTAGGTTTTTTTAGAGAAAACGAATCAAGGAAAAGGAAAGCTAAGGTACTTTCAGAACATTGAGAATGGAAAAAAAAAAAACACATGAATGGGCCACCTGAAACAGAAATTTCTAAAAGTGGTAACAAAAAAAGGGCATCATATGACTAATATTATCTGTAAACCCTGCTTTTATATTCTGTGAAATTAAAAAAAAAAAAAAATAGGGAGATATGAATTCTTTGCAGTTAGGACAAGCAAGCATGTTTCTACTGTGGCAAGATACCTGTTTCAATTTAAGAATATTTTCTCTTATCCTTCTGTCAGTAATGTCTATGAAGAGCATGGCTGGAGGCTCAACAACCTTTTCATAAGACTTTCCCTCTTGCCGGCAGGATGGAGGGCTCCCCATGCATTCCTCCCATACCCAGAGCTCTGCAGTCACTCGGTACATTGGGTTACCCTGGCAGCATTGTTGGTGCCCACAGGGAGGAGTAACAAGGGTTAACCATCTGTGAGCTGAGCAAGCCTTGCTGGTCCCAGTGTAGAATCCTAGATCCTGGCCCTGACAGACAGCCAAGCTGACAGACAAGCCTCAGAGGACCTCAGATTGGATTGGTGTAAGGCTCCAGAGCTCGCTCAGTGAGTCTCTTAAAAGGATTTAAGATTATTTTTTTGCAGCTTGAGTTAGATGCAAGGGAGAAACATCAACAAGATATTCTCAAGAGGTCAAACAAACAAAAACTTTACTGGCAAACTAAAGAAAATCAGGGAATTTTGGTAAAAGTTTAGAGCAACATTAAATGAACATAAAGCATTTCACAAAGCATTAATTTAGCAAAGTCTAAGCCCATTCCAGTTAGCAAACTCTAATCCGTGTGGCCTTAAGTTACTCAAACTTTGAGAAGAGGGAATTAGAAGAAAGAGAGAAGAGATATAGAAAAGAACAAATATATCTACAACTGTATTACAGTGGTGTTCACCTGAGAGAAATTCCAAGAGGAGGTAGGGTCAATACCGGCATGTGTCTCATCCTTTGGCGTATGTACCCATTGGCTTTCCTGGACCCTTCCCCTGCCTGGGACTTGTGGTCATTTGGCCACTCAGGAGCTGGGTTAGGGGCTCCAGAGGTGGAGTGTGGAGCTTTGCCTCCCCTGTGCCAGGGATTGGCAGCCACTGCAGGGCTGGGATGCAGGCTTTGCAGGGAGTGGGTGTGTGGAGCAGGGCAAGGCCTGACCTGCCCCTTTCCCCACACGTGGGCCTGAAATGTTTGAAGGCAGCAATCCTCTCTCTCACAGCTAATGTATTGGTGCCCCTCTACCTTGCAGAAGGGAGCCTTCAGTAATTGTCGCGGTGGGGGGAGGATCCGGTGCTGGCCAGCACTGGGGAGCCGCGACCTTCCTAGGAAGAGCATCCCGCGGGGAACAGCCTCTTTAAAGGTGCTGGCAACAGCCTCCGGGAGCGACAATGATTTCAGCAAGTGTAGCGACTCCTCCACTACAAGTGATCAGCTCTATTGTGAAATCACCCAAGGCAAACTTGGGGATGGAGAGAGAGAGGCGGCTCGTATGGCAGTTCCACAGAGGCAGTCTTTATTGTCCAGCACCCTGCAAAGGGGAGGCCAGGGATGAGACCAGCCTGAGGTGTTGGGGTTAGGACAGGGGTTTATATGGGGAAGGTAGAGGGTGGGGTGGAAACCGATTAGCCAACAGGGAAGGGACTATTAGCATGGGAGAAGCAAGGCCTGTCGGAATGACTCCAGTTTCTCACCCTGAACTTGAAGGTGAGCTGCCTAGCTCTGACTCCTCCGGGGGAGGGTGGGAGGTTGACTTGAAGGCTCACTGCCTTCCACAAGTAATGGTCTCACTTGTCTTTGCTCTGTTCTGCAGATACCAGCTCTGAATTGAGCTGGCTCTGAGGGTCTCCTGAAGAATCTTGTTTGCCTTCAGCGATGCCCTGAGCAGCTGCATGTCAATCACTGTCTGCTGGTCAATCACAAATTTCTAGCCTCCCCTGTCTCAACAGCCCACCCATCCCTACCTTGGGGACGTGGCTTCTGGCCATTCCTGCTCCCTTTCTAAGTCTATCTCAGCTTCTTCTTCGCACGTGTTTGTACAAAATTTTCCCTGCTGGTGCTAGCTGCCTTGTCTGTCTCTGCAATTCCCTCACTGGACAACACAGAGCTGCTGCCAGAGTACACAGAGAAACCTCACCTCAAGCAGCAATGAGGGGCCGCAGGGAACCAGAGAGCGCAGGGCAGCTCATGGCACAGCCATCGGTGTGGCCATTGGAGTGGCAGGGACTGGTCCTGCCTGCCAGCCACGTTCACAGCAGGTGGTAGCAGGGCTGAATGCCCAGTGTGGTGGGCCATGAGCACACCCTGGCTGAGGAAGCCATGGCACTTTTTACGGTGGAAGCTGACAGGCTGTCTCAGGGGAAAACATTCCCCCTTGCATGCTGTTTCTGTAAGCCTGGGCCATGAATACCCATTGGGAGTCAGCTGTTGCTGAAGGAGTCTGCAGACAGACCTGTGCAATAGTCCTTGCTCTGACTTTCTTGTTTTGCTTTTCTAATTTTTTCTTTCTTTTGGTATTATCCAGTTTTAAACAAATATAAGTGCTTTCTATGACCACAATTCTATACTGTTAGAAATGTGTTCCTTCTTAATAAAAGTAAATACAGATTTCAAATAGCAAATTAATTGTTCTGATTTTTCATGACAGATCCTTTCCATAGGAAATTATGCCCTCTCTTTGAATGTGGTAAGATAGGTCTAATTAAAAGAATAGCAAAAGATGTGAAAGATGTGTCCATGAAATAGAGAAGACCAATAGCTTGAACAGGAGGATTTTGTTCCAAGATGTAACATAACAAAGAAGAATAGCAGAGAAAGCAGGAAAGCATTATTATAATCCTCTTTGTTCCTGAGTCCATGCAAACACCAGGGGAATGCATTAGACATAGAAATATATGATGACAAAAGTTCAATCACTAGGAGTGCATGTTCATGAACATATTAAAGTTTTTGTTATCTCTTTACCTGCCTTTAAAAAGCAAGACTGACAATTGTGTAGCTCTCAAAAAGCTTTAAATTTGCAGGCCTCCATTCTGAAGCTGATACAACTGAAACTCATTGGAATAGAGAAAACCAGCAGGGAGTGGCAAGAGTAAATAAAGCTTGCCTGTCAGCTGGGTTGCAGACCTGCCTGTGTATCTGCTTACTATTACAGCTGAATCTCAAACCATTTAACATTCTGACATTAATATGAAGTCTAGTAAACAAAAAGACATGGAGAGCTGTGTGTACACAGGGGAGCAAGCTAAAGCTGGGAGGATTTTTTACGCTAAAGGACTTGCCTGTTTCTTATGAAAACAAGTGTTAGGCATTCATAGGGGAAGATAAGATACAGTTTCAACTTTTGTTCTAAAGGTTTGGGTAATGAGTACTGCAATCTAGGGAGCCAACTCTAGAGGTCAAATGAAAAAGCTGCATCAAAGTGCAGTAGAAGGATTATAAGCAAAGCTTATGTTCTATAAAAAAAATATTGTGTACTGTTACAAACGATGTGAGAATCTTAATAGGTAAAACCATACCAGTGGTTTATGTTAATAGATGTTGTGGGAAGGTATGTAGCCTATTTGTCATTCAAGCAACATGTTTTTATGGGGTTCACAGAAACCTGGAGCCTGCTAAATATTCTTCAGTACCTTCTCTCATTAACTCTTTCCATATTTGTGGACAGAGAAATTGCAGCAATTTCACTGCAGATGATTTGTTTAAAAAGTTTTCTGTTTAGCAGCACGAAATGTATTTCCCAGAAGAAGCCAAGCTGGCCTCAAATCCGTGGACTAGTGGAGTGTATTGTCTTGAAAAGCATCATCACTTGTTGCCATATGAAGATAGAAAGAAATAGATGGCGGTCAGAATTAAGTAACAAGTTTTGTCTGCAGTGCTCTGGGCGCTTGCTACAGTTACACACAGAAAGCTAAAGGTAGAGGCCACTAGCTTATGCTTGTTTGGCCTTCCTTGAATTTTAGTAGATAATTCAGTCTGGCCTCAGAGTCAGATTATAGTTTCAGGAATCATGAATAAACTGTTCCCCTACCCACTTTTTCTTTTTTTTTTTTTTCTCCTCACGATTACAGATTTTATTAGTCTGTGAGGTCTAGGGCGTCAGATGCCTCATGTTAGCAAAGCTCTGAAGAGCTGACTTAGCTTTGACCTGTTCTCACATGTCAACTTTATTAGATGCTGAACAACGTGGGAAAGAGAAACAACTCAACAATGGAAATAACCCAACAATAAAAACAACCCACCTCCAAAATATTGAGAAGGTGACAGAAGGATTTAGGACTGCAGGAAGGGGATGTTCTGTGCGACTTTGCAGTCTTTTAGCCAAGCTGATCTCCTAAGTGGATCAAGAAAAAGAGATGGTTAGATATGAGTATTTCAGGCATGTGGAGATAACAGTAGTTTCTTGAATCACTGGGATAAGCAAAAGCTATGCAGGGGCACTTCAGGGCAAACAGAATGGGAGAAAGATTTAGAGCTCAGAAAGAGTGACTAGCTTAGAAAAGGAAAACAAACAAGGGTTAGGGATTGGAAATAATTCTCTAAAGCCTTTTCTTAGAGAAATTGTCCTGTCTATAAAATGTAAAGAGCTTTCTGTGCAAATTTTTTTAAATTAAATTTTCTGAAATTTATGCCTACAGGCTTGTAGTACAAAATAGAATTTTTAATTATTAGATACTTTTAAAATTACAAAATCTCTTTTTTTGAAGCACTGGTTATTGATCGGTATTGCTTGACATTTTTGGTCTATTTTACTGTGTGTTGTATGTATGCATATGTTGCTGATTCTCATATAGTGCTGAGAATTTCTTAAGAGCTTTGAGATTTGACCACAGTGACTCTGACTTTGTAAATAGGTTTATGCAAAGTCATGAAAGGATAAAATTCAGCATATTCTTACCGTGATATACTGAAGTTCAACATCAATAGTTTTTGTTTTATCCCATTATAATTTTTGTTCAGTATTTAAGCATATATAGTGATGTATTTGCTGTTGGAGTTGTCACAACAGATTAACATTTTACCTATATTGGAAAATAGAAACAGATCTGTGACCTTCAAATATATTCTAAATTTCTGTAGAGATGATTCAATGAAATTTGATTAAAGAGAAATGGAATAATTTACTTATTGTGTGTTGTGTATGGTCCAGGTTCATGTTGTTATACCAACATTTTTCACAAGATGGGTGAATGGTTAATATTTATTTACATTTTTATCAGTCTCGTAAAGCTGATCAAACAAACAATTATATGCTGTGAGATTCTTCAAGTGACACTTAAGCGTATACGTGCTTCTGCAAAAATCAAAATACTTTACTCCTCATGTTACATGTATGGAAGGGGACCCATATTTTTAAGTCCTTATGAGCACACAAATGTAGTGATCTCAGTTTAAATACTGGCAAGGAAAAAACTGAAGTGCAAGACTGCATTTGTGAATAAATAGGTACGCATGTGCATGCTGAGTACTCTTCTCTCGGAAAAACACAGTAAGTAAAAGAGAAAGGAAAGGATGGAAAAGGCAAAAAAAAGAAGGGGAAAAAAAAAGAAGGAAAGGGAGCAAAAAATAGAAAAGACAGAGAGGGAGAGAGAGACAAAAGAGAGGGAACAAGAAGCAAGGAAAAGAAAGGAAAAGAAA
>VZRN01003153.1:2487860-2576278 GCA_013397935.1 Dasyornis broadbenti | reverse complement strand
TTTCATAATGTCACCCCATGACATTTCCCTTTACTGAAAGGGTTATTTAGTGCCTAATTAATGTAGTAGTTATGTAGTCCACATTGCAACATTTTCTTAGCAGGGATAATGAGTTGGGTCTTTCTTACATGCCTGCGTGTTAACAAGGAAAATAAAAAGGGGAAATTTTAATGCCCTTGATAACAATTCCCGTTAACAAATCTCAAAGTACTTTTGAAACAGAGAACTGACCAATGTCTTTGCTTCCTTGTGAGAGTGAATTTTGGGAGTTTGGTGGTGTATTTTTGGAGGTGGTCTTACTGAGATCATAGAGATATTTTTTTAAATTCAGACTTTTGTTGAAACATATCTTTCTGTATAATCTTCACTTTTTTAGAGAATTTTTTATTGATGCTGATTTTTGGCCATTGTGGGCTGTGTATAATCGGTGCCTAACTCACACATCTAAAATATTTGTGTTGTAAAAGCCTTTCTTTCAGGTTTGAGTTAGACTCATAGAAAGAAAAGTTTTTGTTTACCATCTGGTGATTATCTCCACATTCTTTTATCTTTTTTTTTTTTTTTCTATATTGAAGTATTCCTAAAAAGATTTTCCATACTGGCTGTCTTTCTCTGGGCTTGATTCAGTTGAATGAAACATCTTCATTATGTTGCTGCCTTTTGATCCCATCAGCCAGCCAAATTGTGATATCATTTATGTTTTAAGGGGAAATGAAGTACATGGTGGAATCAGACCTTATTTTATAATCTTGTGTACTTACTGAATGTACTCTTTCCCATCTTACATGAAGAATCTCACAGGAGAGTTTCATTCAGATCTGCAAGCCTCCTTTAGCTGCTGATGTACTCAAGAGCCCCAGCCTAAATTACGGCTGGAGCCTCTCTCTCAGAAACAGTCCAACTGTTTCTGAGCACCACAATTTGCTTTTTTTTCTCCTCTACATGCACATAATTGAATAATTCCCACCTCTACATTCCATATACATGGTCAAACAACTGAGGGGAGGTAGATCCATGTTTGTTCTGGCAGTAGCATCTCTATACTCATGGTTTGGGAGCCACATTGTTATTCTGTTCAATCTGCCCAACTTTGGATAGGTGGGCTATGTTTCTCAGTTAAAATGTGATGTTTCTTAGTCCCTAACAAGTAGAAAGTTTGTTCTTTTGTGTTTACTGAAAATATTTGCATGGCTTTCCGTTTTGTTTGATATCTTGTTCTTTGCTCCGTTTCTCTGTGGGTTACTTACTATAATATGACATTTTTGGGTTTTTTAAAGACTGAAGAGATTTAGCCAGCACTTATTTTTATGTGAAGAATTTGTTCCCTAAGACTAACTTATCCCCACTTACTATAGACAGGAAAAATTCTAGTAGAAGAGAAATTACCTCTTCCCCAAATTTAGATGTCTTGGGTATCCCACAGGAGGTCTAAAGAAATAGGTCTCTGTTTAAATTTTTTAACTTCATGTGTGAAGGAAGATCACAGGATCTTTATTTCCAGATCACAGAATATTCTGAGTGGAAAGGGACCCACAAAGATCAGCAAACCCAACTCTTAAATGAATGGCCCAAACAGGGATTGAACCCAAGTGTTATTAACACCATGCTCCAACCAACTGAGCTAAGTAGTTCTGTTCATACTGATTTTAGTATGCAGGACTAATTTTTTTTCTGAATTTTTCCAGAGGTGTCCAAAACAATGTACTTATTTTAATGTACTGTCTTATTTTTAAATATCAAAAAAATAATATTTAGTATTTTTCAGAGTTTCCTGATAGCACAGAATTAAATGTTCCAGGTTTAGCTCTCTGCTTTACTGTTATTTTCCAGCTTTTTTGTTTTTTATGTTTCCTCCACATTTTTTAGTAGTGTTAAAATACATGTGATCTTTCATAACACAATACATGTAAAATTAAACTGATTGATACTTCTATTTTCTGTTTTCTTAATCATCCTGTTGTAATTTAATTTAATCTTGCTTTCCAGTTGTGGTAACTTCATTTTGGAAAATAATGCTTATAGCACCGTGGGATTTTCTTCCACTTTTTCCACTTAAAAGCTGTAGAAAAGAAAGAACCATTGAAAGAAGAGTTGCTTTGCCAAAACTTAATGGAAAAATAAAATATCTGTATTTTTTTAGAGTGTGTGCCTTGGTATTGAAGAGGGGCAGCCTTTGCAGTGCTTTTCACTTTGCAGGATTTCCAGCAGTGCAGAGCACTGGGAGGATGCTGAGTTTCTGGCCTAATGAGAGGCTGTTTGTGTCTGAGGGGTAGTGGTGGTCACTGTGAGTACACAGAGCTATAAACACATGCTGGGTTTGTGTGGAAGGCTTAATGCTTCCATCTCTCCTTGTTTCTGGCTGGACCTTTTCACAATAAACTGATAGTTTCACAATAAATTCACAAAGCTGTAAGGATCTTAGATCAGTAGCATAAGATAAAAGAGAAATTTCCTATTTCTTTAGAGAGATGAAATAGTAAGCAGTAGTGAAAAAACAAATCCAAATTAATCAATGATACTTAGGCATTCAAACACCTTTGTGATTAAAAGAATTTAGTACCTTATAGCCAGGAAATTCCTGTCCTACCCAGAGCAGTGATAGAGCTGTTTTGGTGTCACACAGAGGAAAGGCTAAAATAGTGTTAATAATAAACTATAAATATTAAATAAAAATAATGAAACTTGGAGTTTTTCCAGGTTTTTATTGGCTAGCCTACCACTGACACTTATCAGATGTTTCCTAACTGTTACATATGCAGCATTTTAAGGCATTAGGTAGAAAAGAGAAAATCTTCCCTTTATTCTTTTTCTAATAGTTGTGTTTTTCTCTCCCTTCCTTTCCTAGGTGACTCATTAAGAATCTAGCAGCAGGTTAAACAAGTGGACTCTTTTGCTCACAGCTTAACACAAAAAGAGCATTTGAAGAAATAATTCTGTTTTGCATTAAGTAGAGATTTTAGTGTAACAGTTACAGTGGAAAGACTGGACTCAGGTGTAAAGATTTCCTTAACCTTTTCTGATTTACAGTATTTCAGTAATTAGTAACCTGGTGATGTTATTAAACATTAAGAAATATATCTATGTTAACAAAATTTTTTTGTTTAATAGTCAAGATATTAGAGTTTGGCAAAGTAAAATATTTACATGTACAGTTGTATTTATAATGGGAGAGAAAAAAATACGTTGGGAAAATATTTTGAAAGAACATTATATTCAGGGGAGGTTCAGGTTGGACATTGGAAGGAATTTCTTCACAGAAAGGCTGATGAAATGTTGGAATGGGCTGCCCAGGGAGGTAATGGAGTCATGGTCCCTGGGGATGTTTAAGGAAAGACTGGACATGGCCCTCAGTGCCATGGTCTGGTTGGCACGGTGGTTTTGGGTTATAGGTTGGATTTGATGATCTCAGAGGTCTTTTCCAACCTGAGTCTGTGATTTTTTTCATCACAGTATTACAGTCATGTTTTGATAAGCCCATAATATTTTTCCCTTTGCTTTCTTCATAGAGAGTACAGTGTCTTTTTCTTCCTTGTGATGAACACATCATGTTTGACACTAAAAAGAGTTAAATAAGTGACAGTGTTGAACTTGTAGTTAAGGATGCACTATGATTACTGGCAAACAAAAAGGCATAGCAGAAAGTACAGTGTTCCTGTTGAGCTATTGCTCTTTATAAACATTAAAAGGGAAAATGAAGCTTTGATTTACTTCGTAAACAGCTACATGAGACAATAGCTTCTTGTTGTTGCAGATTCCTTTTAATGTTAATTTCAACAGTATGTCTTTTCAGGAAACAGTTGAAGTATTTTTGAAACATCCTTCTGTAAAAGATGACTCAGATCTTGAGGGAAGAACATCCTTCATGTGGGCAGCTGGCAAAGGCAGCGATGATGTCATTAGGACTATGCTGGCTTTAAAATTGGATATTGATATCAATATGACAGACAAATACGCTGGCACAGGTAAGAAGCTTTACAGTAAAGAGCCACTGGATCTTTCCAATCAGTGTGATTTTCACCAAATGAAAACATTGTTAGAGGCTATTTTAATCTTTTTTTGGATGTGTACTTTAACATTTCTGCGTTAGTTTAATTATGTGTGCGAGTCAATTCTTTGGCTTATTGTGGGAAAGAAGCAAACGTTTTCTGCACAGATTGGAACATTTCATTTGAAATGTAGCAAGAAGAAATGTTCTGCAATGCTATTTAGTTAGTTCTGTAATCCTGGTAAAGGAAGAGCTATTCTGTATTTTGAAGAATAAAATGAAATATAATTACATAAAAAGCTCATTCTGAAAACGCCTGTTCAAAAATGTATTTGACAGTACACAAATACTTTGAAAGAATATAGCGCAAACTAACCACTGAAGTAGCTAAATTATCATCATGAAAATCATTCCATAGTTATTTGTAAAGATAGTGAAATAAAGATTAGAGCTATTGCACTTCTGTTGTCCAAACAGGAGGTAAAACTTGATATCCCCCCAATTTATCATCCTGTTATCTGCCTGAAACAAAAGATAAGTAGGCAACACAGTGTTTCAGGATTCAAGTGTGCAAGTAGTGAAATTCAAAATTTCCTATTGCAGCTATGAATTTATCTCCTCTAATGAAAAAAAAAAAAAAAGAAGAATTTTTGGTAGGAAAAAAGCACCTGTGTAGTGCTTTCAACAAAAACAGAGTAACAGTTCTGACAGGTGAGAGAGATGGGTGTTGAAGTGTTTATGCATTCAACAGTGTTGAAAATGTAGCAAAAGCAGTTGAATTGTATAGTATGCTGATGGCATCTGAATGAAAAAACAGGAGAATGTGGTTATATTGGGCATATATTTGGAGGGTTTTGATAGCAGGGGCTTCAGGGGTACACTGTGTGTGGGGAGATCAGGAACTGCACAGTGCCAGATACAACCAGGTTACAGTTGGAAGTCAAGTGCAAAAATATATACCTGTGTATAATAAGTAGTAAAATGATAGCTAAGCTGATAGTCAGACCACACACTCATGAATAATACAATAATGGGCATTTCTCATGAAAACTATGGGGTTTTTTCAAACAAACAAGAATGTATATTGCAATGTTTATATAAGTTTTAATGTATTTGTTTTGGAGTTTACTCAAGCATTGTCTTTTGGCTGTGCACACATGCAAACTAGCTAAGCTGCATGCTTAGATTTAGGGAATGTTAGGGAAGTATAGATTTATCCCAATAAAGAAACAAAGATATGAGTTTGACAGCTTTTCTCTTTTCAGAGTGCCCTTCAAATAACATACAGATAGTAAATAAATGCAATGTTAGGATTGTGTGGTTCAGGATTTAAAACTTAGTATGTATCAATATTATTTTCATGTTAAAAACTGAATTTTTAAAATTTCCTTTGGTGGTATGCTGGATGTCAACAAAATGCATAATACAGTTAACATAAAATTCTATTTAAATATCTAAATTCGTATTTTTCGTACAATTTAACACACAAAAGAGATCAGTCTTTCTAAGTTGTGGTAGTTTGGAATTTTTTTGGTTTAAGAAATAGTGCAACAAATAAAATCTCAGTCTTCATTTTTGATGACTTTACAAACCACATATTCTACAATTTTAGTCTTATTTAATCTTTTATCAGTCTCACCTACATTTGCTACTTCCTGACAGTTCCCTTTCAAATATCTCACCGTGCTTGTTTCGGCCCTTAAGGTGCAGCAGTGTTGTAGTTACTGTTCAAACCTCCTTACAAAGTTTTTTTTTTCTTTGCAGGCAGTAATCAGTAATCACACACTGTGTTTCTGAAATTACTCAGGTGTGGATTTCATGCTTGAATAATTCAGGTGGTTGGGTTTATTATCGTTCAGCCTTAAACCTTTCATAGCAGTGATATGTAATCGCCTTTTAATCTTGATTTCGTTGTAGGGCTTTTAATCCAAGGCAATGAATGGATTTTCCATTTACTTGAAAGTGCCGTTGTGTAGAACACAGGAATGGTCTCGAAGTGGGAGCTGTGCTGTGGAGCAGCCCGAGCTGCACTATTGTGCCAGCGAGTGCAGCAGCATGGGCTTTATTATAGCGAGCTCTAAACATAAAAGGAAGCCCACCAGTAAATCACTCCTCGATTTTTCTTACCCCCCCCCTTCCCCCAAAGGTTCTTAATCATTCCCAAGTTTTCGTGAGGGAAAAGTGGCGTTGCATTGGGACAGGGAACTATGCATTAATAGAAAGTAGCGCACATGCCTCCGTGCCTGGGATACAGTTGCTGAGCAGAGTTCAAGGTTGTGTTTTTCTGACTTTTGTGTGCAGACTCAGCTCAGCCCGCTTGTAATGTTGCGTTAACGCAGCCTTTTGCATTTACTTAGAAAGAGCAGGCTTTCCATTGAGCTCTGCTAGAACATCGAGACTCTCGGCATTGTGTAGGAGAATGACACCAAGGGAAAGGAATTTCCCTCCTCTCAGAGATCAGCGCTGCAGGAGCATTACAGGGGCAGCTTTATAGCTCTGCCGTCACTGAGCACAATGGAGAGGGCTCTGTCTGTCGGCTGAACAAAGGGCCCATTGTGACCAGCTGGCTGAAGAATCTCTTCAGTCACCGTGACTCCATCACAGAAAATTTGGCTTACAAGAAAATATTGAGCACAAAGTGCGAAACAAGATGCCTGCGTCAGAATGAGTGATAGGGGGGAAGAACTGGCCAAGCTGACACAGCAGCTCTTTTTCTATTGTATTGTTACACACACCCCATGTGTCATCTGATGGAGTGGTTTACTGCCTTTGGTTTCATAAGGGATTCAGGACAAAAACCAGAACCTAGAGTTTACTGTGAGGTCAGACCATGAAAACCAGGCCCATCCAAATGTATGAAGCAGCAGGGATCTCGTTCTTGTCCAGTTCCTACTGATAGCCACCCACTCGCATGGCTGCTGCACAGGCACTTATTTTTCATGAGCATGATGAGCACTGCTGTGCTTTTAGGCTGCTACGCTTAAATATCAGTGTCCTCTCAAAGGCATGATTTCAATTTTCCCTTCTCAGAGTGGCTCTGGCTCTGACCCCAGTGCTTTGTCTGTATCACAGCGTTACTATCGCTTATTTTGTGACTGTTTTCAGAGAGCGCCCATCAGCTGGATTTGGGTCAATGACAGCATGAACAACCTGAGCATTTTAGTAATGCCTGTGTAACAGGTTGTGCCGGGTTACTGTCTCAGAGCTGGTGCTGGTAGTAAACAGTAGCTGGCAAATACAAAGATACTGTTTTTATATTCTGGCTATGGTTCAAGAAGCTGCTCCTTTCTAATGCTGGCCTCTGCGGTGAGCATTTCTGTATAATGCCTCTGCTGGATCCTGACCCTGTCTGTTTTAACTTTAAACAAATACAGGCATGTAAATAGTATTTACAGCCCCACATTTTGCGTGCATGAGCAGATTCAGTTCTCACCAAGCATGAATATTTCTGAAATTTCATGGGGAAATCTGAATTCACTTTATGAAATGCACACTTATGAACTGCATTGTTTAGGGTTTTTTTTTTATTCTAAATTATTTTCATTCTGTTACCTGTAAAATATTCTACATTTGAGGCAGTATGAGCAGGTAGATTGTCTGATTTGTCTGCTGACTATGGGAAATAGTCCAAAGCATTTTGAAATCAAACTGCAAGTGAAATCACCAATACATGTGTCCTCCATTGGTTTGGAATCTCATTGCTGTGTGCAGTTCTCCTTTCCTTCAAGAAGAGCTGTGAACTGGTCATCCTCGACTCTGGATGATAATGCCTGCAGGATGCTGTGTTAGGCAAGAGCAACTCCAGTTACAGGACACCACATCTTTACCTGAGTTGTGAAGTATCTGAAGCAGCAGAATCTAGTCTCCATGTAATCTCTCTTTTTCCTGAAGAAAACAGGGAGCTGGAGATACTGTGCAAGATGTGGTGGTCTTGCTACACAATTTTGTGTAAAATTTTCTCCAAGTAATTCTGAAACAAAAAAGAGGGGTGGGGAGGAGCAGGAAAGAGCTGGGTAATTGTCTGGAGTTAGTTTTAATTGAGACAACTTCGCTTATTTGAAAGGAAAGAAAAAAGTCATTTTCAGGAAAGCATTGCAGAAATAATGAAAGCTTTCTTCCACTGGTGATGGGCAATCTCAGAAATGCCACAAAACAGAGGCAGAGGTAAATTGTGTTATGTTCTCCTAATCAGAAGCTGTAATTCTTTGAGAAATCCTCTCTGTAAGCCTATCTTGGTGGTGTTAAACATAAAGTTTCTAACTGTGCAAATTATAAAAGTTTCAGGGCTAACAGTTTTTCTGCTTGTTGCTTGTATGGCAAGAAAATGTTGTATCATCACTTGTTATGATTCTTCAGTTTCTTGTGGTTGAAAAGTACCTTTTCCACCAAAATGGCTGAAATTAATTTTTATTTTGTGAACCTCTAAAGCTCATGGTATTGTGGTTTCTTTCTCCTACTGCTTTATTCTTCCAGCATTACACGCTGCTGCCCTTTCTGGCCACGTCAGCACAGTGAAACTGCTGCTGGAGCATAAAGCACAGGTAGATGCTCTGGATGTCATGAAACACACCCCACTTTTCCGAGCCTGTGAGATGGGACACAAGGAAGTGATTCAAACACTCATTAAAGGTCAGCTCTTTGGAGTTCACAGACCTGTTTACAGTTCTGGTGCTGCTTCCCGTGGGACTGGGAAGTAAACAGCTGAGCAAGAGGTGGAATAGGAAGTTGCTTCCCTGGGGCAGGTTTTGTCTGTAAGTTTCCCTTGTGAAATAGCCCTTGTGAAATAATCTAAAAAATTATCAGTGTTGTGCAGAATAGCTAGACGTGTTAAATACAAAACTTTCAAAATTGGGATTGTTCTTTGCCCAGCTCATTTCTGCTTAAGCATTTGCAAGTACATTCTAGTCTTTCAAACCAGCTCTTCCCCCAGCAAGTATTTTCTTTCTTTTGTTTTTATTTCCCCCCTACCCCGTAAATCAGACCAAATTAAGCTTTCTTCACTTTTGTGAAAAACCTTTTATAGAGCTCTTTGAGGACTTTTTAAGTGAGTCTTCATTTTTTTAATGTAAATACCTATCAAAAGTCCTACATCATTAATATTTTCCTCTGGTTGATTTTTATAAGTAGTATTTTGTAGACAGAAATAGTATTTAACAAAGTACACAGTGTTAGATAATTGTAAAATATCTGCTGAAGAGTAGGAAGTACAGTGAAAGAACAGTGGCATGTTAGATACAAAATTCTGTCATTTTAGCTTCCGAGAAACATCTCCTTTCTGCTTCAGACATTGTCCCACCTATGGATAGATGAAGTATCCAGCCTAAATTTTGCAAGCTTTCCATCAACCAGCCTTTCTTACTGAAAAGTGTTCTTCCCTCCATGATCTGCTGGGCATATTTTGACCTCCTGTTAAGCTCTTCCTCCCACTCCCTGTGCCATTTAGCTTTTGTAGATGCAAGAAGCTTGGCTATCAGAATCTGAGTTATATTTAATTAAATATTTTATGATATAGAGAGTCATTGTTGCTGGTTGGTTCAAGATCTTGTATTTGTGGAGTTTTACTTTTGCACAGCATTTTTACATCTTGCAAGAACATATAGAGGAATTAATTATCTGCATAATAGAGTCTTAGCATGCTTGAATTTAAAAAGAAAGCTTATTTTAAAAGTCATTCTTACATTGTGAATATTTTATCTTGTCTGCTTTAGAGATTGAAAAAGAGATTTAATCTGAAATCTAATTTTTAGAAGTTATTTTGTTGTTAAGAAAGAAAAGCTTAACTGAAAAGTCATAGACCTTAAACAAATAAAATAGGTTTTTCATGGGCATTTGATAAGTCTGGATATTCTAAAGCATCGTAGAGGATAGTCAGAAGATTGTAAAAAAGGTACATGCCTGAGCCTCTTTGAAGCTATTTCCTTCCCAATCAATTTTGATTTAAGTTTTAGGATTTAAGTAACAAAATTGAAGCTGGTTTCAGAAATACTTCTCTGAATTGTCAGTTTACCAAATAACTTCTAGCTGAAAATAAATTCAGTCTTTTCTTAGCATTCTACAGTATTTTCTGTTTGTGCTCTAAAATGTATTTGTTGTTATAGGAGGAGCAAGAGTAGATTTGGTTGACCAGGATGGCCATTCACCCCTTCACTGGGCAGCCCTGGGAGGAAATGCTGACGTGTGCCAAATCCTGATAGAAAATAAAATCAACCCTAATGTGCAGGATTATGCGGGTAGAACACCTCTGCAGTGTGCTGCTTATGGAGGTTACATCAACTGCATGGTAGTGTTGCTGGAAAACAATGCAGATCCTAATATTCAGGATAAAGAGGTATGTTGTTCTTCTTCACTGAGGTATGTAACTAACTTTAGAATGACAGTAAATCAAAACTTTCCCCTTTTCTTCAAGGTCCTTCTCTGTTCCAGGACATAGAAGGATCTTTGCTGATGTTTGTCACAAAAGGCAATGCATCCTGACATCATTTTCCCTATGCCTTCAAGTTGTAAAACTTTGAAAGAAAAGTAGTGTTTTAATATGCAGCATGAATTGAAGATTTGTATTTTTCCAGATCACTTTTGATTTTTCCTTATGGAAGTGTGATCATATGAGGAGTCATATTAATAATCTGATTCCTTAATTTCTATCATTCATTATTAACAGCTGACATGGGAATGTTAGTCTGTAATGTTTTTCTCCAGCGTAGAGAGAGAGCAAGTTAGAAAGTAAGATACTGCAAGTGAGATTGCACAATAACTGCTTCAATTACTTGTCCACGTAAGTACCCACATATGTATCGCTCTTCCAGGTGGGGAAAAAAAAAACAAACCACTGATTGGTTTATATGTTCTTTTGTGCCATTATTCAAGCAGTAATTGAAATTAGGAGCCAGAATAATTGTGTAACCTATAATAGATTTCTGTGTTATATGACATCATTTCTCAGAAATTGATAGAACCTCATCAGTCAAAAGAGCTTCACCCAATTTGTTGAATTTTTCTGTAGCTATTTGTTGTAGGGCGTTGATAATTCCAGGTAACGGAAAAGTGGTTTTCATTATGAATACCACAGAGCATGCTGTACCTCTTTTGCAAAGAAAGCAACTCTAGGGCTAGTCCCCTAATGCTGCTTTTCAGCTGTTTTAGGTGAAAAAGCACTAGTGTTGAAATCTTGTTTAAAAAAAATTTCATTTTTAAGTGCTGTATTCTTCTTATTTTAACAAGGAAGTTTATTTAGAAGAACTAATTTGTTCTTCATGTCCAGAAGAGCATTGAATTACACTATGATTTATGACTTTTATTGTGGCGTGGTAGAGTTTGGGGGCAATGCTTATTTTTGTTCTGTTCTATTGTTTACAGGGAAGAACTGCCTTGCACTGGCTCTGTAACAATGGCTACCTTGATGCTATAAAGTTGCTGCTCGGCTTTGATGCTTTCCCCAATCACATGGAGAACAGCGAGGAGAGGTATTGCTCCTCTGAATGCGTTATTTTGTTATTGAGCCAGAGTGCTACCTTCCGTTTAGATGTTAAATGTTCAGATACTGCAAGGGAATCATAATCCTATGTCTAAAAGGAGTGCTGTAGTCTTGGGCTTCAGCATAAGCAGCTTTTCTAATGTGAAATTTCTCTTTTTTGACTAAGACATTGCAACTTCAACTGTTTATACTTCTGAACCACGAAGTATTTACTCGCTCTAGTCCTGTTTGAAATATTAAAGATTTTTCTCATTTATATGGAGTTGATAGTAGATATGTATGCACAAAGGATGAAATGGCAATTCTGCTGCTGTTGGAATGGACTGGAGTTTTCTATTTGATACAAATACTGTGAGAAGAAAGGAAATGGGAGCAATGTAATGTTACATTTTAAAATGGTGATTAAAAAGTACCTGGTGGTTAACTGTATTCTAAAGGCCTAGTTTTAAAAAAAAGTCTCCTATAATCATAAAGAGACAGCACATTTGCATCTCTTTCTTTGTCTTTCATTGACATATAAATAATAGTTTTTTTTAAAGTGATTTGGGTTGTAGAGTTTGAATTAGTCACCTGACCATGAAGATAATTACTATTAGCAGAAATTTATAATGCCTTTTTTTTAGAGTAGATGACCTCCTCATAATTATAAGATTATGAACAGCATGCCATAGAAATTTGAATATTTCAACATTTTAAATAACCTAAGGAGATTGCATCCCCATATTTCAGTGTTAAATTTGATAGTTCCATACTTAACCCCGGTTTTTAATTGCTTTCTTCCCCCATCATTTTTCTTTTGTTGTCTACTCTATACCACTCAGATCTCTCTTCCTTTTCTGCTCTTACTTTTTCTTGAGAGACACAAAGGAAAGTATAACTAGTTCCTAACTAAGTAGTGTCAAGGCTCTCTTTAGTAATTTTTGAAAGAAAATTGAATAAACATTTTAAATTATAGTATTTTCAATAAATAAGATTAAAAGCTGCTATCTTGCCAGAAAGGAGATTGCTCCTATCCCTCCTTTGTAGAAATGTACTAATGATGCTCAAATGTCAAGAAAAGACCTTAGCTGTGGTTTACCACAGTCATTCAGATCATATATATTTTTGTTTCCCTTCTGGCATTAATATGTGTTCTGATGTATAAATCTAGATTATGCAAAATACAACTAGCAGTATTCCAAATGTCTGCTGATATGCACTAGTGCATGTATAGAACAAAAGAGATCCCCAATACTTTTAGATGGATCAGTCTTTAAATATAGTTCTCCTAAAATATATATATATAGTGTATAAAAATTGCACAATTGCATCTCAATAAATATGTACAAATCTTGTTTTATTGTTAGGAGACTGGAAGTTTGGAAAGTGGAAAATCAATTTGAGTGCTGTAAGAGAGAGTAAAAATAACCTCATGGATACAGTTCATCTGTAATTGAATGAAAATGGTTTTTAATTAGTAACAATTTCATTACACAGTGATTTCTTTTTTTTTTCAAATATTCCTATAGGAAAAGGTTTCCTTTCTGTATTTTCTGAGAGTGTAATATGAGATACCAGTTAAAAATTCAAACATAGTGGTTAAAACTAAAAGATTAGTGAAAAGATAGAGCTGAGATTGCATCTAGGATTTTAAGATGCCCACTTGCTTACCAAATAGTGATTAAGTGCTAGTCTGGAGGGTGTTGGGTTTATTGTTCTTTGCAAATTTATTTTGTAATCCAACTTGAAGTCCTGAGTGCATCAAGCTGCTGCTTGACCACCTTCATGTTAAATTACCAGTAACAGCTTATGTCTTCATGTGTTTCCCTGTGAAGCCAGCTTGCTTTAAAAGTTATCTGCTTTAGAGAGAACCAAGGGAAAAGAAAATTCACATCAAGCTTTGAACTGACACAACAGTTCTCAAACAAGAGAAGTGTATGTAAGTGTTCAGTCATAAAAATCCCTCTTCAGATTTTATTTAAGTGATTTTTTTAATTTCAAAGGTAGCTCTGATGGAGATAGAGAATCCACATTAAAAATTATGGATCTTCATGACTGGGATCTGCAATAGAATACATTGTCTTGGTAGACACACAATATAGCATAAAGTTTACTTTAGTATCTTCTGTGACTTTATAATATTCAAAATTAGGTATACTTTAAAACTGTGTTTTTCTGAAATTACGGTCTTTCTGAAATTCCTCTTTCTGGGTTATCAAAAATCTGTATCTCTTTAAATGCTTTAAAGCAACACACCTTGACACCCAAATTTTCATGTTATGTCATTGTCTTTATTCCTGCAGACACTTCAGTTCAGATGCTGTTTATCCTTCCATCAAAGCCTTGCTGTGTGGCAGGTCCAATTGTGCTTTCTGTCTGTTTTTCTTTGCTTACCAGCACAGCGTCCCAGCAAGTTACCATCAACAACAGCCCTAATTTTCACAATCACATGCATTGACACCTGTTATTGGATGGTCTTATGTTATATGGTCTTGATTACGCTTTGTGACTGATAATTTTCAGTCACTAAATATCTTTGCCTAAAGTTTCAGTGTTGATGAGGGAGATATGTAAATTTTGCTCCTGTGTCGACAATGGCAAATTTGGGAATTATTTTGAAAAAGGCTTAGGCATCTTTGACACCATTAAAACCCAAAGCAATTTAATATTTTGAACACCTGTGTCCATTTGAAAACAGACTTAAGTCTTCCTAGTACCTTAAAAAATGAAGATATCCTTTGATGCTGATCTAATCCTACTGCTCGGTCAGTCAGTGTCCTCAGTTGATGTCACAGAAGCTAAGCCAGATTTGACAGTAGATCTCTAGAGCTTAAATTCATATGGAAATAACACAAAAATACTGTAACTTACTTAATATTTATATATGAAAACCTCAGTAACACCTTTTAAAGACTGCTTGCCTAAAGCAGTTAATGCTGTGGATGGGGCTTTGGGAGATTTTGTCCAAACACTTCATATAGTCTGGCCTCCCCCCACTCTTTCCATATTAGGAGGCTAAAATAAGCTTTAAATATAACCGCAGTATGTAGAATTAATCAGATAGGAAAATAATACTAAGAAAATAGTAAAATAGCGTACTGAAAATGGTGTTTTATCTGTCTTCATACTAGAAATTGCCTTATTAAATGAGGGTGAAGTAAGTGCATATTATAATTAGAATTCTAGATCAATAGTAGTTGTTGTGGTTTTATTTTGGTTTTTTTTAGATATACTCCACTTGATTATGCCTTGCTTGGTGAACACCATGAAGTGATCCAGTTCATGTTAGAACATGGGGCTCTGTCTATAGCTGCCATCCAGGATATTGCTGCTTTCAAAATTCAGGCTGTCTACAAAGGATACAAAGTTAGAAAGGCTTTTCAAGAGAGGAAGAATCTTTTAATGAAACACGAACAGCTGAGAAAAGATGCTGCTGCCAAGTAAGTCTGGGACTTGACTCTTTACTACTCCAGCAAAAATGGACATTTGTTGTAGGTTTGTATTTGCCAGTGTATGATTTTATCTGTTGTTCATAATTTTTTGCTCCTCATAGTAAAATTCATGAAACTGAAGGAAGTATATGACTTCCATATAACTATAGACAGATGGAAATTATTTTCCTTATAATTCAAGTTTAGATAACGAACTTCATATAATGTAGAAGAACAAGGCAAAATACCAAAAGGTGAGAATGGATGCGTGTTAGCATCTGTGAATCTTTGTCTGATATTCTGTATGATGGTAAAAAGGCTTTGAAAACATTTATCACTTTGAGGTAGTGGAAATAATGATTGGCCTATCAAGTCTTGATATCAGTTTTGAACAGAAATTAATCAGTAGCTGAGGGAAAACCCCAAAAACAAATCAGGGAAAGCGTGGTTTAGTAAGGCTTAATGCTTCTCTAGCAACCTGAACTCCTGGATTCTATTTGCAAGTTTGGTTTTGGCAGTAACATTCTCTACACTTATATATTCTGGTCTTAAGTTAGACAGTTCCTATGAATTGGTTATATTGGATTACAGATAACTAGCATAGGCAAATCAAATAGTTATCAGCAAGATGTGTAGGTTCTGGCTAAGTTTCAACCCAATTTAAGTGTAGAAATGATAGCAAAGTGGTGAAATTCTAAAATCAGAAGGTACATAAATGATTAGCAAAATACTTTGCTTGCTTGGGGTTTACCCTTAAGATTTTTAGTGTGAAACTAGCACCTGGTTTCTCTTGAATAAATCTGATTCTGAAATGAACAAACATAACAGTCTGAAAAGATTTCTGCATGATTTGGTAGTATTATTTCGACAAAGAGAGATCATATGGAAAAACACACAACATAATTATTGCACCTAGAGGTGGTTTTGTTGCATCTGTGTATCACAGACAAATTGAGCTGCACTCCACTCTGTATCAAATCTGGTAGTTTGATGTTCTGCATTACTGGCCAGCCGGACCTTCACTGGGTTTGATTACTACTACTATATGAGAAAACAATTGTTATTCCCCAGGAAGAACCAAAGCTAGAAATATCAGATAACTCATCTTTTTCTGACATCTTTACATCCTGAAGTTGTAATCTGTAGCTCTCCTAGTGTTTGCCTTTTCTGCTGAAGTCAGTATAAGTCAAAACCATGCATGCAGAAGCTGTCTTTGAAAATATCCCAAAGACCTTATGTATTTTTTTTAATGTGGAGAGCTCTGCTTATTGCTGTGTGGTCACAACTGACTTTATCAAATGAGATAATTTTATCCTTTGTGATGACAGTCATTTTAAAAGAATCTCTGATCCACCATCTAGAAGATTAAATGGAAAAGATTTGCCACATGGAAATTTGGGGATATTTTTATAATAGTTTTCCTTTGTGAGTTTCTGATGTAGTTTCTGAAACTTACTTAACTGTTGTTGATTTGTTTGAAAACAATAGAAACAAAGTCTGTGTACCAAATACCATAAAAAGAGAATTACAGTACAATTGGAGTGTACAAGCAAATCAGGTTGTCACATAACAAATTTTATTTAATTGCAATTTTATGATCTGTAATAAACTGAAGGGGACATTATATTGTCATCATTCTGTGTACCCATCTGTGCATTCCACAGCTAAAATTGGCCAGGGTGTTGCTGCATGCAAAACACCATTATCCCTACTGATGCTTAAAAATCTGGTCTCCAGATAAAAGTAGATGTTATGTGGGGATCCAGAATGATGGTGAACTCCTAGACTGAGCACCCCCTGCCCCAACTGTTTCAGTGTAGGTATTTAAAACTTGCTTTGTAATGTGTTATTTTAGAGAGTCTCACTAAGATCAATCACTCCCATGAGTCTGCATGGGTTTAATTAATCTGTTCTTTTCCTTTTTCTTTCTTTATTTTTTTTTTTCTTTTTTACCCTAACAAAAAGGCAGCCAGCATCTCATACCTATATTATTTTCTGGTAAAGTTACATTCACTGTATTTAAAACCTATGACATGTTTCTATACGAACATCTTCTCCCACGTTTTCTCCTATATCAAAGAAATTGTAATTTATAAAGTGAAGGTTTATGAAGACCAAAACAACATGCACACTGTTGTGTCACTGAGCAAAGAGACACACCAGGAGACCAATTTGGGTAGCAGGGAAACCTCAAATGTAAAAATGCAGTTTTTGCTGAGGCAGAAGCTGAGACAGACTGCAAAGACAGAGTGTAAAATCATGGCTTGGGCATGTAGGGATGGTGTCAGAAACACCAAAACTCAAATGGAATTGAGACTTTAAAGGGATGCTACAGGTAATAAGGTGAGTTTGTGCTTCTAATTAATAAAAGTAGTAATGCATTAGTAAAAGGCTGAGCAAGGGATGTGTGGGCCTGTTGCTGAGTGGTACATTTAGTGACAACAGACACAGGTGTGGCAGAAGTACTCCATGCCTTCTCTTCCTCAGTCTTCCAGAAGAAGGTCTCCCAGCCTCTTTGATCAGAGAACTGGTTCAAGGAGGAGCAGAACTGCCAGCTGTGAATGAGGATTAAGTCAGGGATGGCTTGAGAGAACTCAGGCCCTACAAGACCATGGGACCTTGCAAGGGTGCAGAAGGACCTAACTGATGCCCTTAAAAGGCCACTTCCCAACATCTTTGAAACGTCACAGAGACCAAGGAAGGCCCCCTATGATTGGAGGAAAGAAAATGTTGCACCCAGCTTCAAAAAGAGCCAGAAAAATAATCTGGGGAACTATAGTCTGGTTGGTGTGTCTGGTCTCTGGGAAACTTATAAAAGACAAAAGTTGAAACAAGAGAGTTTATCTGGAAATAAAGAGAAATTCTTTCACCCTTGGGACAGTTGAGCAGCAGAAGAGCCCAAAGAGGTTGTATGGTCTCTGTCCATAAAGGTTTTCAGGATATAATTGGTTAAAAACCTGAACCACGCAATCTGACCCTGTTTTGAGCAGCATGTTAGCCTTGATGACTTCCTGAGATCCTCTCCAGACTTTAAAAACTGTTTTATAAAGAGGATTTTGGTTTACTTATTGCAAAACTAGGTATTTAAGAAAATAATATTTAAGGGTTTAAAACATATTCAGAGAAAACTAATATCCAATATATTGGATTTTGAAAGGGCTGCAGAATTCATTCCTCATTTGTTCACCTTCCCTTTCAATTTCTCAGAATGAATTCCTAAATCCATACTTTTGTTTTTCATTCTGGCCAGTTGGAGGAAACTGATTGAGAATGTGAATGTGAAAGGGAAATGGATGAAAGTGAGTACGTAGCTCATGATATTATAGGAAGAGAAGAACAGCAAGAAAATAAGCAGTTCAATTAAACAGCCTTCAGTAGATTTAGAAAAATGTTCTCATGCCAAGAGAGTATAAGTAGATTATGAGGCTTTTTAAAAAACTGGTGGTAAGCCCTACATGCTGAGAAAAGATAGGGGAGTGTGGCAACAGAGAAAATAATGAGCTCTTCAGCAACCTGAACGGGGAAAGCACATATTGGAAATTTGATGTAATTACTAAAATTGACAGTAATAAGAACATACAGTGATAAAGCTAAACAAGCTGAGGTGCTAAATAAGAAGAACTGGCAAAGGATGTGAGGTAGGTATCACAATAAACCATTGTAAACATACTCATTGTAAAAGGAAGAGTAAAGAAACAGTTGGTCCATGAGAGATGCTAAGTAGACTGAACTGTTCTGTGGGGTTTTTTTACTTCAGAAGAAATTACATTAAACCAACCCAGTTTTCTTTTGTGTCTGAATAACAAGTTCTGTGTCCATGGAGGAAACAGCAGCTGTCATTCAGACCTGCCTAAAGTCTTCATACTTTCTCACAGGAAATTTCTCACCTTTTAACTGGAAGTGTATGTTGATGAGAATTTCACATAAATCCATCATGAATCTTTATTTTCATTTAAAAAGTAAAGTTACATTTGAAAATAGCACCAAGATGTAGAAGACTGTAAGCACATTGAAAACTAAATTAGAAATCAGAATGGTGGTAAAATACATATGAGAAATGATTGAGGAAAAAATAGGTGGTTAGGTAAGAACTAATGGACTGCTCTACACAATTGGGAAGTCAACACAGGAATACTGGACGGAAATTAACTCGTCTTAACATTTTTATTAAGGACTGTCAGTTTAAAAGATTATTGTAGATTAGAATCTGAACACATAATGAGTCAGCGGTGTCATTCTCTTAAAAATAATCATCGTGCTAGATGGTGTAGCAAGAGATGATGTTTATACAACATGAAATATAACTCGTCTTAGTCCAGAAGAAGCTCTACTAGTAGTAGGATCATACCTGGAGATCTATTTTCAGTTGTGATTTTTTAAAGTAAGTTTGTTGATTTTTCTTTGCAAGGATAACTTTAAAAACACTCTGCTTTAAAATAGCCATCAGTGAGTAGTGATGCCTGTTGGTTTTTTAAGTGTTTTTCTTTTATACCTTTTAAACCTTTCTTTTACCCTTAATACATTTAAAGCCCTTTGCCTTCCTTATACCCGTCACACATATTTCTTGTACCCTTTACACATATCCCTTGTATCCTTGTCCCACATACCTATAACTCTTGTAGTCTGATATGTAGCTTAGTTTGGGGGTCCTACCAAGCAAGAAGACGAAACATACCCAGTGAGACGTCAACAGCTCTACACTATCTCAGAGCTGCAGGCTCCAACCTTGATGGGCCTCTTTCTCTGAAATGTATTTTGTAAACTAGACTAAAATTTCATTAAGGAAAAAGCTGACAAAAATAAAGGAACAGTTACTCAATCTATCACATTTCTTACTGAAAATTTTAAATTGATATGCTAATTTATAAAGTCCATAAAACTTGTCTACTAGAGAGGCTCAGGAGCTTAACCTGTTCCTGCACCTGTGTGGGCCCGTGATCTAAATTTGCGGCACTTGGATGCGTGGGGGGCTCAGGTGCTTGCCGCCGTATTTCCATCTCTAACAGGGTTTGCTCCAAAGATCCTAATAAAACCAAAGTAAATACCCTTTTTTTCCCTGCTACTGCTGTGTCTGCCTCAATTTTTACCACCAGAAAAAGGCATCAGTAGATAAAAAAGTGTACTTAACAGAATAGAAAAGGTTGAGTTCCTGTTAGCAGAATAAAAAATTCAAGGCATCTCTATCTTCACAAATGTGTATGTAAGACTGAAACTGTTCCTTTCCATCTGCTAAAGGCTCAATTTTCATTATTTCACTTTTGCAACAAAATACAAACGTATGACCATTCAGGACAAAATTATGTTGCATTTACAGGGGGAAATGTTGGGCTGCCAGCTCTGTTACCACTGTCAAGCTGTAACTTGGGATCCTGTTGAGTTGCCAGATCCTCCTGAGAATAACTGAGAGCCCTGAAGTTAGAAACTTGTCTACTTCCTTTACTTGTTCATGAAACTTAGCCTCTCAAATTAGACAACAGTAAAACTTGGAAATTTTAATTTAAAGATATCTTTCATCGTAATACAAACTGAACTTCTGATTAAAGCAAAACACAAGGGGAGGTTCTTATGTGTTCAGGAGTCTGTTATTCAGCTAAGCTGTACTGTGACAATTGTGATGATGCTTTATGAATAGGAAGTTTTGAAATCTCTTCCCTTTATTCTTTCTTCAATTTAATCTGAAAAATTAGCACACAAATAAAACCCTTTTAAAAAATAAAACAAGCCTTTTTACTTCTCTGTTTCTGGTCCTGTGTCATTTCAATAACTTTGCAGTTGGTGTGTTGCTGAAGTTACTGTTTTGAGTTGATCTGTTCATCAGAGGAGTGCAGGTCACTCTGGCTTGACTGTGTATCACACAACCCATCTCACACTTCCTTTTCTAGTATCCTGAATAGAGGATGTTGGTAATAGGCTGCTTATTCTTGTGAAGAATAGAAAATTACTGTTCTGTGAATGGCAAGATCTGATTTATCAGCTCAAATGGCACAGTAATGGCAGTGAGATCCATACTGTACACAATTCCAACATCCCCACATAGTCCGGTTGTGGAATGCCAATATTAATTGGAAATAGCCACTTTTTTCCGTGCCAGAGGGAATACTGAATCCCAGGCTGCTGGGAGTGTATTTTTTTAGATCAATTAGCAGCTTTTCAGGTGCAAAGTTCAATCAGCTTCTTCTGCAGAGCACAGTTGATAAGATAGCACTGACAGATAAAGTTAGGGCTTCTCGCTGGCAGCTCGCGCTGCGGTGACACGCGCTGGCAGTGACACCACTCACAGGAACTGGGGCTGGCGTGCTGCATAACTCACCTGTCACATGCCGTGCTGGGAGGTGATGTGGCAACAGTCTGCAGACGGTGTTGGAGCACTGGAAGCAAGTTAAAATACCAGGCAGCTACATGATACGGCATTTACCGCCTGTCCGTTCCAACAGGAAAAGTGTCACTTCATCTAACAATCAGGGCTTAATTTATAAAAACAAATTCAGTGGGAGGTAGGTGTGTAACGTTTGCTGTGTGCTATTGGGTTTATTCTGCTTGGTAGCAACAAGAATGTAAAAGATAAAGCACAATGATAACCCACTGTATTTCAAAATAGACTTCAAAATTTTATTCAATGGATGCACCTTTCCTAAGTTTGTCCAGAATTCTCTTTTATGGCTACACTATTAAGAGATGTGTGATGTATTTCATTTCTGGAATCCAAATGTCTTCATTGTAATGGCATACTATGTGTACACAAATTTTTAATTCGCATTTCATGTTTTCAGTATTTGTCATTTATATGACGTATAATGTTTATATAAAATTTATTATCTACCAATGACAAATACATAGCAGCAAGTTACTACCAGTAGCTAGTTCAAAGTTGGTTTATAATTGGTCTGTACTGTGACATATTTATGTATGAAAAAATAATTTTCAAAGATACTGTGTCTTTTGTTAAAGCTTTTGGCCTTTCAAATACAGTGCATTGCATTCCTACTTACATGAAAACATTACTCATTGCTAATTAAAACCATAGTCATTAGTGTAATGATTCTTTTTAAAATCTTACTTTTAATTTTTGTATATTTATAAAACCCCCTGCATTTAGTTGTTTTCAATAAGTGAGTGTTTTAAGATCAGTTAAAACAACTGCAAAGTGAATGGGCAGCTGGCTGACAAGGACTTAACCTTCATTAGTCTGTAGCTGCAAGGCAGTTGTTGTTTTGGATCAGGCTAAGACATTTCAGTGCAATGTGTGTCCTTTTCTCATGAAAAAGATGTCAAGCTAAGGCTTTGTTGTGGCAGTGTCAGATTTTTAGAGAGGAGTGTGTTCAAGTTAGAGACATGCTCCAAGATTTTATCTTCGAAATGCTTATGGTATGGGCTATAATTGCAGGAAACGTGAAGAGGAAAGCAAGAGGAAAGAAGCCAAGCTGCAGAAAGGGATGCAGAACTTGGAACAAAACAAGTTTCGGGTACAGCAGAACCCTGCAAATCGAGAGAAGGCCACCAGTGTCCCTCAGTTACCCAACAAAGCAGCTGACACACAGAGCAAGAGGCTTTTGGCCCTCAGTGCTTCACAGAACCAACCAGGGAGAAACAGCAGAGGTTCTCCTAAAGCTGGTCATGACAAAGGGACCCCAAAGGAGAGTTCCCTGTCAGCAGAGCCTCAGTGTGAAGGTCATAAGATCAGGCAAGGTTTGTGATCTTTTTTAATTGTACTGATTATCCACTTTGTCTGCTTCTTGGGGGTATTTTATATATAGGACCCATGTTGTCTTTCTGTCATTTCATATTCTTTCATCACTTGAGCAATTTATGCAGCAGGGTAGAGTTAGATACAGATTCTTTTACTCTGTGTGAAGTAGTGAAAAACACCAGTATAGTGTCTTATGGTTCCTGTAAAAATAGCTAGAATATGTGAAAACAGGTTGTTGGCAATTGTTCTATTAGTTGCTCTCTTTGGAGAAAATAAGATTAAAGATATTTGACATATCTGTGGTACACCTGAAGAATGTTAATGGAGAAATGGTAACTCTTGTTTTTGAACGAGATTTATCCTCTAGCTCAATCCAAACAGTCAGTGGTTGAAAGAATGCTATGCCATCTTTAGGTATGCATTCTCTTTTTGTTATTGAAATGATGCCAGGAGACTTGATGCAACAAGGATCAAATCATGAAGTTGTATAGTCAGTTCTCATTAGGTGTTTTAATCAATCCTCTTGTGACCAAAACTTTAATGGATTTCATTGGTCGTTTTATTGGAATTAAATATAAATTTACACCCTTTGGGCTGTGAAAACTGATTTAGTTGGTGGCACTACAAATATAGCATGGTTTCACCAGGTTTTGGATGATTCAGATGATTTTCTGGAATGCCAGTATATCATACATCTCTTCTTTTCCCCCTCCTACCTACCCTATAACATCCTGTCTGCTACATTTCATCCTGTCTGCTCTATTTTCTCATTCTCCTGTTAATTTCCAAGCAGAATGGAAGGTGGATGGAAGATGGGGGATTTTCAGTTGTGCAATCCAGTCTGGCTTCTGAGTCACCTTCACCAGAGTGTTTAGAAACAGTAATCACACAGCAGCAAGGGAGAAATGGGAAGGACTTCATAGTTTCATTCAGGATGTCAAGGGAAGTACTGAGAAGCCAAGTGCTTTGGGTTTCCTGGGTCAGTGGGTTATCCTGTGCCAGGATATAGGGTGGATAGAGCTGGAGTTTTTTTAGGTATCAAATTCAAATGTCATGTTAGAAAGAAAACTATTTGTAAAACACTAAGCAAATGAAGGAGTTTGGGACTCTACTGTGACAGGCAATCATGTCCTCTTCTGATTCTTCCCGCTTGCATTTTTTTGTTCATTTAAGTGAATCCTAGTGTGCCTCAAAGGTAACTGAGCAAAAAAATCTGAGATATAAACTATGTTTTGCTGCATCAGAGACTGAATGTTATTTTCCATTTCTCTGTCTAAAGATTCATTGAGGAAACACAGCAAAAGCAAGTCAAATTGTGTCCATTTCCATTGTGGCAAAGCAAACGAGGGAACAAAAGTTGGAATGAAACATCAGGTTGCAGCTGCTGCAGAACTGGATGGAGAAAAGCACAAGGAACACACTGTGGACACAACGGGTGCCTGTGCTCGGAGGAGCAGGAAGCTTTCTGCTTCAACCTGTAGGACTGCCAGTGCTGGGGAAAAGCTGAGGGATCCAAGTCAGCCTCCCTCTGGCAAGAGGGACCACGGTGAGGGGAGGGCTGTGGTCTTCTGCGATGTCGGTTGTACCAGTGGAATGGTGCAAAACTCAAAGCCGGGTGACGCTTCCTCCAAAGGCAAAAGGCACCAGCAGAAACCCAGAAATAAAGATGTAAATGGTAAGAGATGTTCACCAGCTGGTTCTAGTAGACCAGGAAGTGCCAAAACAGTATTTGTAAGCACCAGAAATGACAGCCTGCACGCTGTAGAACAAACTGACAAAGTGGGAAACAATGAAATAACAAAAAAGGCCTCCTCATTATTTTCTGCTGAGGCAGAACCTACCAGGACTGTGCCAAGAAACCCAGTAGCATGTTCTGCTTCTGATGACAGTGTGAACTTGGAAAAAACAGGCATATTTGGATCCAGGAATGCAGATGGTCAATTATGTTCTGTTCCATGGCAAAGCACAAATATTGAATTAATCCCTTTAGAGATTCGAATGCAGATCATAGAAAAAGAAAGAAAAAGAAAAGAGCTGTTTCGGAAGAAGAACTATGCTGCCACAGTCATACAGAGGACGTGGAGAAGGTAAGATTACTGTTTCAGTAGCTAGAGGAGAGTGAAATACAAGCAGATGTAAATTAAACTAGGCTTGTTAGCAATGTCATGTATTTGCTTCTTTTGCTTACAACGTTGCCAGTGCTAAATGAGGAAGTTAATAATCTTTCTCCACACCAGGGGAAGTGGGTTCCAGTTGCCTAGAATTACATTTGTAGGTTCATAAAAAGTGCAAGGTAAGTGATGACTCTTAATCCTGAGAGAAATTGTTAAACTTCTATTTCAAGCACTGGTATTTCTTTTGAGAGTGTGAATCAGGATTTGCCTAAGCCTGGAGTTCTGTGACACACTTGAAATTGTGCTCTGACCCGACTTTTAACCAGATAACCAAACCACAAGATGTTTGGAAGCTTTGAGTGTTCATTGCCAAAACTTGAAGCTAGCCTGAATACCTTGATTAAGCAGGAACAACTACTGTACAGAAGAAGCAAACAGGAAAGAGAGATACGTCCCAGTGTTTGCTTTCCACAGCATTATCCTGCTTTCATGAATGTGTGAGTTTCAACCTCAGAAATGCAGTCATTCTAAAAGTACATGTTCCTTAATATTTAATTTCTTATCAAAATGGACAGGAAGAGTATGGCAGCAGTAGGGGACGCATATAACATGAACATTATTCTTTTTTCTTTTTTTTATTTAAACTTCAGTTTTATTGGATGCAGAAACCTATACATTGCTGATGTTTACTAATATTATTTCCAGGTCTCTCGCTAGTCTAACAGTTTCTCAGAGGGACAGTTGAAGGTGTCCTTGGCCTTGGCAGGGAGGGTGGATGAGATGGTCTTCAAAAATCCCTTCCAACCCAAACCACTTCATGGTTCTGTGATTTCATGCCCTATTCCTCATACACACTCTGAATTGAAGAGCAAAGCAGCCACTTTTTCTCCCAGGGTTCCACCATTTCTGCGCTCTCTGCTGCTTCCACACACTGTGTAAGCAGATGGGTGCTCCTTGGCCTTCTTTCCTGTTGTAGATCCCAAGTTCTTACGTGTTCAAATCCTTTGGATACCAAAAGCTAAAGGAAGTCAGGAGCAGGTTAGGAGAGTGTAGCTGCAAGTGATCTGTACAAGTGATCTGTACAAGGTACTGCTGCTGATATTTTGCTGTTTTCACTTAACACCAGTTTAATATCCCTATAGAGGGGCAGGCATGTGACATGGCTTTAAGTCAAAGCAGAGTGATGTGTAGTGAGTGCTTGTGCAAATTTCCTCACAAGAACTGGGATCCAGAGGCTTGCATTGAGCTGAACTACCTGCGTAGAAATCTGCATTCCATTTACACTTTTGACTATCTGAAGATTTTTGATAGTCCTTTCTATACGGCCGAAACAGGGATGGTGTGCTGTCTCTCCAAGAAGTGCATGCACTTGCTAATACTTTGCATTTTGGAAATTGTGGGAATTAAAGATCGTTTAAATTACATTTGTTATTTAAATAATAAATAGTGAAAAATAAATATATTTGTTCTGTTTGCAAGAACTTATAGAACATTAATGAAGATCATAAATTCTGCAAGGCTGCAGGAGACATTAGTTTGGCAGTTCTTCCACAGTCCTGTGTTTGCTTTTGGTCCAAACTTGCGCTGGTAAATAGCATGTACTTGTAGACAGCAACAAAAAATATACACTGTTCATTCTGGGTAATTCTATATTAGAAACATGTAGAAGTACATGCTTAAGTTCTGGAATTTCCCTAAATTAGAGCTAAAAGCATTTGTCTCACTCTGCAAATTTTACAGTCCTGATTTACTCATTGAAGGTAAACACAATAGCACTTGGTACTGGTCTACTTAAGTATATTAAATTTGTCGTTCTCAGGAGAATGTTTCAATTCCCAAATCCACAAACTTTATAAATGTACTCCTCAAAAGTGTATTCTAAGGTGTGTGGCTTGCCAAAGGTTAATTGCTTCTCCTGCTCGTTGAGGCTTACAGATTATGTGTCTGTGTTCTCTCTCGTGGGGGACACTGGCTCCTGTACCATGCTCCAGGGCCCACAGCGAGTCCACAGAAGCTGGAATAAGTTGATTTCTGTCACTGTTGTTCTCCCACTGGAGCCAAGCTGTAATTTTTTAATATACTATTGCTGTGTGCATACTTTGGCCAGCAGTTTTTAAGATTAGAGCTTCTGTAACAATGAGTGAGAATAACACTCGCCAGCTTTGTCGTTCTGCATGGATATTCCACGTTGCTTTTATGCGCAGTAGTTTTGCTGACTAAGCATTGGGTATTTTTTTAAGGCACCATGTCAGATCCATAGTGTATCAAACTTGGGCCCATTCTCCTTTTTTCTCACTAGGATCAGAATGATCTGTTATGTGAGAGCTGAATTAAAACAATGTGCACTTGCCCTACAGATATCTGCCCACGTCTTCTCAGTGTCAGAACCTCACAGTTGTTTTCTTGTTGCTAAAAACTACCAAAAGTTCTCTACAAACATGAAATCACAGCTGGGTGCAAAGGTGGAGTGACTGTGAATGGGTCATTTCACATATCAGCAAAGGCATCTGGCAGTAATTACTGAATTCCAAGAGAGTAGCTTAGTATTCTTTTCTGCTCGAGTATAAAACAGTTCCCCCATTGTTTTTTTTTGCTGCTGTTTTTTCTGTTTTTCACTTAACCCATCCTTAGCTCAAGTTATGTTAGCAAATCACTGTAACTGTGCTCCCTCTTCACTTTCTTTTCCTCTCTAACCCCGTTGAAAAGTTAAAAGTTACATGTTAATTAAGACAACAGAATCATTTTTTTCCTCTGTTTCTCAATGATACTCCTGTTCGGAATTCATACCTTGCTTTGCATCTTGCAGATCCTGTAAGAGGCAGTTGCTGCCTGCATTTGTTATGTACTTTAATGAGCTGCATAACAGTACATACCTGAATTCTGAAGCTTCACTAAATTAAGATTAAATACATTTGTCTCACCCAGCGAATTTCACAGAGGTAATTTACTAAGCTTATTGGAAGTTTAAAGTTATTTGGGCTGTGACGGAGCATATCATCCCCCTTTGGAATTCTATTGTGCTTTTATGTACTCATTTTTTGTATATGGCTGCTTCTTTGTTTGAATTACATAGTTCATTGGCTTAGAACATATATTTAAACAATTTGTATCTGGCTGTGTTGTCTTTTGTTTTAATTTAGAACTTGTTGCAGAGAGAGCAACAGAACAAAATCACCTCTTTCTCTCTCCTTCCTCATTCACTTTACTGGGGCATCCAGTAGAAACCTTTTTGAATGCCAGAGGGGATGATGATCAATGTGTTTTGGCCTGTTACCAAATACTTATAATTAATATTTCACAAGTGTTACTCAATGCTCATTTGTGACAGGTTTGTACTGGGAGGATTCAGAGTTAATTGCTAAGCCAGTTAATTGACTTGTGAGTGTTAAATGCCAATATCTGATTGAATATTTATGTCCGATTCAAGGGAAAAAAAACCAACCCAAACAACTCCTTGCTGCCGGTGCGATTTGCCACCGGAGTGTGAAGAAGGACAGACAATCTGCTGCTGCCACTTGGCAGAGGGCTGTGACTGTGTGTAAGATCAAAGCAGCTGGGGCAAGGTTGGGTCAGAAGACAGGGAGCCTTTGAAGGGACGGGAAAAAACAGAGATTGCTGAAAACAAGGTGAGGGGAGCATCTGCAGCGGAGGGGTGGAGAGCAGCTCAGTTTTCTGCAGAGGAAATGTGCAGTTGAACCCACAGGAGGTAGATTTGGGTTGTCTCTTGCATTGATTGACTGAGGACGTGAAGTGGCAAGGCACACAAGAAAGTTTGGTGTTATTAAGCTGTGAAAATAGTGAAAATGAGGAACAGTATTGGTTATACTGTTACCATAAATATTAATAGTTTTGTCTTCTGCTTATTTTCTATTTATAAAGCAGTTGATAAGCTGATGTTGAAGCACTGTAACTTCTGATACCTGTAATGCCAGATCTTTACTGTGTGAAATAATGGATGCATCCAATTCTTCTGAACAAACATTTCTCATCCAAGTGACTTAGCACATCAGTGGGAGTTCTGTTTTCCCAGTTACTCATGTAATCCACCATGTGAACTGATGCATGGAAAGCACGGAAGTTAAAACAGGTCACCTAAAACAAGTGCTCTTCTCTTTTCTGCTCTCTAGTTACCAGCTAAGACAGGAGTTGTTTCAGCTCCTTGGTGCTAAGCGGCAGTGCAAGGAAGATGAAGACAAATGGAGACAAGAGACAGCTGCCTTCTTCATTCAGGTTGCTTGGAAGAAACAGCTGAACCATAGTCCTTTGAAATCAGTTCCTTCATGTAAAAATCTGAAATCTGTAAACAAAACCAGCTCAGCCATAAAAACCAGCAAGCAGTCCATCCTAAAGCAGATATATGGTAATTTTCTCTTCACTATAATTTGTTTTAAATAATTATGCTTTTATTTTAGAACAGAGTGTATTTGTCTATATACTTCTTACCTAATTGTTAAGAATTTAAATTATTTATAAAAATTAGTCTGAATCTCAGGTGTTCTGGGCAATTGTATTTCTGTTTCAGGTTAAAAAAACCAAATAACTCTGTGATTTAAAATGGCTACTGCTAAAGCTGTTTGAATTCCCACACAGCATTGTTTCAGCACAGGTCTTGAGCAATCAAATAATTCTGTTGCCAGAGCTGCTCACATATATCAATGTGGAAAGAGAACAGAGCAGTTAAGCTGGGGATAGCTGGCTGTATCCATGCAGAGTGGCTCTCTGGATCATGACTTGTTTTTTTAAAGCATTGTTTTAAACTTTGTTTGGTTTTGTATTGTTTTAAAAATATTGTCATTTGAAGAATATATTCCATGTTGATAATTTCCCTATATGAAGATAAGTGGTCTTCATGGAAAGGGCAAGATTATCCATTATAACTCTGCACTGCTTTGCACTGTGCCTGAATGTGCACGTGCAAAGGAATGCATCTCAAGAAAAGGTAGAGGAAAAGCACTGCTTCTAGACCTCGAATTCCTGCACAGTGTGGATTGCTGCTGGAGTAAGGATATGCTAACTGTATGTACTTTAACAGGTGGTAAGTCACTTCTATAATGGCTCTGTAGCTTAGAGAGTCAAAAAGGATAAAACAAATAAAGCTAACAAATTTATTTTCCTTCTTTTTTTTATATAGCAACTGCAAGATGTATTTTAACTTTAGTTAAAATTCAGTTGGGGTTGTCACAATTTTCTGTCATACAGAGTGTCTCATGAACTTCCCCATAATAAATGAGAGTCAGTTTTAGGATAAAATAATGCTGTAGTTTACTGAAGTAGTTTGTAGCTATATATGATGCCATATTTATGTGGTAAACACAGAGCTGTTCATGTTGTTTGTTACAGGACGTTCTCAGGAAGGCAAAGTGGGTCAGTCAACAAGACCTCCTTCTAAGCTGAAACTTTCTGATGTGCAGCTGGTCTCAGGTAGGACACATCCATTTTAAGAATACTTTGATATTTATATACATGAGATGGGTTCCTTCTTAGAGAAGAAAACAATCTGCTCAAGGACTGGGCTTTCTTATCTTATTGAGCACTGCACTTCTATCCTTATGTTGAATGATTTAGGTGAAAAACTTCTTTACTAAATGCCATTTTTCAGACTTTTTAAAGTATATTATGCACTCAGAGTTGGGAGCTGTGATAATGTTGGTGCTTCACCACGCGAAGGTTTAGTGCCCTGCTGGGCATTTGGTGTTCTGGCTGTGCTACTCAGTCAGAGACAGGCCACAGCTAAATAGGAACACAGCAACTGCTTCAAGCAGACAGGAGTTCAGGTAGTTTGCAAAGGGAAGTAAAATACATTTTCCAAGTAGTTTAACACAACTCTGAAGTCAGAAGGAAATCCAACAGCAGACCTATACTTGAGTTTGTTAGAACTGCAGGCGAGTTTCGGCCTCACTAAGAGACAGAGGCCTTTTTCTTTCACTGAGAACTGTTTTAATTAAGAGGCATGGCCAGACAGGTGTTTGATTGCCACCTCTTCATGCAGATACAAATCTAAATTTTAAAAGAGCTTTCGTTTAACTTTCAGGACAACAGATCTCCCTGTCTTCTGAAATAAAAAGGCTTTCTCTTGAGGCTGGAGTGGCCTTTGCTTTCATAACTTGGTGACGAATAGGTTAGTGATAGGAACTCTGCCCAGTTCCTTTAGAACACTACCTACTTTTATTCACCTAATAGGAGCTCAGGGAACTTTAGCCCTTACTTAAAAGACAATAACATGTTTTTCATCTGCCTGCCTTTGTGCATGACAACATTACGTTTGTTGGAAAAGTTCAGAGCTGTCAGTGGCTAATGCCAGATACTCCGTTTCTGACGTAGGTGCCTGGAGTAGGTCAGAATGGACTGTTCAGTTTGATTCTTCCCTTGCACAAGGTACATCTGGGAAGGTGAAGGCTGACTGTCAGCCCGAGTTTTAATGTTCACAGAGCTCGTGGAAGAAGCGTGTGGTGGCAAATCTATAATAGGGAATGACACCCAACTCAGTCAAACACTTTGGAAGGGGGGATATGCAGAAGGTATTCAAAGGAAATGTTCCGTAAGCAGGCAGTGGGTGATGGTAGAAAAGGAGCAATGGGATACACAGACATGGTAGGTGCTTTGGAATATTCTAGCAAATAGGGCCTTTTAGATTGTTACCATTAAAACATTTCAGAACCTGAAATTTGTTTTCTAGTTTGTTTTCAAATTAAATAGATTCCTTTTGTCAATTCAGCACATGGCACTTAAAGAGGTGCTCTGCAGCAGAATCAGCCAGCCTGGCTCTTTGTTTCACTGTGGGCATTAAAAAGTGTTCAGAGTTGTAAAGGAATGGGTTTTGCAACTCTTGGCATTAGAAAGAGTCCTTAAGATGTGCTGAGTTCACACCCTCAATGAAACATTTGGATTTGCACTTGGGATTACCCTGGCTAGAATGGGATAAAGTGCGAAAATGTTTGCAGCTAATCTTTACAAAACTGGGAAAGGAAAGCACACATATTATTTGTTGCACATTGCAAGAAATAAAAAAACACTGCATGAGCCCAAACAGTCAGCCAGACTCAAAACTGAGGAAAATGGTGAGAGTGACATCGCTCTCACTTTCTAACAATTCAGAGCACTCACTCTAGCCCTGGACTGTTTCCCCCAACTTTCTAGAAAGGGCCCAAAACCTACCTCATGTTGCTAAACATTGCTCAACAAAATCCCTTGCTGCTCTTCAGCAAATTCAGCCAAGAGTGTTGTGTTAGTCTGGAACCCTTCATTCATTTTGGGGGATAAATCTCGAGTTAAGCTGCACCATGAGAGGCTGCTTAAGTCCCACACACGCAGCAGCAACACCATCAATGTTCCACACAAGCTTCCAGTGCCGCAGAAACCAAACTCTATTTAGAGACAATCAGCAGTGAGATGTCAGGATAAAGGTATGTTCTGCTCATAGCAGATTCATTGCTTATGAAATCTAGAACACAGTGCAGATGAAACTTCTTTTCACCCACTAGAGTTACTCATCAAAACTATTTTGTTCTTTTACAGTAGGCAACCTACAGTGTGTTAATTTGCTGGAGAACATGGGAAAATCAAGTCAATTTTCATACAACATGAGACCAACCACTGCTGCAAAACCAAAAAATACAAGACTCAAGCATTGAGCAAAACAGTGTTTGGAATTTAAAATCCTTTCCAGTACAACTGTTATCGTTCATAATGTATAAGCCATCTATGACATATTAAACTTGAACACATTTTCAGTTTTGTATTATCACAGCATTACATGCCAAGAAGACTTCTGAGGAGCTGGACTCATTTTGTGTACAAATTGGTTTTTATATGCAATTGTTAATTTTTTTACCAACACAAGATGAAATCTGAAGTGCATTTGAAGACAGAAAATTAAGCACTAATCCCAGTATTGCAATAACATTGTAGGGGCTATCAAAGCTTTCCATTGTAAAAAGTAGGAATTTTGAATGTGTTCATCACACACAGTTTCAGAGAGTGAAACTGTACTAAAGATGTTACAGTTCTGAGAGACCAATGTTCAATTTTTACCTCAAATTCAATAAATGAATTTGAAATCCGAGTAGGAATGGACGAACAGCCTTCATGCTCCACTTCTCCACTAAAGAAACAATTGTTCCTTAGCTAGCCATGGACTTGGAAGGAAATGTAAACACATTAACAAAAAACACTCACTAAAGAAATTGCTTTCACAACCTATGGAAACTATTAGAGAGGTGTTTTCTACCCTTTGAAATTATCACAAATTTTTTTAAATAACTATTTTTCTATGTTCATGAAATAGAGAAGCAAGAAAAGATGGGTCCTATTCTAGGAAAAAAAAATAGTTCTTTTAATAGCTTTGGAGCTGCCACAGTGTACAGTATTTACCTTGCACAAAGTATTTAAAAATATGAACTCAGCAAAAATAAAAAAATGTTGCTCTAGTTTTAAAGTATACTGGTTTTGATTTTTTTTTTACTTGATAATTCACAATTTTATTTTTTTAAATAATGAGATGCTTCAAAATAATAGGTGAGCAATGTAAGTCTATTTCTCTGTAGGCTTGTCAGCACCAAGGAGTGCATTTTCTTCAACACCCCTCACTGCAGCCACCACATTTTACTGAAACACCTTCCAGTAACATCCACTTGCTTGAAAAAAAGGGCAATAGAGGTATTGCAGTTCTCTGTAAAATTTTTATTGTTTCACTTACAAAAAAATTGACAAGCTTTGTTCCAACATCTTCCATTCAAAACTAAATAGAAGTAAATGCTTTACAATAAATGCAGTTCGACCTCTTTAATATACTGTGTTTATAGGGCCAGGTGTCTGGGGATGAGAGGCAAGGTAGATGTTGAAACAGTAATGGAGGTCTGTGAGCCACTGCTCCTGAACTTCACCACTCTTCAGTGTCTAGGAAGAAGGAAAAAGAAGGTAAAACTCAATTTCGCCAACAGCACTTGCAAAACCTGCCTTTGTTTTTACAGTTAATCAGGTGCACTGTTAAAGGTACAAGACAGCCTTGTTCCCGGCACAGTGACACTGTTTCTCTCATTTATGCATTTCAACACAGGGTGTCTGTTAAAGCCCAAAAAAGAACGTGTTACAACTGGATACACTAAGTCATTACATTTCCAAGTGTGTGAATTACACCAGATATGCTTTCCTTACTCTTAAGTAGAGTGGCTCACTTACTTTCCAATTCTGCAATTTATAGGCAACTAAAATGCAAATGAGCGTAGTTCTACCAGTGCAGGACAGCTCCCTAGCCCAGCCTAAGGAGAACTGCTATCAACAGACCAGCACAGCTCATGGCCCAGGAATTCCCTCTTCTCAGGATGTATAGATGGCTTAAAAATCCCAACAACAATAAACCCAACCCACCCATGGCGGAACACCACAAGAACTGGTTGCAGCATTTTCAACACTAAAGGGAAACAACCCCCTCCTAACCTGTAAGTTAGAGAACCTCGCCGTAATGCCTTACATCTGCATTCACCACTGTTTTCCTAAACAGCTCTTCTTGAACATTTGCAATAATTTTTAAAAATAAACATGACACACATGTCATCTCTGGGAAACAAGAAGTAGTTTCATACCATGATGTCCTTGATGATCTGTTGCACCAGAAACTCATTCGTGATCATATGGCTCCTGAGCTGCCCATGCTGCATTAGTAAGCGAAGCAACTGAGCAACAATGGGCAGCTCTTCCCGACAGATCCTGCTCACTTGCAGGCTTTGCAGCATCAGCCTCAGTAATCGTGGCAGGAGTGCTAATGCAGAAATGCACGATCCCCACAGCATATCCCTGAGAGGAAGAGATAATAATAATTTAAATGACTGAGGACAAATATTTCAAGGATTCTTCCGTGAACTGGCCGCATGGCTGTCCAAGGAAACCTGCTTCTATGGATTTAATGATACCAGCTCATTCACCATAATTAGTGACAAAGCAGAAAATTTGTGCCAGAAAATTTGTGCCAGAAAATGCCAAACTTGAAAATACTCCAAAATTATGTACAGCACTGAAAAAAATTAAGTTCCTGCCCTGGAAGCTACATATGTTGTTTAACCTCTCACACAGTGCAATTTCTGCTTGATGCAGCTGAGAAGAGGCTTTTGTTTCAGTCATTTTTCAGGGTACACCTGAATCCTTGCTGAAGATTCATAAAAAATTAAATAATGGACTCAGGTCTTTGTGATATGTAAGTCATTAAATACAGTAAGAGAAGGAGGACTTGGGCTTTAAATAAATTTTCAGGAAGCTTTTAACAACTTTTCTATATATGGAAAAGTTTGACCTGTTTAAAAACATTTCTGCACTTCAGGTGAGCTTATTTGAATCTGTTACCTGTAGCTTTTGGGTTTTTTAAATCAAATGGATTTGCAGTCTGTGTGATGATGCCTGAGAAGTTTTGTTAAAACTAAAACATCAGATCAGTCAAGAGTACATACTCACAAAGCCAAATCCTTTGCATGGTGCTTTTGAATGCATCTAATGCAGCTAAGGTTAAAGATTAAGGTATAAAGACCTAACTTTACAAAATCAGGATGGTTTTGACATCCAAGTAAAACAGTTTGAGGTGAAACTGTTTTAAGTAATTCCAGATAACTTTGTAGTTGTTTTTCTTAAATCTCAGTACTAATTTGAAGTAAGCAAAAGACAGGAAAAAACACCTTGGGGCGGGGGGGGTGGCGTGTATCCTTTCATTTCACATCTCTAAATAGTTGAGGCTGCAAAGACAGAGACAAAATGTCTTTACCTTTTCTGTAGATGTTCTGCATCCTCTCTGTCTATAGTTAGCAGAAAGTACAGAAGACTGTAACAACAAGAGGCCAAGAACCTGTGCAGGTTTTCACTTATGATGCAGGCTTGATCCAAGAGCTTGTTTATGGCACACAGAACAGATCCAGCTGTGCTATCGGGTATTACAACCAATCCAACCTGTATTAAAATGACACAAAAAAACAACAACCCAAATTCATCACTTTGTACAAAGAATTTTTTGCTGGGATACAAGCAAACCTAGAGCTTTCCTATGGTGACATGTATTACTTTGTTTCTGTTCAGACTCCACAGACCACTGCATTTTTTCTAATCCCGATTTTCCCCAATAAATTGCCACCGATACCAACAGAAGGTTAAATTGACGTCTTCATTCCATCCCTTCTAAACAAACATGCATCTCAAACATATTTGAAAAGCACAGCACGGCTTTGAGCCTTGCTCTGAATGACAGTACAGACACAAACAATCTTCTGGGCAGAACAGGTCTTTCCTTTTAAGCATTTATCATGGGACAGGGAAGGCCTTCCGAGTCTTCAAATGGCAGTGAGCAGTCACTGAGGTAGAAGGAAACTCTGATTTATGCTACAGAAAGGAAAGCTTCTACTGGATTGTCACCAGGGTGAGTCTCCTTTGAAGCCCAACAGGAGCTTTATGAGCCGCGGTAAATCAAAGCTAATGAAATATATGGTGAGCCCAAAGTGAGGTGATGCTCTGCTGTTAAAGAGGGAACATCATCTTAAGTAAGAATTTTATAGATATGATAAATAATTTAGAAAAGATTCTTTTTTGTGTAGAGGCAGTGAATTAGAAAGCAGTTTAAATTCTGAAGTGCTATGGAGTATGTACCCTAGATTTTCATCCAGTAAAGCCATTAAAAAAATCATGCACTACTACTGTGGCACCATTTACCTTTAAAAAATTATTTAAGGAGTTTGAGAGTAGTCTAATTTGCTCACCTGCAAGCACACTGTTTTAAGCTGATAGAGGCAGCTGGTTCACTTAACAAGGTCAGCTGTTTCTTTTAGAAATGTTTAGAAAAGAGATCAATAAAGTACAAGCTACAGAAATGTGAAATGTTTTTCATTCATACCGTTACTTGTGAGGTAAGAGATACAGAACAACTACAGGTTGAAACTTTTAAATCCTTCCTGCCCAAGACACTGGGTGTATTTCAAGACCATGAGCCCAGATTGCTGTCCCAGGCTGACCCTGTGCCATTCAGGTGCAGAGGCAGGAGGAGGAGGATGATGATGATGGTCCTGCCTGACAGAAGGTGGGACTGCAGCTGTCACCATGACCCTGCAGAATACTACAGGACACTGAGGCACCAAACAGTAAAAATGAATAATGATCTTCCTGATCAACCACAAATAAGAAATAATGGCAGCTATCTAGATGCATGTAAAGAACCACCCTGAAGACCAACTGAGCCAATACTACTGACAGAATGTGCTGGTCAGCCAGTCTGAACGGTGTCAGGAACAGAGATATTTCAATTTATATAAATCCAGTAGATGAGGCTGCTCAAATAAGTTCCCATATCGGATGTTGCCTCCATGGTGCATTTCCTCCCTGAGTTGTTAGCAGCCAGCTGGAGACCTTGGGCAGCAGCCTTGCTAACCATAAAAACCCACTTAACTGTTTGCTCTCAAAGGGACAGGGCAGTAGAACACATAAGCCTTTTTAAAAGTTGATTTAAGCCAACACCCACCCCCAAAAATACAGACTATGGTTATAGGTAAGCTACTCCCTATGAAAGCTTTGGTCTAGTAACTTCTCAGTATGGCTCCATACAGGGAATTGCAGACTAGTTAGATCACAGAACCACCCCGACAGGAAGACGGAGACAGACCCTGTGGTCCTCCCTCTCATCAGGCAGCATCACAGGGAACTGCAGATTCTGGCCATGACCACTCTGCTACCCAGCTCTGGCTTTGCCATCCCCATCCTCAGCTCAGGGCATATTCAGGATGAGAAGATAGGCTGTAAAACCCACAGAATGGGTCAGGTTGGAAGGGACCACAGGAGGTCATCTGGTCCAACTTCCCTGCTCAAGCAGGGTCATCCCAGAGCCAATGGTATAGGATTGTGTGCAGAGAGTTCTTGAGCATCTCCAATGAGGGAGATTCACATCATCTCTGGGTAATCTGTTCCAGGGCACAGTCACCTGCACAGTAATGAAGTTCTTCCTCATGTTCAAGTGGAGCTTCCTGTGCATCCATTTCTGCCTGTGGCCTCTTGTCCTATTGCTCAGCGCCACAAAGAACCTGGCTCCATCTTCTTGGCATACTTTAGATACTTAAATACATTGATGAGGTAAAAAAACCTCATCTAAAGCTGCTGGTTGGTCTTTTGAAAAGCAAACCAAACCAAGAAGTGTTTCATTTATGGCCAAACTGCCTTGAAGATAAGCTGAAGTATTCACAAATCTGAGCAAAATTACCCACATGAGTTTGGATACCGACATTTAATATGTATTTTTTAAATTCCCCCAAATCTTGTTTAAAGCTCCTGCAAATGCTGAAATTATACATGAAATACATAGGATAAGTGGATTTGAGGATTAATGAGACTGTTGGCAAATTTATCACATGGAAATTTTAACGTAGAAGATAAAATGGTACTTACCAGATATTTACAGATGCCAGTCTGGAGAATGTCAAAACACTGACTTTGTGAAGGTATAGTAGACAAGCTGTGGCAGATCACCTGTTTTAATATAACAAAGTTGTATTTAAGCATTCTAAATGCAACCAGCAATCACTCACTGTGCAATCATACTTTGTTGACAGACCTAAATCCAAAGTACCTACCGAGACATGTAGCAGCTTTGTCTGAAAGAACTAATTCTTTACAGTGTATAATATAAACTGTTCAGTGCTTAAAGAGATGATGGTCTACACCATTAGTTTTTTTAAGTAAGGCTTTCTGCATTTTATCGGTGTGATAGAAGGCCAAAAATACTCTAGCAAGCTAGAGTGCCACACTGAGCCTCCAATGCCTTTCCTCAGAGCTGAAGAATTTCAGAAAACAACTTCCCAAATAACTTTATCAAGCATGAAACAGAGGGATCACAGTGAAACAAAAATAATATATTGAAGAAGAATGTTGCAAAGATCCACTTCCAACTTACTTTCCTCTACAGTGCCAAAAGTGTCATGTTCAAAAACAATACAAGATGTAACGCTACAATAGCAAATCTTGTTATATAAACTGCATAAAACTTTCTGGTGCTTATATAATTTGGCACTAGCAAACTATACCATAAAATATTGTATGTCTCCTGGCTAGGGTTAAGAAACCAGAGCTCCAGCAGAACTGCTAGTAAGCTGTACTGCAATCCTCAGTAGATGGCTTTCTCTGTTCCTCTTTTACTTCCCATTTATTCCAATAATTTGCAAACTAGTTAGAGAGCCTGGATGCTCTCTCTCTGTTCCCATTCACTGCATCTCTCACCAGTGTCAACTAAAGCCTCCAGAGACGCCAACATGCACAGCACAAGTGTGTTATCAGACCATTAGCAATTGTGATGTCATGCTAAGGACAAGAATGATGGAACAACCAATACATGAGAAATGGAATCTTCTCTTTGTGCATAAGGGAATCAGAAAATAGCAGGATCAGATGTTTGAAGGATGAAAGAATTTAAGTCCATGAGTTTTACAAATATCTTGACTAAGCAAAATGGATTCCTCTAAGATCCCTCATGATTCACGATCTAAAGAGAACTTTCACAGGAGGATCTGACCTGAGGGATTGAATTCTATGACAGTGTCTTGGTTCTGAGACTTTAGCTGAATCAAGCAGGTCAAGACACCAAAACAAGAGATAATGACAAAATAGAACATATCAACCACATTGTGTCAAAAATAATAGTCCACAACATCTGCAGCTGGAGGAAGGGAAAGGTTAGGGAAAGAACCATTAGCTGTTCAAGGTCCTGCGGTATGAAAACTCAACCCTAACTAATGTGGATGCCAGTGGTGGTTTAATCAGAAATGGCCAAGCAGCACCATTTGTGGTGATACAGAAGTGTGCTCAGCTTGTTCCAACATTACATGCCACACCTGCTTTCAGCCCTGCTTAAGATGGCCAAATTCAGAGGATCCTTAACACATCTGCATGGTGGAACATAACATTGTTGGGCTGTCAGGACACTGATCATGTTAATCAGTATCACAGGTGTAGTGCAAGTGTTTCGTTTGACTAACAGGACTATTTAAAAGACAATTTCATAGATACTCTTGCACTGAATACCCTGACTATAAATTTACTTTATAATGAAATAATACTATTAAAACTGAGTACATCATTCTATATATAGTAGGGCTTTTGTACACTGCAATTTGAAAGTGATAAAATATTAAGTACCCTGGAATATTCTCAAGAAATCCACTCAGAACATCTGTGTTATTAGCAGAGTCAAGGAATAAAGTCAAGTTGCAACAGAGGTTGTTACTGGGGATTGTCATGTCAAGGACAAACTGTGACACCAATCTGACCTGGCATTTTAATGAGCAGCACTTACACAAAAGGTAAAACTGCACTGATGAAATCTGTCAGATGACAGCTCCAAGCTGAGAAACCCTGCCAAGGCAGGAGGACTGGACTAACCTATGGAAAAGATCGTACAGGTTTGATGAGTAACAGCTACAGAAAAAATTCAGTGAAACAAAAGTGGTGGGTCATGTGCTTGGAGACTGATAAAAACTTCTGCATGCAGCTAAAAGTTTTACCAGTTGGAAATGAGGAGGAAATTCTGTGAGTACTAGCTGACCACAAGGTGGTTGTGATACAACCACAAAACGGGCAAATGTCCCTTCAGGATGTAAAGGTGAAAATAATCCCAACAGAAGTGATCAGACAGAATAAGGATCATCTGTTCAATACTACTGTGTAAGATCTTACAGAATTAGACCATTTCTGACATACTGTGCAAAGTAGGAGTTACTCATTTTCAAGAATGGCAAACTCAAACTGAACAGAAATAGGAAAATTGCACAAAGAAGAGAGATCCTGTCTTACAGGTGTCAGTGCAAAGAACTTAACCTGCCTGGGCTGGCAAAATGACACCCAAGAAGGGATGTTATTGTCACTTACGAAGTGGTGAAAAATGCTGCAGGAAAACAAATGTAACCAAATGTAACCTAACAATGATCGTGGCTGGCTGGGAATGCAGATGAGATGGAAACTGGAAAGGATGACTATGAAAGGGGAAAATGCAAGAGACATTTGTTGCTCATAAGACAGAGCTTAGGCAGCTTACAAAGAGGTTTGCCATATGCTTGTGTGCATATCACACCAGACACAGTCTGCCAGAGAGATCCCTTTTGATTCAATACAGACCCACAAGAGGCCAACAAACTAAAGAACTTGAAGGCAGATCCACCAGGCCCACCTGGCAAACTATTTTATTATTAATATTTCATCCTTAAGACTACGTCCCTAGAGCAAGCCCACCAGTCCACTGAGCCTCTCCCCGAGTTTTAGCAGAATTTCATTACAGGTACAATACACCAACACTCAAGATTCTTCCCAAACTGGCAAGGAAAACAGGCATCATACCACTGGACAGCAGCATAACTCCTCAGAAAGTCCAAGTTGGTTTTTCAACCTGTTAGATCTTTCTGACCCTCAAAACAGCACCACCATTCCCTACATCAGTTCTGTTTTCCTGCAATTAAGTGAGAGAGGCAATTCTTTTCAATTCCATAAATTAAATCCTGCTTGAAATGGCTTTCATACCAAATGCCTGTTATAAAAAGTGAAACTGAAACGTTTTTAGACATGGAAATGAAAGGAAAAGAAACTTAATTATCACATGAAAATTAGTATTTTCCCTGACAATTTATTTTCCTTAGGCAAGGTTTTGTATGATGTTTAATTTCCATAATAAAATGTCACAGCTGATCCATTATATTTGATTAGCATTTATCACATTTTTGGCACATTCACAGATTGAGAACAGGCATTTTTGATCAGGGAGGGGTGGGTTTTTTCTTTTTGAGGCAAGTATTTTCTAACAGGTTTGACTTAGGCTTAGACATTTCATTGGGATTTTTTTCTTTTCTTTTAAATTTTGTTTGAATGTTCACTTGAATAAATTAACCTAAAGAAAAGCATTCCCTTAAACACAGGGATTATCTGTTAGCATTATGCAGCAAATGCTACAGGCTCTGTAATCCATTGGCAGGTTTTCAAACCAAACCCTATTGATCAGTTGAGCCCAAGTACCCAGCACACTCACAAGCCACTCAACTACAACAGCAGCTTCCCTATTAGTGCTTTGGGAAGTTATTGCTACAGGGGCGTCCTTGCCTGCCACACTGAAAACATATTCCAACAGCAGCCAACTAAAACAGGGAAGAAAAAACCTACCCCCAACAAAAAACCATCACAAAACAAAACAAACAAACAAAAAAACCCCAAACAAACAAACAAAAAAGGCTGGGAAGACCCTTCAGGAGCACAGCCTGACCCAGGTATTTTGGAGATCCTGATACCATGGAGTATTTTACTTCAACTGGATAAATTAAAAGCATTTTTGCCACTGATAGCCACCCTGACAATCCAATCCCAAACAGGCTTTTCACAATTCTAATCAGAGGAAATCATCAGTTTAATGTTCATCTGTAAGATGCTCTCACCTCCACAAGACAGAGTTGGGATGACCCAAGGAAGCCCAGTCTCAGTGTGAGCCCTCATGGCAACAGGAACAAGCACACTTGATGAACCGAGACTAATGTTTTGTTCATTATTGAACTGTTCCCACTCCCTCAATGCTTCTCGTAACAAAACAGAATCCTGTTTCAAAGTCTCAAGGAAAGTACTTATCAGCAACTGTCCAGAGAAAATCCAAGTATTATTTCAAGTTTAATCATGCTCCAAAGTACTCTTTTTTTCAAAGAAAAATACTCACCTTCCTCTAAAGACACACACAAGCGTGAGCACAGAGAGGAACCCAAGCAAGAAGGAAAGATAATGGATCAATTATTTTAGCATGCCACTGTGTGGAGTCAGACCAAAGGCAATTCAGAGTCCCCAAGAAGCAATTTTATTAAAAAAGAAAGTCGGCACACACCAGATACTATAACCTAAGGTGAACTTAAAAATATATTTTTCAACTCACATCGACATGCACCCCAAACATGGGTAACTAAAATGTAACAGGCTGTTCTGAAGTGAATTCCCCAGCCCTTGTGAAATGCCTGTTTGGAGCAGGACTGTATCCAGTGTAACATGTTAGTGCGGAGCGTAGAAAACAAGAAGTTTTCAGGTGATGGGGCAGGCAATGAAGCTTGGCGTCTGAAGCTTGGGCAGCTCCCCCGAAGCACCCTTGCTTATCAGACACTGTACTCCCCTGACAGGTGCTGCTTCTCTTTCTGAAATAAACTGATTTGACAGGGCAATATTAACAGTGCCCTGAGTTGTTGAGAAAGCTGCATACAACAAGAGATCTTTGTTCATCTGCCTTGGGTAAGCTCACAGGGGCGGATGTGAAAGGTATTCCTGATTCACTGACTCCTGAAAAAAAACCTTGAAAAAACTCCCCCATAAAAACCTCCACATGAAACCCCCACACATTCACAATAAAACAAAACAAAACAAAACCTAAGTTAAAAAAAGAAACAGTCAAAAAGGAGGAACAGAATCTGCAGGAGAACATTACACAGGCGAGCAGCAGGGGAAGAAAACCACACTATTGGGCTAATGTTACATTCAGAGTAGCAAAATGGGAATGCAGAAACTTATTTAAAATGCTTAAGAACCTATGTGGTGTCCCACAAATTTCTAAAGACTCAGACGGATTATGACACACAGTTCATGTCCTATTGCTAGTCAGAAACAGGGTGACTGCAGCACTCAAATTCACCTTGCATTTGCTAACTGTGGTGCTTGCTCGTCTGCAGGCTCCTTGGCTGTGGCATGGGGCCTGATATAAAATCTATATTTGAGAATCAATTAAACTAAGTGAAATTATCTTCACTGGCCACTGGACACAAATACCTGAATGGCAAGCACCACAGTTCACCTCCTGTGCAACAATTTGACCATGTGTTCAAGTCTGGGGACCAGCAAGATTTGGTGCCAAGAGGCAGAGAACTATGGGCTAGAGACAATCCCACTGGCTCACTAAGTGAGGGGCATTTCTGAAAATACTGTTATCAGCAAAACCAGGTTTTACGCTCAACAGCTAGTGTGCTATCCAGGAGCAGACAAAGCCATACCTGAAAAACATCACAGGTCTGATTCTCTTCTCAGAGCCATCTTACTAACAAAACTCAAAGAAAGGACAGCTTTGTTGAAAGCTTTTGTTTCATCCTCTTGCAGCCATAATATGTTCTTTCCCAGCTCTGCAGCTTCCTCACAGCTACAAAATGTCACCACAGCCAACTGCTCCTCCTTTGGATGCCACCTCATCAGACTGCATGCAGGACAGTCAAAGGAACATCTGATGTTGAAGTCTCCAATTCACCTGCCTGCCTCTTCTCCAAACAACAGGGCTTGAAAACACAGAGAACCCTACACTTAGCTCTTGTCCCACACAGCCTGTCTTTTTGAGCAAAATTTAGGTGTGGTATCACAAGGCAGGATTTGATATAAAGAACAATACACAGTACCTGTGGAGCTGCAAATTCACTCTAGTTATGTGCAGTAACATGAGAGCTCCAAGGTGTTACAAGACATGCTGGAAAGTATATGATGCAGGTACAATGGAGCACTGACCTCAACTTAGGTTTCCTGGAAGTTTCCATTTTACTGTTCAGGTTTTATTGGTGGGGCTAGTTTTGGTGCTTTTTTGTTTGCTTTGGGTTTAAGTTTCACATCTTAAGAAAGCTATGAAAGAGACCTTTGAAAAAGAGCTATATTAATTTTAGGAGGCATTATTTTACTTAAATTGTTTCCCTTCTGTTTCTCTGGACTTAGCACTACTTTCCGCAAAAAAAATTATTTTCAACTCTAAACATTAAAACTGGGATAGGATGTAGCTGTACAAAATACTAATGGGCTTACACAGAATTTTTGTCTTTCTTAAATAAGAAAGAAATTGTACCAAATTCCTAGTTTAGAAGGAATTCTATTTAGAAGGAAGTTTATTTACCCTCAGCTGCCTTTTCTCCCCAGTCTAACTCTAACCTGTAAATCTCAATAAAGACGACAAGTTGAAATCTTTCAGGAACTTCAATTTAAAATTTACATTTTAAAAATTTTTGGGGTTTTTTTTTTGAAGCATCCTTCTCTGCTTTAAGTTAAGCTACAGCACTACAACACCACCATTTACTTCTCAAGACAAACATCCTTGCAGGGCTTTTAATTTACAGGCATTGACTTGCCATCTTTATTGATCTGCTGTAATTTTTTATAGCAGATCTGTGCAGATGCAGCCTTCCCAACTGTATTTCACTTATAAGACTTAACAGTTTTTTACATGGATTAATGTATTACACTACATGCATTCCAAGATTTTTGAATTCAAGTTTGTTTTTAAAAGCAGCTGACCTTCCCTAGCATTTGCTCTTAAGCATTTTAAACATTTGTTTATTTTATTTCTTTGAGTCAGCTCAATACAGGTCTGGAATCTCGACTTCAAGCAAACCATCAAATTATCATTTGCTTTCCCCCTCTGAAATGTTCAACCATCACACACATCAAATATTACAACAGAAATTACCATGTATACACCGTTACCTTGTTACACTCTTCATTTCTGTGGGCACTTTTTCATTTGATCCTGGCAGAGCAATTCAATTACAGGGGAGTGAACAATATCACCGACAAACACTATGGGCACAGTTAAAATGAGCCAAGGCTGAAGCCTCTTCCCTTGGGCTGCAACCATTTATTCTGGGGTTCCATTTATTCCAGCTACAGGGGGGTGATTTTAAATAATTGGCTTTAACAAGACAGAAGTAATTTTAAGCAGAAGTTCCTCCAGAAAAGGAACCAAAGTTCCTGCATTTACCATCTTATAGACAAATCATGAAGACTAACCTTTAGAGCTATGCAAAACAGCATTTAAAGAGACACTTTTCTAAAGCATTGCTCCTTAACTGAAAAGCACCACTATTTAAAAGCTTCCACAAAACCATAACATGGTTTCAGATAACATTCTGCACTTCCAATTACTACTCTCCAGACAAAAAAAAAGTAATTTATAAACAATATCAATCTCAAAACAGATTTTGTTACAAACCACTTAAAAGCATTACTTCCTATCAGGAGTGCATTTGTTACTGTTACATATGCTACCAGGTGTTCTGGCTATAGTAACACTCCAAAAGTCCAAACTGCTGTTTGAAAATGCTTCAAGTTATTCTTTTCCTTTCCAGAACTTGCCCTTTCTCCAGAGGTACACCATTTTTTCTCCCACATCTCTGGTATGCATGTTATAGTGCTCATTTAATGATAGGAAACCAGGCCATCAAATCTTAATTCCATCAGTGTTCCTTATTTGTTTTCATCGACATTAAAATACTTTTCCATTGAGAGGAAATCCTGAATTGCAACTACACAATGAGAACACTTAAACAAACAATTCTCAACGTAGAGCAGAGGCCTGGATGCTGCCTGGTCTGCAGCCAACGAGCACTGTTCTCATTTACCAGGTATTTTAAATTACTACAAACATTTTGCTTAACATTATAGCATCACTATGAACTTCTTACCCAGCAAAGGAACAGATGAAATGTTAGCATTCAGAAGCTGTGCGCTCTACCCAGCCCCACCAAAAGCATGACTAATTCAAGCTGGGGTTTATTATTTCCTCTAGCACTTCTCTACCTAAATAAAGCAATTTTCTGCCACATCTAAAAATATTTTAACTCCAAAATTCTATCGCATCTCAAACTATGTCCACTGGGATGAAAGCATTCTCCACACCTGCCTTCCTCAAACTCAATGCACACAGAACCATCATATCAACACTGTCTTTTCAAGACACCCTAGAAGACCCTCATGATTTGCTGGCAGTTTTCTTCTCCCCAGGGCCTGCAGCTCTGGGATTTGGTTTTTTTGGTTGGGGTTGGTGGTTTTGTTGTTGCTGTTTAGTTTTTTTTTTTCCCTTTATGTGCAGGTTAGCTTGTTCAGTACCTAGTGAAAACTACCTGATCTACAAAAAGCATTCCTATGCTATGCAGCTTGTGGCAAATCTTGAACTGAAAGGTTTTTCCCAAACCTGGCTTTTTCTTTCGTTTTTTTTTCTTCACCTCCTTGGTTTTAGAAATTGTCCAGCCTCCAAATCCCAAAGTTTTTATGGACTACAGTCCCCACAATATTTTCTTCACAAATTGAGCATTATACAGAATATTGGTCAACATATTTGAGGTTGGAGAATGGTACTCAAAGAAGGAAAAGATAAAAACTCCTGAAACTTAGAGAACACAGTGCTGTATTAGGTATTTAAAAAAAGAGAAAAAAGGCAATCTAAAAGCTGAACTGGTAACTTCAGCATGGTTTTATGTATCATTTACCATATCTATGACTGCATCTGAAATCAAAACCAGACAAAAGAAAAATGAAGGGAATTCTGCAACTCCTAAAAGGAAGTGGTTGCCTTAATACCAGTGATCATTTCTTATTGTAATACAAACAGATATGCCAGAGAGACCATTATTGCCAGATCAGAAGCAAGAGGACAAAATATTTTAATTTTTCTCCAGTATGAAGCAAGCTACTAAAGAGGTGCCTCTACTTTTTGTTCACAAATTCCATGGGGGGGGGGAAATCAGCAAATCTGGGAGGAACACCCTAAAAAGGATTGCAATACCTGGCAAGCATTTAACAGGAATAGCTTGACTTTTAGATCAAATATAAGTGTAACAAAAATACCAAACAAAAGAAAACAAACCCCTACTCTACTGTGAATCTTATGTTCTAAAAAGCAAAAATAATGAAGAGATTTGCTGATGGTGAAACAAAAAGACCTGCTTTTCTCAGAAGGAGTTTTCAAATAATCACAGAATCCCTAAAGTTGGAAGAAACACCCTCGAGTTCCTCTAATCCAATGGTCCTGCTCAAGTGGAGTCACCTGGAGCAGGTCACCCGGCATTGTGTCCAGCCGGTTTTGAGTACACCCACAGATGGGAACTATAATGTCTCTAGGCTACTTATTCCAGTGTTTGACCACCCTCACTGGGAAAAAGTGACAGTTCAGAACTCCCTTTGGTTAAGAGCCTACAGAATCAGATGGGTCTAGAAAGTCTCATCCTTCTTCACACAGATTTCTGATGCATGGGATTTTTGCTCCTATTCTTTCTTTCATAAAGCAGTCTCCAGAAAAGACTTCAGACTGACACATGCATGCAGAAGTACTGCAGTGCTCCTCAGGATGTCCAAATCATCTTTCATTACTAATTGAGGATATCCAGCTCTTTGCTTAGTGACCACCATCCCCTTCTGACAAACTGGGAGAGCACCTTGTTTGTATCTTTCTCACAAAAAGCGAGTATCAAGTTTCTGTACATATTGCCTCTCCTTTATGGCATCAAAACACTGAACATTGTGGTAGAAGAAACTCAAACTGTCAACCAGGAACCAAAGGGCACAAAAAAGGAATTCAACTACTTCACTGTTCCCCTATGTGAAAACAGTCCTATTTCACTGCCGGCTTTGAAAGATCTACAGAATAGAAGCAAAAAGAGGAAGGAGAAGACACTAGAGGTGACATTTTAAGAAACAGGTAAGATATACATAAATCCTTTAGAAGCTGTAGGGGATTATGCTAAGTCTGAGAAACAAATAATCACTCTGGAGCATTCACAGAGGAACAGGGCATGGAAAGAGGGCATTCTGATCTTTGCATACTGAGAAAAGTATTTTGGTGAGAAAACATTTCATTACTGTCCAGAAGAGACAAAGCAAAACAAATTAAAAAGTTCAACTGCTCCACAGGCCAAATGACTGAAGGCAGGACACCTAAAAATGTGTGTCAGGCATGATACCAAACAACAGCCTTGCTTAAAATACTTTAATACATAACAGCACACATTCAGTGTGTCTCACACCATCATCAGTTTCAGTACTTTCAGTATTATCACTTAAACGCTGTGAAGTAGAAAACATCTATTATATTGCTTTCTTGAATGAAAAACCATACAACTAAAACCTTCTATTTTGCTCTTCGTTCTGAATTCAGAACTAGGATTTCATAAATACTGTCAAACTGGCACGTCATTAAAACGATTTCACACCTTTAAAGTGGTCTCTGGTGAGCTAAACAATATAAAGAGTTGATGCAGAAAGACAACTAATGCACCTGTTTTGAATAAAGTCTGGTGGCTCAAATCCCTTTAGAACCAACCATAAAATTAAGTTTTCAGCTCTTATGATCTTAGGTACTGAATTCACAGTGAAATTTCTAATCCCAGGATATTTTAGTTAACTAATCAGGAATTATTCTAAATAATGACTAATCCCAACTTAATATTGCTTCTAATATTGAAATTTTATTTAATGCAAGTGCTTTTTAATTAATAGTTTAATTAATAGTGGCACTTACTCACCAACAAAACTCTTTATAATTAGTATTTTTATCATTAATTTGTTTTTGAAAGCCAAAACATATTGCTGGTCCTAAAATTATTAGTGCTTAAGAATTTCCACCAAGGCGTCTACCAATTTTTTCCTTGAGTATTGCTTTGCATACTACGTGTCTGAATATTCAACTTTTAAAGCAGCTTCCTTCAAAATATTATCTGATGGCTGTAGAAAAATGTTGGCTCTTCGACAGCTTTTACATTTTTCATTCTTTTTTCAACTCAAATCACGACAAGATTTAGGCATCTGTGGAAAAGGGACGGAGAGCACTCAGCGTTTGTATGCTGTCATTTAGAATTAGTGTTGATGTATTACCTCTGTCACAGCCCAGTGGTGTAAAAACTGGTCCAGATCAGTTAGGTAAAGACGGATAGGTGAAAGCTGTGTCTGGCTAATGTGTGGTTTTCCTCTAATGCCCTGGAGACTAGTCAGCTCCTCTCTTGAAAACCCTGGGGAAGAAGAAGCAGTACAACAGTATCACAAAACAAGCCAAACAGTGTTCTACTTCAACATCACTGACAAACACTGTCTTTTACATTATGTCAACATAACTTTTTCTTAAAAGCTCTTGCTTGGTATTATAAACTAAGTATATCAAAGTACAAATTTTGAGTTTTGACAGAAAATAAACATACTTAGAAAAACCAATAATACTATGATGTGGCATAAAAACAACTTTAAGAGGCCAATGTTATGCTATTTTCAATATATGTATCTTTAAAAAAAATAGTAAAAATGGGTATAATGCAAAATACTTCCTGTGTTCATAATAACTCAGTTACCAGTAATATCACCTCAGGGTTAAAAAATAAACCCCATAATTTGGCTTATTATTTCTAGACAAGTATTAAATATTTCAGTAAAACAGGACAACTACTCCACAGAGTTACCTGGGCTTTGCTTTCATTTTCTCTGCTATCAGTACAGCACTCTTTTTACCATTTTAGGAACAAAAAGGTAATTTTTGAAAAAAAGGTAGCTAAACATAATTAATGACCAAGGTTATGAAGAAAACACACTACTTTTTACCACAGCACAAGTTAGTGGAAGTTGTTCCTTAGCAATACTACGCCATTTTAACCACTGTAATTTCCTGAAGTTGCATCATCACAGAATACAACTATTTTTATATGTCAACATGAATAGAGTAGCAGAAGTAGTTCTGCTCACATGCTGACCTTGGCCAGCCCACTTTAACGTAGTTTGATTACTTTATTCTGATGGAATGTTCTTAATAGCGTAAGCACATTCACAGGAAATCCCAGAGGCACTCATTTATATTGTTATGAGCCAATAAAAGGCATTTACTTCAAGCTAGGAAAAAAAAATCTTGTTTATGTCATATGCTGAATTTAGGTTTTCCTCATACTTTCCAAAGAAAGTTGCTAGAATGAAGAAAAAGTATGCAAATATTCAGCCCAAATGGAAAAGTGTAAAAATAGTGTCAAAAATCAGATCAAGAGAATAAAGGGTATCTCATATCAAAAACATATAACAAGATTAGAATTAGCTTCAGGAAGTACTTACTAAGCTATTTATTCTAAACTAAATTCGGTAACTGACTATCAAAACAAACTTCATTTAGTTAATTCTGAATTATTACATTCATATGGATTACCTATAAGGGTTGAAAACAAGAAGCTGAAATAGTCCACATCATTCACTGAATTATCCTGCACTTGGCACTTCCAGCCTGCAAAGGATGATCTACACAAAACCAATAGCAGACAGTTTATTAAAAACCATATAATTAAGAATTCACAACCTACCTGCACAATACAATCAATTAGCATGCCTAAATTGTTACTTTTTAAACATTGCTGTTTCTAACTGCTGTTCTCAGAATAGCATTTTAAATAGCTTCAAAACCAGAACTGGCTCTTTTAAAGACAAGCAATACTGAACTTTGGGCTTAGGTTGCTAAGATAATTCAATTACTGAGATAGCAGATTTTCATTCATACCAATATAATCTTTAGTACAGTGATGACACAGTAAATTAAACTAATTTTATTTCCCGTACTTGGTAAAAGTCATTATATTACAGATGCTGGGCTATATTTTTCGTTATAACCAGTACTTTTAATACAACTCTTTACATGAACAACAAAACCCCATCTGAAAGCAGTCTCAGCATGTCTTTCAGAACTGCTGAAGCTATTAAACACAGCTAAGTTAAAAACTTGGTTGGAGATTTAGAAAACAAAAAGGAACAATATGCAAAGACAGGAGCAAGCCTATTACCAAAGCTGTCTGACACTTCCCTTCTCAAGGGCAATCTGGAACAAGTGGAGCACCAGCCTACTCTGGTGTCTCAAATTAGAAGCCAGTGCTTGTGGAAACTCGGAGCACACAGACACCAGTGACCACCTAATGGCAGAGTCTGGCATTAGTGTCAGTGCTGAACCAGGAGGAAGCCAGGGGCTGGGAACAAGGACATCTCACACATGCTTTCTTCAGAAGGCTGAAGCTCAGACCCACATCACATTATGCAAAAAAGCATATTATTCAAATTGCCTTGTATGCTGCTTTTGGCACTGGCACTGCAGACTATGGATCTTTGCTGTAAGAGATTGCTGCTTTCCACTTACAATCTTGTGAAATTTCAGAGCTTCCGAATGCAATTTTCCAAGCCAACTATCTGCCTCAGATCTTTTTTTTTTTCTCCTAATGTCTCTGCTAACAGCCAAAATGGCTTAGCTCATGGGTAACAAAATTCTGGAAAGCTTGTTATGCAGGAATTTTTTACAGCTCCATGCTTGGGGAGCAAAAATATCAAATTTGGAATACCTTTGTGCCAGGCATATATATTTTGCCACCCACGAAAATCCATCCATAATATTTCAGCATCCACAATAATGACAGCTAGAATATGCATGTGTCTGGAGTTACTCAAAAAGAAAGGAGAAAAACCCAGGATTTTCAGAATTTCTTTAAATTAAAGAAAAAATGCAGGATTCCATCAGACTATCATGTAGGATAGTTAATTCTGGGGGGGGGGGGGGGGGAGGGTAGAAATGACAGCTATGCCAGAGAGCATGAAGTAAGGCTTCATTAAATAAAGCTCCCACTTCACATGGAATTCTTAATATCTGGAAGCAGGGATTTGCCATATTTCAGGTGACATAGTGACTTTGCAGTGCAGGCAGCTCTGCATGGCCCCTTCTGCCTCCTAGGAGGCCTCTGGTCCTGCCCTGAGGCCTGGCTCATTACTTTCTTAACCCATAGTCTCTCAATCTCTCTCCAATCCTAAGGCTGCCACTTAGCTGCTAAGTTCTCCCGAGAGAAATCTCTCGGTCACGACCAATAGTCTTCTCCCAGGAGAACGGCAAATCTTTTCCATCCTTGCATGGACGTCCCAGTCCCATTCATTAAAGCTTGGAAGAGATTTCCACACATACTCAACTAAATCTGCAAGAGCTCTTGACACTACTTCTCTACATGAAGTGGATATTCACACAGGAATCAGATCCATACACCAGAAGAGAGAGTGAAGCCCATGTCCTGTTCAGCACAGCAGAAGACTCTCCCTGATTCCAATGCAGAAGGACCACGAGTCTGACTTGAGGTCTCTTATTTTACCAAAATAACCATAGAGGAGCATTGAGAGAGATTCAAGAGAGTTTCAGACTTATTAGACAGAAGTTCAAACTGTGATGCAACCACTGAGCAAAATTGTGGGAATGCAAGAGGCTGGGAGAGATATGACAGATGAGAAGCTGCAAAGGTAATTAGGCAACTGTGAGAATAAATAAATCTTGGGTAGAAAAAGAGAAAGAAGGAACATGTGATAAGTCCCAATTCAGGGAGTAGGGACTTGCATGACAAATCTTCTTAGAATCTGGTTTAAAATAATAAAATAAAATAAAAAAATTCCGTATTGGAAAAACTCCATTTCCATATGCAACAGTTCGAATGCTTCAATTTCCTTACAATAGGACCAGTACATGCAAGAATTTTACATGACCTCCAGAAGAGATTGAACAAAAACTCAATATCCACTGTATGCTAGTAAGCACAAACTGCAACAGGTCCAGGAAATCCCTGGACAGGAAAAATAATTCCAAAGCTTATTGCTATACATCCAGAAATCAAACACTTAATCAGTTTTGTTTTCCCACCCACCCACAAAATCACAAAGAGGACAAGCATGTTAAGCATCCTAACAGAATGCCAGGCTAAGGGCCACTGACACAAACATATGAGGAAGCAGAGAGAATCCCTGTAGTTCTGCCCTGGGAATATGGAGGCAGCATAAGGCACAAACCCTTGACAGAGCTATTAAATGGTTTAAGACTCATCTCTACAAGCAGAGCTACACTGAGTCTCACACACAAAATCAAGATCCCTAAATTCAGTTGCAGTTTAGTTTTTTTAGAAAGTGAAAGCTATTACATGCACAGAAGAAGCCTCAATGTTAAAAGAGCATTAAGGTTAAAAATAATCTAACATTAAATTTAGAAAGTGACAGAGAAGGTTGCCTCTGATCTTCAGGTTGGCCTCTCTGTGCATACACCTTAGAGTATGATAATATTATGTGTCACATTTTCTCTAAAAAAAAAAATCTATGCCTCATTCAAATCATGGATGAATGGATCAATCAGGATTACACCGTGAAGGATAACATAGTTTGACCTGTCCCTGCCTTATTTACTGTATCATCTATAACATGCACAGTGTATGAGGCACCAGATAATTAAAAACGTAGAAGAAAGTATTAGCTCACAAATTCAGGTAGGTTATATGAGATGCAGGATGAATACTTCTTAAAATCAGAGGATAGAAGTCAATGGTAACATATTTCTTCAAGTATCATCAGATTTTTTTTTTTTTTTTTAGGATAGAAGAAGTTCACATTATTCATACTGGAGGCTTCTCTCATCCATTTTTTCCTGCCAGTTATCCCTAGCCTTGCAACAGCTCAACAGTGAGTAAAAGACTAAAACACCACTAACAGTTGTGGAGAGATACGGCTTCAAGTATTTCTAAAAGGAGCACATAGACCCTGCTGATCTCTACTGCTCCACTTGAAACTTACAGTGAATTTCAGGTCAATTGTTTGTGTTTTCAAGACAAAAGATGCCAAGTATTCTAAAAACGTCAGAGCCCAAATCTTTCATACTGAATTCCTTAAGTTATCAGGTGCTTCTATGTACTTCTACACCTGTATGTCTGCACCTTTTCCTTGCCTCCGTTCTTCATCTTTAAACTGGGAATAACATCATCTTCCCATCTCTGCAGCTGTGAAAATTACTTCACCACAACAAAAACTTCCATGGGTGGGGGCAGGGGGAGGGAATCCCTTTGTTTTCCAAGTGTGATGTAACACAACAGAGAAAACATGGAGCCTCCTACTGAAACAGGGCCAAACTGTAACATTGTAAACAACTCCTTCAGTGTTCATGATGTACTCCATACAGAATGTAGGATGGAAAAATAACATGAAATCATGTAATTACATGACCACATGAGAATCTCCCAGATACAATAAATTAGGACTAAAACCCATGTCTTTCTAATAATACAAACACAAGTACAGCAGCATTACAGCACAGAAGAAGTCATCATCTTAATTACCTTAGAACCCAAGTGCCTATAATATAGACACTTGTTAAAGCTGCTTAATTTTGAAGTTCACTTAAAGGAAATAAAAAGTAAGATAACACAGAACAAGAGAAATTCAATTCTAGAACAGATACTGATGTACTGCAAGTACATTACAAGTTATTTTAAGAATCTTAGTTTAATTAAGACTACCATGAATAATTAGGGACTCTGCACTGTTAAAATGCATTTTCAACATGCTTGTCAATTACATGTCAGACATTTGACTAAAAAAATTATCTGCTTTATATGTGGCAGAGAGGTAATAAGCATATTATAACTTCCCTTTTTTGAATAAATTATTACCGACAATGGGAACCTGTTATCAAGCTGCATATGAGTGAGACCTCTCCAGTCAACTAGTCCAAACCCACATTAACTATGATGAATTACATGTTGTAATTTCCATAAGGTCACCTGCTCTCTGTGGGAACCTCTCTTCTAAGGTTTTGAATTGTACCTTTAGGTAACCTGCACTGTACACCAAATCGTATTAAAAGAAGAAAAGCTCAATCTAATTAACTTAAAAATCACTGCTTCTCTTGTCATTAACATAGCAAATATTTCTCAGACACAGCAAGTGTGCAGTGCATTCCTTTTATCACATGCTGCAAACTTTTAACTCCAGATGGACTTCACTACTTTAGTTCACACTGTTGTTACTTTCAGGTTAGCTATTATCACACAGCTGCAAAAAAAAAAACAAAAACAACAACTGCACTTTGTGCACAAGTGGTTATTTCTCAACTGCAGACTACTGTCTCTGTGCCTCCCGACCTAAACCAGCTACCAATTAATTTATGGTTCAAGTTTAAGGTGTTGATTTTGACTTTTACGGTCATAAGGAGTCTTTGGGTAATTTAGAGGTCTCTAGTAGAAGAAGTCCCATGAGCCTTGCTGCAATCATTTGAAAAATTATCCGTCCACTTGTCCTCCTATCAAACGTACTGCTCAAATTCCAGCTCAGACAGACAGCAATGCACCTGTCTGGCATTTGCTAAGCAAATTTTCCTTAGAATTTGTATGGAGGTTGGGTTTTGATTTTATTTTTTTACCAGAAAAATTGAAAAAAGTATGATTAATTTCAACCCCCTGACTTCAGTCTTCAAGTATTTTTAAAGTAAAACATAAAAAAGCAAATGCAAGATTCACAGCTCTTCTGAGGCATTAATACTATCACCCCTTTGTTCATAAATGTGAAGGTTGTAACACTTGAGAAGCGCAAGGTCAAGGGTTTGTGTTTTCTGTTCAAGGAAAATAAAATGCAATTCCCTCACCTTCCAGGAAAGTGCTCCCAGCACCATAATTGGGAATATCTAGTACAGGGTGTCCCTGGAGCTTTACAGAATTATTTGAACATTGGCAAGACAACAGCCTGAGATATACAATTTCTACTGTAGTACATGATCCCATTTTAAATTTATTTTATCAACAACTGATCACAGATTTAAACCAAGGCCTTCCACAACTGTTTTTTTAATTCTAGGTTGTAAAATCATTGTAAAAGAAGTATCCCCTCTATTTCTTTCACTTCTGTTCCACACAGAACATTTAAACAGTCATAGGCACAATCAGCAGCTGATTCACTTATTTCCTGAAAAAAAACTTAACTGCATTCTAGGTCTCAACTCTGTGAAAATTTAATAAAATTATTAAGTACATGTCCTCAAAATAGTTCAATGACTAAGTCACTGTGTTAGGAAATAGGAAATCAATCTCCCCTTCAGATGAAGACAGTGAACACAGACTTTCCACAACCTCAGCAAGTGCTTTAACCACCAAGATACTATTATTAATTTATTATTAAATCGTTCTTCAAACACATAAGTAGCAGAAAACTTCCCAAGATTCTGTACATCCAGCAGACAATCACTGCACAGGAATGGCAATCAAGCAGGATAAGGCTATAAGACACCAGCTACAGGGACTCTGATCACCAGAGAAGAAACTGGGCTGGTTCCCACCCCAGAAGGACTCCTCAAGATAACCTGTTGTAACTTCAAGCAGCTGCATGAAATATTACGGAACCCAACAAACCAGAAGAGAATTACCAGGATGAGATGGCACTCACCTTGCAAAGGAACTCCAACTTCCCTTGGCAAGGATGAACTGAACTAGCAGCTGTGAGCAACCTGTTATCTGAGAACTTCCCTAACACCTACAAAGCTATGGAGTGACAAATGCAGTGATGTGTTAGAGGGTTTTTTAGTTGGTTTTTTTTGGGGGGGTGGGGTTAGTGATTTTTTTTTTTTTTTAATTGATTGGTATGCTTTATTTTTAAAAACAGGTTCCATCTAACTAAGGTCTGTAACTTCAGTGCCTGCACTAGGCAAATTAATACACATTGTAACCATGGGTGAAATGAGATGATACATGAACACCTTTGTCATGCTTGGGAACAGACAGAACAGTTTCCACAAGAAAAACTTTTCCCTTATGCATCTCTTAGAAATCTTGTTAATGGTAGCTGCACATGAATATGGAAGACCCTATAATACTTAGGAAAAAAAAAAAATCCAGAAATCTAGGCAGCCCCAGGGTAGGAACAAAGGTCCTTATATCAAGAGACTGGTTTAAAGACAGGAGATGGTGGGTAGAACTGACCAGCTCATACAGTGGAAGACAGACATCACTGGAGGCTCATGTTCACTAGGCCATGTTGACTACTGAGGAACAACCCAGAAGGAGAGATGACAAAAGTCCACAAGCATTCATATTATTTAGTATACCAAAGTATTTAGAAGTGTACAGCTAATCAAGATTACCCTGTCTTTTTTGTCTCTTGACATTTTATCTACCTAACAGTGAAGATGACACACCAGCACCTCCCACATTCTGTTGTTCTGCAGCTCATCAGGATACAGCTGAGCAGCTCTTTTGGCACATCCAGGAGTTCAGTTAAGGCCTTGAAAACATGAGAAGCAAAGTGGTTCTTCCACAATAACCAAAATAATCACACTGCAACCAAGGATCATAAAGAATTGTTTCCACTGCACGAAACAGGGCTGAGTTTTCCTTCACAACCCAGGGCCACAGATACGTAGGACTGCACCCCTTTACCACTTGTGAATCTTCCACTGTGATAAACCAGACATTGTGTTGAGAAAAAAATCTTTACTGATCCACAGAGAGGTGAAGAGAAAAGGCCTCCTTGGTGTTTTTGGCTTCCTATTTTTATGACCTGTGCTATCTATAACCTCTCAACACAGCAAGTTTAACTTCAGCCCAGAGTTTATCTATCAAGAGGACCCATCCAAATCCTTCAGCACACTGCTCAGGGATCACTGTCTGAGCCCCAAAACACTACTCTGCTGACAAAACCACATTGGGACAACACCGTACAGGTCTGTCTTCCAGCAGCCCTCTCACAGGACTGTTATGAACCCTTCACGTCTTACAGACACCCAGCTGTGTAATGATAGCTGCATGGTCTGTCATTTAAAATAATGCTTACATATAAAAACACCTGTCAAATACGAGATAAGGGATCACTTATGGAATTACCTATGAGCATGAAAAGTATGGTACAATACATCCCAAACACTCCCATATTCTCATTGTCGGGAACTGTGTGTGTACAAGCAACAAAACACACTGAAAGGAGCAAAATCACATGCAAGTACCACACCAGAACTGTTGCACCTTTATGGAAGAAAAATATACATAATTTTCTCCCAGTGTAGGCATGTACTTGTACTTCTGTAAAACATATTCTTTGAAAACATTAAAAAGCCCCATGCTAATGTTTATCTCAGCTTTGTCACAGTTTATTCCTGTTCAGCTTTAATGAAAAATAATTTGTCAGATTGAAATGCAACTGCAATAAAGTATAAACTCATGTCCCTGCATCAACTTAATCAAATCAGTGAGTTCTGCAGCTAATGAGGATCAACACTCTCAGTTTTCACATCAGTTCTGAAAAAGACAGGAAACCATGACTATCACAAAATGATGTTGAAATTGCTACAGAAAGAGAGAGAGAAAGAGAGAGAGAAAGAGAGAGAGAAAGAGAGAGAGAAAGAGAGAGAGAAAGAGAGAGAGAACGAGAGAGAGAGAACGAGAGAGAGAGAGAACGAGAGAGAGAGAGAACGAGAGAGAGAGAGAGAACGAGAGAAAGAACGAAAGGAAAGAAAAAGAAAAGAAAGAAAAGAAAGAAAAAAAAAATTGAATCTTTGAATACTTCTCCAGCCATATACCCATCTCATCATTTGGAGCAACTTAGCTTCAGGTAGCACAGTGTGGAAGGCAGTGAGCCTTCAAGTCAACCTCCTGCACTCCCCTGGAGGAGTCAGAGCTAGGCAGCTCACCTTCAAGTTCAGGGTGAGAAACTGAAGTCATTCCAACAGACCTTGCTTCCCCCATGCTAATAGCCCCTTCCCTGTTGGTTATTTGGTTTCCACCCCACCCTCTACCTTCCCCATATAAACCCCTATCCTAACCCCAACACCTCAGGCTGGTCTCATCCCTGGCCTCCCCTTCGCAGGGTGCTGGACAATAAAGACTACCTCTGTGGAACTGCCATACGAGCCGCCTCACTCTCTCTCCCCGAGTTTGCCTTGGGTGATTTCACAAGTGTAGCTGAAATCACTGTCGCTCCAGGAGGCTTTTGCCAGCACCCCTAGAGAGGCTGTTCCCCACGGGATGCTCTGTCTAGGAAGGTCGCGGCACCCCGGCGCTGCCAGCGCCGAACCTCCCCCCACCACGACAGCACAGGGCCTGAATGTAAGCTCCAAGAGCAAGTGAGGGGTTTTTATCTTCCTTTTCCTCTGACAGGTTACCATGTGCAGGCATTGGTTTGTTAGTGTGAGTTTTTTGTTTTAACTTTCATTATCTCTTTTGAAGGATCAAGGCTTTCCATTTGAAAATGTGGCAAAATACAACAAACATCTGAAAGGAATTACCAGGGATTTGAGGAAAAATATGAAGCCTATTTTAAGAAAACAACAATTTAAGCTATGCATTGTTAAATGTAAGCCAGTCAGCTGCTCATTTGCTCCAGAGCTGCAGAGGTTGTGTGAAGAAAAGCATTGCTTTCACATTATAAATGAGAGCACAAATCAGAAAAAACATTCACTAATGAGCAAACGGCATTTACTGACTGCGGCAATTGTAGTGCAGCAACATAATTCTTTTCCCTTTGATTAGGAACAACCAATTGAGGGAAAAATTTAAAACTGTGTCCTTAAACACAAGCTTGGACTTCTCCCTCTTTCAAGTCCTAAACATTTACAAAACAGTGAGCAACAGAAAGGAAATTTGCTGACCAGATGTGGCTGAAGGAATGCACTATAACCCACCCCAGGGTCTGATTCGCAAGAACTACAGATCCTTTCTCATCTTGCAGGAAGGAAAAGAGATTATTTTTTTACTCTTCATCCTCAGTGGTACCCCAACAGGGAAATGCCAGCATTTTGAAAGAACACTCTAATGGTTAGTTCATTCAATAGTGCCTTAAGCACTTTTGTTACAATTCTAACACTTTCCTCCTCTATTTCTGTTTCTGAATTGAGGGGTGTAAAAATATAACCAGAAAAGGCATTTCAGTGAACAAAGACAATACTATTGTTGCATTTGTCCTAGCAACCCATTCATAACTACTATACACATATGCTTTTTGACTTGTTCTCCAAGATGTAGTGAGCTGACATTCCATTATATACCATTTATAACAAATTGAGAGTTTTTTTTTCTTTGTTTTGTACTACTTATTTAATATGACCTTGGCTTATTTTGGTAAAACTTTCATTTTACTAATGTATTTTTAAAATACATATACTGTTCTGGAGTATTTTCTAACACTTTATTTGCATGGGAATTACTGTATTCAGTTGCGCTATCAGTGTTGCTAATCACAATAACAGGTTACAATACCCTCTCCAAATCCTCTCCAGGTTGCAAATACTTTGGGGGAATGTGCTATTTTTCTTTTTCTTGACTACAATTATGCATTCAATAATTCTTTAATCGAGTAGTATAGAGAGTCTTTGTTAGCTACATTTTGCATTCTCACTGGTGCCTCCTCATGCTGCACTAGCAAAGGTTGCAGATAAAATAAACAGAATGGCTAAATAAAGAAAAAGTAGCATTTAGTTACAAAGGAAAGTTCTATAAAGAATTCTATTATGACCCTAAAACATCTCCGAGTAATATATTTGAAGACATAGAATTTTACACCTTATAGCAAATAAATGTTACAATGTCTATCTCAGTTCTTTCTAAGCACCAGATTCCTGAGGATAGCAGGAACCAACAGGCGTGCCTGGATGCTTGATGAGACACCAGCTGAGCTCCCTCATTACTGTCTGAAAAGCAGCAGAATATTTTAAAGGCACTACCTCTTAAGAGAAGAGTCCATTTACAGTTACATCAAGCAGAATGCAAGTTACTCTCAGGGTTATCTCAAACCTGTGAAAAGTTGGAACTCCCACACAATTTATGCCAGAGAGCACTCAGCTTTTATTTATACGGTCCTCACCCTTCTCCTTTTCTACAGCAACAGAAACAACTCTTGGCGAGACCCCAGAGGGAAAGAGTCCCACAAGAATAAGAAATGGCTGTTTGAAGCCATTGGAGGTCTCGTTTACGGACACTCTACTTCAAGAGAGAAATGCCATAAATTAACTCCCATTGTTTTTTATCTAGACAGTGAAATATTATCTGTCCAACTCTCTATTACAGTGAAATAATTTCCAGACACACTGTTCCAATGGATAAAAAGTTGTAAAACAACCATAACTGTTATGCATAAATAAAGCACATAAATAAATTGTATTTCAGTTTCCTTATTTGTACTTCAAGGAATGAGAGGAGACAGCAAATTTTTCCCATAAAGTCAGGAATCTGAAGTCCTGATTTATATATTTGATCACAATCCCATAATCCACATTTCTTAATCTGCAATTCACAGAATAGAATACATAACAATAAGTACTCAGATTATAGATTAATTATCTTAAACATAGGACCATATACAAACAGGAAGGAAAAGAGAGAAATCTGTTTGCAAGAGTATCTCCAATTGCCACAAAGTCACTGAGTAGCAACCAAAAACATTGAGCCTGACAAAGGGGTTTCTCTGCAACTGTAACAGCACAGAGTTTGGTATGTAAACAGCAGACCTTCACTTTGTCAGGCAAACAAGGTAATCTACCTTATACAAGAAAGTACATTTACAACATTTAATATATTTCCATATTTGACAAAAACATTTGCCTCAAAGTCAGTCTCCCAAAAAGTGTTCAAAGAAAAGCATATGCCTCACTAGTCCTTTAAACCCATTCTGAAGTAGCCCTTCTGCCCTATTAATGCAGAAAGTAGGCATAGAGAGATTACACCAAATTTTCCAGATCTACCTCCGAAACTGCTAAAGTTTATTATCTTAGTCCCTATCGCATCAATGATTTATATATTTCTTCACTTCCTGAAGAGAACTGTCTACCTGACCACATTCATGGCCTCAAGGAATTACCAGAACTTCACTGTCAAGGTGAGGCAAAGACTGGAATTTCAAGCCAAAGGTTCACTCATGCATATATTACATACTCCAAACCAATACTTAAACCATTCACCTTTAACTAGTAGAGAACTACTCTTTGATTATTTAACAGCTATTCCAATAAATCAAGAATGAAAAATAAATATTGAAGTTAATTCTTCAGGAAATATGGCACACTACATCAAGATGAATTGTCTATCTCAATATATCCAAGCAGTACCACCTAAAGATCACAAAAAAAAAATCCATCCAGTAGATTTGCTGCAAAAAACTTTCTAAAATACTACCCAGACCTTTCCATTTTTCTCCATAAATATAAGATATTCAGAGGTTTAAATCAGAGACCAACTCAGAGAACTCATCTTCTGTCAAGAAGCTGCTCTCTCTCATTTCTCAGACAGAAGCGACAGACTGTTCACTCAGGTTGCTCCACACCCTTCCTCATCTATTTGTGTATGACTTATACCCTAAAACCCTAGCACAATTGAAGCTACTTACATCTCAGGTCCCATACAGTAGGCACAAGGCAGACATTTGAGGAGAAGAGCAAGGAAATTTAGTCACTACAACACTTTCCATCCCTCAGTTTCACCTGAAACTCACCAGCTGTAGCCATCCCAGCAACCCCAATACCAGCAATGTCTGTTCAATGGCACGGAGACCATGACCAATTAGTGTAAATCTGGCCATGTTCATACCAGCATCCAAAATGGGGTGGCTTCATTTCAGCCTTTTTTTCAGAACCATCCTTAGTCTGTGTCAACAGATAAAGCTTCAGCAAATGTAAACCAAAATCATGACAGAAATCATTCTAATAATTTAACAGTATAGGTAACCAACCTCCCAGGGGCTCAGAAACCTTCCCATTATATATGGAAATACTGTCAACATCATTTTCATTCTCAGCACATGGAGCTCACCTAATGGGCTCCTGCAGACCACCTGGGTATTCACTTCACTATTGCAAAAATAAAATGTGAAACTATTGAACATTTTCAAAATTCACTTCTAATAAACAAAAAAAAGCCTGAAAGGTAACATACAATAATTATAACTTTATGTTACCACCTGATATCATCACAGGGCTGCGCTTTGAGCCATCTGGATACATTTACTATTAGTTTTATAGTTTATGCACACACAAAAAAACCTACAAGTTCTTTGAGTTTCTAACGATTGTTCAGGGAATAACTGCAAATCTTAATATCATCCATAGGCACTCTCAGAGAATCCACCTTAACGTAGCTGCTCCCTGACAAATACACACAGCTCCGTATATTCATTCTTGGATGCATGTAAAAGCAGACATCCTCTGCCAGTCAAAATAGTACAGGACTAAAGGCTGTTAAAGAAATTTAAGAACAAGTACCAAACCCTGTAATGCTCCTGAATGTAATCTATTTAAAGCTTGACAGATAAGCAGGTTCCATAGGAGAAGAGAAATTTAGGAAGAGTCCCCCCTCACCAGAGAGAATGGGAATGTACCAGAAGGGAAAGAGCACCACCTACTGACAGCAGTGCGGTACTCATAAATGATGGCTCCTGATAGATTTGGGACTGTTTCTCAACACAACAGTCATAATCTAAAGGTACAGAAAATGTCCTACGAACCAAGCTGTAGCATACAAATGTGGAATTATGTAAGTTTTTTTATAGTACAATCCATCTGACAAACTTGAAAGTTTAACTGAGCATCACAAGACATGTAAATGATGAGCAGGAGTCCCTTTACTTCCTACAAGGCTTTACCCTCTGCCATCCACGTTCAATCTGATTCCCTTATATTAAGTACTTCAGTGAAGTATATTTGTCCCACTTCATACTCAGCCTATTCCAGTATGTTTCTCTGTTTTCATAAAATTTTGCTATCACGCAAAGCATTCTCTTGACGTTTAAGGTCTACATTTCTCATCCTCCTAAAACTGCACTCTCCCATTCCTTTTCAACAGCCTTTTACACAACTGGCTCCAACTCCTTCCCAGCCTTTTGTGCCTAAAATGCCAGATTGTCAGTCATTCCCCATTATCACAATTTAGAGACTATCATTCTTCATTCTTCTTGAAACTCACTCCAGTTTGTCCATGTCATTATCTAAAATCAAGCCACAAAACTGGATACAATAGTTCAGGTTGGCGTTTCTGATAAAAGAGAAAATAGGTTCACTTATTCTGTGTGCAATAACAGGTTATGAAGCTCATAAAGCCCAGCTAAGGTTCATAGCTAGAAAACCTACTATTTTTTTCCTAGACTGTACAACTTCTTTTCCACTGAAAAAGAAATATCAGTCTTCTGTTCTTGAAAAGTTAATATTTACTATTATTTATCTCCCTACCTTTGAATGCTTAAGTAAACAAAGCAACCTTTTTCTGGACACTCCTCTCAGCAGCCACAAACATTTCTACCACCTTGATTCTCTAATACTTTAAGGCACCCCAGATGAAGCTTTTAGGATAAAATGTTTACAGTCATAATGATTGAATAAAACATACTCTACAAAATACATTTCACCTACGCCAAAGCTAAAAACCATGTCATCTATAAGCACTTTAAAACCTGTAAGTTTTTAACTTGGGATATATAGGTAAGAATGTATTTTCAATCATCTTGCATTCACTTTGTCTATGAAAGTAATTTCAATTTTTCCAAGGACTTGGAAAAACTCAGATGTGCTTCTAAAGAAAACTAATCAAGTTTGTGTTCTTAATACTGGTCCCACTAAATGAAGTGAGAAAAACCTTATAAAATACAAATAATGCTCAACCAAGAGCAATATCTCTTTTTCAAGTTTCATCAAGACTTGCAGACTTCCAGAAAGGAGGACTCTCAGGGATTATCAATACAAGAAGCTGCACCATTGTAAGTAAATCAGTACATTTTTCTTTCATTTAATGACTTCAGATGGACTTCTTGGGTTTATTGTCTACAATTATTGAATCCAACTTAAGTTTCAAACATGTTCCAAATGCCATAATTTAAAATCAAAATGCTTTCTTTGCACTTCTGAAAATTAAGAATTTACTCCTCCTCCTCTGTTGCCAGAATGTAACCTACTTTTCGTAAGAATACTGCCCTCCGTCTCCTGCTTGCATCTTCTGCCAAAGGATCAAATGCCCACAACCCATCTGCAACTTTATGGTAATTTTTAGAAAACAGGCACACTGTTACTACAAAAATCTCCCACACTGAAGATCCACTAAGATCTAACAACAAAATAAGCACCTGAGTGCTTGTTACTGACTTTAGTTCTTGCAATGACTGTCTTTGAATTGGTTACATTTTGCCACTGAGTTTCCAGTATATGGCAAACAATTTTTCATTTTTAAAAATAAAATCTGATGTCCACCTTCCCAAAACTAGATAGAATTTCACTTTTACAGCAGTAATGCATTATATATACATTATATGCATTATATATACAGGATATAAATTTCACCAGTATTGTTTCTTATGTTAGTCACCTTATTCACATTACACAGCTAATACAAACAGATCTGTATTTGACAGTACATTGTGTTGTGTCGTATTTTGATTAAATATGTTTCAGTTCCAAAAAGCATCAAGAATCACTTTAAGCATAATAAAGCATATACACTTAATTCCTGTTTGTTTATCCAAGGTTCCACAACTCTGACCAATGGAGAAAAACAAATATATTTTTCCCAGAAGTAGTAAAGCAAAACAGCCTTGTGAAATCTCAGCAAGCCCTCCACTCACTTCAATGAAACAGCAGCCTCTCTCCCTGACTTCACAGCCAAACCTACGCTCTTTCAAGCCAGGACAAAAAAACCAAGAGCATGAATAATTTCAAACAAGGCACTTGCCCAGCAACTATAATTTGGCTATTTAGGTGTGGTAATTGGAGAAAAAGCGAGCTGAAAGAAAGCAGAACATGAGACAACAAACTGGTTGGTTGTTTTTTTCTATCCGCTGTGTCAGGTTGAATCATTTACAAGGAAAAGCTGCAATCAGTGGCAGAACAGAGACCACTGGTGATGACATTCTGGGTATAAGGTGTTCAATACTGCGCAACCTTACAGGTTTTGTAAGAGGTAAGCTACTGCTGCTTTGCATCCTTACTGAAAGGATTGAGTATTAAAAGCACTGATGTTTGTATTTAGAGATGAAAATTCTTGACAGACTTCATTAATATATACAAAGATGATAAAATAATGTAGCCAGATGAATATGGCACTTAAGTACATGGTTTAGAGGTAGACTTGGCAGTGCTGGATTAATGGCTGGAACTCGGACTTAAAGGTCTTTTCCAACCTAAACAATTCTACGATTTTCTTATCATGTAATTGAGAAAATCTGGCAGTGTAAAGACAGAGTTAAAGCAACAGGCTAAGAGTAAAGTTTGACTCAAGCATTAACTTGCCTCACGCCGTCAGCTCCTGCACATTATATTGATTTTCTGTGTGCAAACTGATCACAAAGTTCATGCTTTCTGACTAAACATTCACACCCGGGGTTGTTTTTCGGCTAAAGCCAAGCGCAAAACGCGGTACCTCATGTGCAGGATGCCGATGAGGGTGGCAGCGAGGTCAGAGGACATCCTGCCCATGATGCAGCAGCGGCTGAGGCAGGCGAGCAGGCTGGCGGGCAGGCAGGGCAGGAAGTACACGAGCTGCACCAGGCGCCGCTGCGCCTCGGCTGGCAGCAGCACCAGTGTGCCCTCGAGCGGATCTGCGGCACACAACACAACACAAACATCAGCACACCCTGACTACACTGCCCAGCTACCTGAGCTACTGGCTGACATGAGGACAATGTAACCAACAACAAAGGAGGGGGAAAATAAACAACAACAAAAAAGCAATACTAGCCTAGAAAATACGAGGCTCGGAGAGGAACCTTATCGTTCTCTATAACTACTTGAAAGGAGGATGCTGTTAGGTGAGGGTAAATCAGCCTCTTCTTCTTCCAGGTAATAAGTGACAAGATGAGAGGAAATGGCCTTAAGTTGTGCCAGGAGAGGTTTGGATTGGATATTAGGAAAATTTTTTTTACAGAAAGGGTAGTCAGGCATTGGACCAAACTGTCCAGAGAAGTGGTGCTATCACCATCGCTCGAAGTGTTCAAAAAACCACCCCCATGGCACCTGAGGACATGGTTTAGTGGTGGACTTGGCAGTGTCAAGATACTGCTTGGACTCTATGACCTTAGAGGTCTTTTTCAACCTAAATGATTCTGTGATGCTCTGATACACAAAAACTAAAGTTTCCAGTCTAAATTATGCTAACTTGAACTAAAGAAGTCGATCTTTTGACTGTCCTTTAGTAAATGACACACATAGTTCATTTTAACCTGTACTAAAGGGGACTGAACCAATCTCTAACCCTGCCCCCACCCAGTCTTTAGGGTCACCTAGGAAACAACAGGATTTTCCACCTATTGCAATCAGCCTGCCAGGTGAGGGATAAAATTGCTTGTGCTCTAGTGTAAAAGTCTTACCATATATTCGAGCAGCCGTGGCTTGTAAACTTTGCAACAATTCCTTGTTTGAACGAGAAGCAGCGGAATGAATGATATCAATGAGCTGATTGGAAAGCTCAGGGTTCTTCAAGCCAAGCAGAGCCAGTTGCTGAGGTAAGCCAGCCAACCAACGAGATAAAACTTTACTTCGACTTCTAAAGAAAGAGGGGAAAATCAGTTGGAGGGAGAAAAAAAAAAAAAAAGACAAAACAACAAAAACCCACACAAACGTCTTCCATTCTTGACTAAGTTGCTTTTATTTCTCCTTTCTGACTCAAATTGAAACAACTGTATGGATCAATCTTATCTTTCACAGGCTACAGTTTCTATATCACCCTGGCTTATCAAATCAAGTATCATTTATAAACCAAAATCATTTCACCAGCTTGTTACTAAAGTGATGATCACAAGAAAAAAAAGCTGCCAAGTGTAAATCAAGAAGTTCAAAGTAGGTCTTTGAAGATGTCAACAAGAGCAGCATGATGATGATACAGATTATATCACTTTCAAAGACCTGTCAAGCAAAAGCTTTTCAAGGAAATTAAGGATCCATGACACAAGAGGGGAGGGCCTTGCATAGAGATGAACTGTTCAACAGCAGGAAAAGCCTGGAGAACAGACAACTGAAGGGGGTGATTGGAGGTGGGCTCAAATCACTTGACATGAAAACAGTGGATGGGAATACAGCATTTGATTCCTCTTCCCAGAGGAGGAAGCAGGTGCTAGTATCAAATGAAGCTAGAAGCAGCCAGGATTAAACAAGCAAAAGAAAGCTGGGTCTTGAGACAGCTGAGCTTTGTTACTCCATGCCAGTGGATGCTGCAGTTGCTCTTGATTTAGACTGGTCCAAGGAATGATGAGAAAAGCTCATGATACAGATATCCACTGAGTGATAAACACACAAAGCTCTGCACAGCGAGGAAGTAAAGGCTTCAAATGGTTGGAAGCTTAGAGTATTATGTAAAAGTAATTCTTGTCTTCTTCCTATAGCATCTCACATAGGTCAATGCTGAAGGCAGGTTGTGAGGCCTTTTAAGACTTTTACCAGTATACAAATACACGTGCACACACAGACACACACTAGGCACTGTGTACATATATACACACAGTGACTGCACGTACGTGTGCAGCGATTTGCGGTGAAGATAACTAAAACATCAAGACAAAACTTAATTCTGAACAATGTAATAAATCAATCAAGTTTTTTTTTCCCGACAAGACAGCAACAGGCCAAAAGCTCCTACTTATCCTTTGAATCAGACACACCTAAAAAATAAACACATTCACAAAAAAGTTCTGGAAAAATGCTCCAGTGTGAATTTTGCTCCTCTTAAGACTGTTCTTGACAAGCTTCTGAGAAAAAAAAAAATTAAAAGAACGAGGAGAACAGTCAGAAGAGGGCTGAAGGAGCTATGATGTCAAACTAAATGGAACAACACGAATGTCATCCAGGATCTATTCAACAGTCCACATTTTGAAGAAATTAAAAAACCCCACTTGTTTCTAAAGGAAAGAAATGGACCAGTGCAGTACACAAATACCGTGTTGTCTTCAAATGTCTTGTCAGACGTAAGTGTAGTCATACTTTTTTGCAAAGAATTTTTGAGATTTCATTCTTCTGTTACTAAAAATGTCAGAGATCCATGTAGAAGACTAAGAGAAATGGCAGGAAAACTACTGCTATTTGTGATGTCTAAGGATAGAAAATTAAAGCTTTATAGACAGCCACATGATCACTTGAAACTGAATGAGATGCTCAAGACTTTCAGGTAAGTACCGAGAACAGTGATTACGTAACCTCAGAGAAATGAGTCAGTATGAAAAAGATCTCTTTTTCACTTCGGGTGAAAAGAGGAGGAAAATGGGATATTCCCAAGCATTTTTCCCTGTCTTTCATATTCCCCATGCTTTTTATCATGTTCAGAGCATAGCATTAGATTATTTCTGGCTGTAGATCTAATTACATGCACTCAAACATTACCACAACAGAAGATGCGACAAAGCAAAGTAGTTGTAGAAGGGAACAATTTTCACAAAGCTTGAGTGTGTTAATGGATGCCAGGGCTTCTGAGAGATCTGAAGTTTGATTTTTTTAGTTGCAGAAACAGATCACATCCCCCAGAAAGTCAACTGTGTCCTGGGCTGCATCAAAAGCAGCATGGGCAGAAGGTCAAGGGATGGGATTCTCTCATAAGAAGGACATGGACCTGTTGGAGCAAGTCCAAGCAGGCCACAAAGATCATCAGAGATGATGATCTCTATCACCCTTCCGATGAAGACAGGCTGACAGAGCTGCTGTTGCTCAGCTTGAAGAAGAGAAGGTCTCCCCAAAGCCTTAGAGCTGCCTTACAGTACCTGAAGGGGACCTGCATTTCCCAAATGAGCTCGGATTGATGCAGCCTGATTTTAAGGTTTTTACATTGCTGGAACTAGATGACTTTGCTGAAAAACACCTTCTGCAAAAGTTAAGATCTGGAGACAATCTGGACACATCTGATGAATGAAAATCTGTTGTAACAGCAATATATAGAGAGAATAATCTCCTCCTACTATATCTGAAGCAAGTCAGATTATCTGACAGATGCACGAAACCGGAACCCCAGAAAGACAAAAACACTTTCTTAAACCTCATGTCTTTGGGACCACATACCCAGAACAATACTTTTCTTGAAGAAAATAAGTCAGAAAGACTTAACAGGCACTACCAGAACCACCAAAAGCACTAAGTCACAAACCCACCATGTCAGGCTGAAGTAATGGAAATGCTCCATGGCTATAGCTGCACGATCTTGACGTGTCCACTGACTGCCACATCACCAGTAACAATGTACTTCAAGCTAAATTTTATGTCATTAAGATCTATCTAGTACTTATGATAAGACAGACAACCAAGCTGATACATCTCCGTCTCACAGAGAACACAGACTTTCAAATTTCAGTGACACAGTGTCAAAGCTTCAGAATGAAATATTATGACATCTACATATAAATTCAGTATTCTCACTCCTGAAATCAATATACTATTTTGAAATGAAAAAGAATGTCTTTTTTTTTTTACCTCATTCTTTGTGTCCTCAAATCTTCTTTTTGGTAAACTCTGCTAAAAAATTTCAGAAGCAATGTACGAACTGGAAAGAGGAGATTCCTTTGCTGGTATAGCGTATATACTGCTTTTATCAAGGGTTCCGTTGCTACTGGAAAAAAAAATAAAGTCTGAAGCAATACTTCTTAATCTTCTGATTTTATACATGCACACAGAGAGCTATAATCTTTATCTACAACTGTCTGTATTGAACTCCAGAGGGAAATACCAAAATGTTTTAAAGTAACTACTGTACTGACTTCTAAACCATTGAAACAACATTTTCTTGGGCAGCTTGTGAAAGAGCAAGACAAAAGGACAACATGCAAGTGAAAACTTCAGAACTTCCTGAAGACAGGTTTCAAGGTAGCTGAGAACCAGTAAATTCCTGCTTTTCACAGCTATCTTCCAATCCTTTTACCCTAGTGCAGTAACTTCATCCCTATCTTCTCTACTTATTTAGTTATGCTCCCCAAAACCTCACTGTCACAATGCCTTCAGTTCTCTCTCTACTATCGCTTTTTCCCTGCCACACATGCTAACCTCACCAGCTCTCCCTGTCTCTGAACCAGCTGGCTCCAAGTTACATTTGCTAATTAACCAGAAAATAAATACCTCAAGAGGCCGCTGGCAAGACACTGCAAGGAGAACTGCTAACTCCCCTGCAACCTTTCCTCCTCTGAAGCTCTTATCAACCATATGTTATCACCAGACTTAAAACAACATATGAAAGCTCTACCACTGTGACCAAATTGGCTAAAACTAACCAGCAAATGCAGAACTTACTGTAATAGACTGAGAAACATTTTTTTTGGAAACCAGACTAAACCATCAGATGGAAAAATTAACAAAGCATGGAAAAATACCTGAATTCAGAGAAGACAAGCCTGGAAAGAATGGGAAAGCATCTGAAAACTTGAGCAATACACGAAGAGTATGAGACCTGATTCAGTTTGTCTAAGAAGAACTTGTCGTCCCAAGGAATTCAATCCAATTAAGGCATACTTAAGTAGCAACAATCACTTCATTATCTTCATAAACCAAGGCTGAGAAACATTTGTGTTTTCATCCAGGTATGCAGATCAGTCTTAGTAAGTTATGTATACAAAACAGAGCAACTTCTGCCCACAGAGATGGACAAGAATGCTCCATTCTAAAAATCATTCTGGATCCAGTAAGGGGCCAGTCTGTCTGTAAAAGTCTTATTCAACTTCAAGTTATTATATAGGGATTCTCACTAAAAAGCACACTACAAAAATCCTCTGAAGTGACCTGGTCACGTGTCAGCATAATGCATATTGCGATTGTCAACAGAAAAATAAAATACATTCTAATATTTCGTGTAACCAAGATATATGTTATTAAGTTATTTTCAATGCAACAGGAGCATCAACTTACTCAATTCATACATTCTTCAGGTGAAGATTCACTTTGGATAGCACTTTTTAAACAGAACACTGGCTTATTCTTAACTCAATAACAATTATAACCTTATATTGTTTTTAGCTAATTGATGAACTGTTAACTAAAAAATATATAAAAATAAACAAATCTTCTAAGTGAGTAGAATTCTCACTTATGTCCCACTAACTCTGGTTTACTAAGTAAAACAGGTCCAACTATTTGAATTGTTTCATATGAACAGGATAAGTTTAAAAATAGAAGCAATTTTAAAACGTACTCTTAAAAAGTAATACTTAAAAAGGCCCCCATTATACAGATGTCCAAAACTCAGCTGAAGAACTCATGAGTTTTAAAATACTTCCGTTTTAACTGGCACGTCAAGCTTCCTTCAGAAGTGACTGAGTGTCCTCTCTTTTGTTATATGAAGAAAATTTACCAAACACACAACTAGCAGGCAAGCCGCTGTTGAAGTCATACCCAAGAAATCAAGAAAGGAGTAGATCTCCTACTCACAGAGAGCAAGTCCCAAGTTTGATCTTAAGCAATGGAGATAAATCTTCAGACAACACAGCTACAAGCTCTTCTAGACATCCACAGAAAAAGGGGGATATGTGCATTTCACCCCAGCGTAAATCCCTACTCAAAACAGGCAATCCGGAAAAATGAAACCATGCTTGTGCAGCATGGAGGTTGACTATAGTTTTATTCAATCTCTTTTTCATTAGATCTTTTGGTTTTTCTATGCAAATTTCACCTCTTTTGATTTCCATTGTGCTCTGAAAAATATTTTTGATTGTAATGGCTCATTTTTCACTTTGCATTGTCTCCTAAAAAACACATACCCTTCCAGGTTTTAATCTCAATGTCAAATAGGTTTTAAACAAATCAAGAGGTTGTTTTTATTTTTTTTATGTACCATCTTTTGCAGTCCCATCTGATACAACACAGTTCAAAACTTCTAGAATGCTATTAAAAAAAAAAAAATCAAGGACAGTAAGCTTTTCTTCCATGGAATCATATAATGGTTGAAGTGGGAATGAAGACTCTGAGCTCATCTGGTCCAACACCCCTGCTGAAACAGGATCAGCTAGATCTGGCTGCCCACGACTATGTCCAGATGGCTTCTGAAAATCTCCAAGGATGGAGACTCCACTATCACTATGGGCAACCTGTGCCAGTGCTTGGTCACCCTAACAGTGAAAAGGGTGTTCCTGATATTCAGACAGCATCTCCTGTGTTTCAGTTTGTGCCCACTGCTTGTCCTGTCACTGGACACCACTGGAAAGAGCCTGGCTCCCTCTTCTTTGCACCCTTCCTTCAGGTATTTATATACACTGATGAGATGTTCCCCAAACCTTCTCATCTTCAGACTGAACAGACCCAGCTCACTCAGCCTTTCCTCACAGGAGAGATGCTCCAGTGACTCCATCATCTTCACAGCCCTTTGCTGGACTCTCACCAGTATGTCCATGTCTCTCTTGTAGAGGGGAGCCCAAAATTGGACACAGTACTCCAGCAGTGACCACACTAGAGCAGAGGGGCAGGATCACCTCCCTCAACCTGCTCTCAACACTTCTATTGCAGCCCAGGATACCACTGGGCTTCTGTGCCACAAGGGCCCATTGCTGTCTCCACCTGGACCCCTGGTCCTTTCCTGCCAAGCTACTCCCACCTGGTCATCTCCCAGCATGTACAGGTGCATGGGCTTGTTCCTCTCCAGGTGCACAGCTCTGCACTTCTGTTGAACCACCAGCCCATTTCTCCAGTATGTCAAGGCTATATTTCCTCTACAGCTAACAAACTAATATAATCTGGCATCTAGGCAAGATTTTCAGTACTGCACAAGGATTATGTTGAAGGGATGAGATAAACCATCCACACAGACACAGCTTTGGCAGGTAACCAGCTTCACACTGAACCTCTACTGGATCAGCAGAAAAGATCTGTACATATTAATCTTTCACAATTTTGTTGTAACTTTTTAAATGCTTATTTATTTTCCAGATTCCTGAGGAAAATTACTGCACTAAAATGGCCACTTAGTAGATGATGGCATGTGTTTTTCTACCCAAACTGGTAAAAGTTTGGCAAAGTCAAAAAAAAGAAAATACCAGTATTTCATTACAAAGACAGGCCTGAAGTGTCTGATTTAACAGTCTAACAACTGTCTGGAAGCTACTTTCCTGGGTAGCAATTCCTCTGCTTTAGCTCAGCTGGTGCAACAGGCTCTGACTTTGGATTATTATTTGCCTTCAACACAAAGCTATATTTGAAGCATAGGTAGGAATGAGCAGTTATTACCTTTGTCACTAGGGACACATGGGAATAGATAAGATTCCCAATTAAAATAGATTTGGAAGGAAATATAACTGACTGCCAAAATATATTTGAGGGACATTGGACATCTTTTGATTTTACAACTCTAACAATGATATCTGTTGCTAAGAGCTTTTCTATAAACTACTTGGATGTGGAATTCATTTCTTTCAGACTGGTAAAACATAAAAGACTGCTGTCACTTTTCAGTTTACTGAAAAAGTCCTTTCTTGAAGTCCTATATCCAAGGTATCACTTGGAATACAACCAAGTAGTACCTGAAATGAAAGAAAAAGGCAAGCTAAAATATTGTACTGGTCCTGCAAGTCATAACTGGAAATGTTTTCTCTTGGAAAAGGATTCAAATCAAACATCTTGGAAAATACTCAACAGCAGCTTCCATCAAAAGTATCTGTGCATTTTACATCATCAGAGAACTAAAATGGTCATTGACAGAATTCAAAACAGTCTATCAGCTATGTTAATGACTTTAAATAAGGATTGGGATATTAAAGTATCATGTACCTCTACATTCTAGGAATTACTTCTTCAATATAAGGCTCATCTTTGCATTTGTAAGAGTATCTTAAGACGTAAAACCAGAAAACAGGTACACAAATATATTCACACTTTCCATATCAACAGTATGAATCTAACAGCATTCCAAAAATAAAGTTTGCAATGCTACGTGCAGCAATATTACCATTAAATTTGATTTACCTCCGTGACGAAATACATTATGATGTAACAACTGAGAAAGTAAGATGCAGAGACTTGAAAATGCTAAAATAACTCAAGCTTTGTCAGTGCATAATTTTGCTTTTCAGAAACTATTCATCTTACCCTTGTTTTGCTGTATTTGCATGAGTCTCCAAGTCACCCCAAGCAATCTGTTCACCTGCTTGCTATTCAACTTGCTGCCATCCTGAAGAGTATCTGTCACAAATTTCCTTATCATGTCCAGCCAGCCAGAGTCTGTCTGAAGTGTTGAAGTGCTTGCTAATGAAACCATTATGTCACACAAGGTTAAGTTCAGTAAAAGATGGTCTACGTTGTTTGAGGATTTCATACAGTTCCTGTTGCTAACGGTAGGGGGGGAGAACAGAAAGATTTCAGAAAATTATTTTTGAGATAAAAATGGACACCAGCTGATACTCCTTGTACATACACCAGTGTTCTACATAGTCTGCAAAGGTGCAGAATGATTTCAGAACAGACTTTAGCATGAATTTAGTCTCACATCTGGGAGCTGAGAGGGGAAACAACCTGCTACTGGCCTGTATGAAAACAGAAGTGGTGTGTCTGCTCTGACAGCTCAATAGTGAAGAAATGTGTGTTTGGCTTCTCCTGCTCTAGTACTGCTTTGCCATACAGGACAGCCACAGTGTGCCCTATCTCTCCTCCTAGCTGTGTTTACACATCCCCGTAATACAACTAGAGAAGACTACGTAGAGGTGGAAAGAATGTTTGAACCGTTTTTCAACTGTAATTCAACAGTCAACTGAAGAAAACATGCAGAAATATGAAACCAGTCAGCCTAAAACAATCACCATTTAGCAATATGCAAATTACAGATCAAGAGTTGAATAAAATACTTTCATTTCCCTAAGCCAGAATTTAATTTTCTACTGGATGCTATTCAGACAACTTCCTATACAATACTTTTACAAAGAACAACTAAAACTTGTCAATTCAAAGCAATGCAAACTTCAATAAAAGTGTCTCTGTAGGTCTTCAAGCAATAAGTGATCAGAAGTTTTCTTTTCCACCTTAAACAACTTAATATTTGATAAAGTACATAACTCACATTGCCTCGTTTCTCTTATGGAATTAAAAGCTGTTACATGGCATTGATTTTATTCTTACCTTTTGCAAGAATCTTTCTTTTTGTGTTTTACTGTATCTTGTAAAGAATAAGGAAAATGACGCATAAAGTGGTGCTTGAAATCAACAAGGTAATTCATTCGAAGCCATAGTTCCTATCAAGGAAAGCAGATGACAGACAGAAAACATGGTAGTAAATGAAATAAATCAACACAATTATGTTCCAAAATTCATTATTGCAACCAATGAAAACCAGGAACTTCAGCTTCTGTTTACAGGTTGTTTATACATCTTTACTTTCAAGTGCTGTGCATGAAGGTCTACAAAACACAGGAGTAAGAAGATGCTGTACATTAAGGTTGAGTAACAACATATAATCCTAACTGAACCACTGTACTTTTTTAGCACATATTTATGTGCATATATGCAATACTAAACGGAGTCACAGATCTGAATTGAAATTGCTTTTGTAGCAATTTATCAGGGTTCTTAAAATCAGAGCGCACTCTGATTCAAACTTACAGTGACTGTTTTGAGTTTTCCATTAAGATGTATTCCAATACTGCTTTCATCTTTCCCTATCATTAATGTACTTATGGTTGAAAGCCCACTGACAAAACATTTTCCAGTAGAAAGGCCATCCTTACAGAAAAATGATTCAGTGCTTTAAAATAATTTTACTTTGTGGGTTGGCAGACACTCAGACACCATTCCACAAAGTGTCCAGCAGAACTCATCACTAAAAAAGCCTGCATTACTATCAAATTGATCAGCAGAATAATCTTTCTGCTATTCGACTATTAAGAACAGAGAATGGCCATTAAACTATTTCAAAGATCAATAGCTCTCCACTAAGCATATTCAGAGTGGTTTTCCACAGTGACTGTAATAACCACTTTGGCCTGTAAGCCCAAGGGCTATTAAATAAGCAAAGCTTTCATTTTCAAACTGAGCCATTTGAATGCACTTTATATATAAAGGTAACTAAAAAGACAAAACAAACCATTTATCTAAAATGAAATTTGCTCCACAAAAAAAAAAAACCAAATTGTATAAACTTCAGATTCTGCCCCTCCCCAAACAACTTAAGATCTAATTCAACTGTGTGTATCCAAAACAGTTTCTATCCAGACAGAGGAGCGTGCCATTCATGTGACCAAAATACAGGCACCCTATGGCTAAGGGCAGCAGCTCTGCAGGAGCCTTCAGAAAAAGGCTAGAGGCCAGAGGCTGCCACAGGTATTTACCTGGTCAAGTGCCTGTTTTTTGCCTGCTTCCAAGAGGGCCTCTAGGAAAGATGAAGAAGGAAAAAGAGGAATAGCATATTTTGCTCAGACACACTGAATCTACCCCTCAAGGCTGGGTATGTTGGGTAACTTTGGTCTAATGTAATGATTCCACAAATGTTTTCCAATAATTACAATATGTGTAGCTTTTTATTTAGCAAAGGAACCGACAGTCCTATACACAGGTTAAAACAAGATCTGTCAAGATATTCCTTCCAACTACTTTTAACAGTCAAAATGGAAGTTGTGTTCTTTTTCCAATTTGCAAAATTTTTGGAAAAGCAGAAGTTACCAAGAAATGCAATTAAGTTATCTAAGTAAACGACAGAGAAAATAACTTGGGTAAAAAAACCAAACAACTTCAGAGGATACTTCCTAAAATCCTTATTGAGATTTTGATTTGATGTCTTATGATCCTACCAATCATGACACAGCAACATAAATTTCACCAAAGAATTACAGGATCTCACACCACCATTATCTTCTACCTTTCCAAACATTTAGGGTTTGTTCATTTCCACCCACCCCCACAAAACCTTTTAACATACAAAAACAAGGGAAAAACAACTCCATTCCACACTTCGTTCCAATTTATATTCTAGACATTATCTAGGAGACAAAATGCTCCTCCAAAACCCCTTTCAGTTTCAAATGCTTTTGTGCTGCAGTCTGTCAAGGAGGATTCCTGGAGACTATTACTGAACTCAAGGCTCAGTTCAACAGATTCTTTTCTCCAGTATGAGGCAACAAAATCCAGATTCAAAATCTACTCAACACCTAGGCTTTTCTCTCTTAATAAAGTATCTTCACTACTTCAAATCACCAAATCACTAGTTTCTAATCAAAACAAAATGAACTGTCATCATTATGCCACGGATCATTTCTCCCTTACCATTTTGTATGTTTCATCATGTCGCTTTGTGAGTTTCCACAATAAATGTATTATGCTAAGCACTTGCTGCATAAGTTGCTGAGATTCTGATTCCAAAAGGTTTCCAAGAATGGGAGCTGATTGTGCAGGAGATGCTTCAATCCAGCACTCAATGAGTAATGGAATTATTATCTCAATAAAACCTTTTAAGTTTTCAGCCGAGGACAGGCCTTTTTCTGCACTGTCCATTACACTTGTCAGAGACCTAAACAACAAAAAAAAAAAAAAAAAAAAAAAAAAAAAAAAAAAAAAAAAAGAAAAGAAAAAACAGATAAAAAGATAAAAAGATAAAGATCACACCTTTCAAAATAAGATTACAGTAATACCACCTTCCTGTTTTCTGAATAATGGGAAAAATTACTTTTTTAACATCATATGTTTGCTGGCTTCCTTGCTAGGTATTTCAGTACAGAAAAAAGGGAGCTCAAACCATCTACAGCAAACCTCCCAAGTCTCCCTGCAAGTTTGTGTGCTTCTCTAACAACTTCTTAGAGTTAAGTATTTCTTTCCCCACTGTTATATGTAAAGTCTATGAAGTGGAGAAATATGATATGCATTATCATATCATCAATCAACAGGAAGGAATTCATATACTCAGCACAACAAAATAATACAAAAAGAAGCTTTTAAGCTCATTAAAACAAAATAATGAAGCTGACTACAAGGTATTGTCAAATGCATGAGGTTTATTACAGTTAATAAGTATCTCCAACTATAATAAACACAATAGTTTTCATATTAATAGCAGAAAAAAAAAATTGTTCTTGCAAAAATATACCTTTGGTTCCCACCTGGTGCTTAGCTATTATGCTCTAGAAAGCAACTAAATGGAAAATTATTAAAACTATCTGATAATGAAGTTAAAAAAAAAAGATATAGTTTAAATTAAAAGAACATCTGCCAGAAATCAAGAAAACCAACTCTTTTTCTCCACGCACTCAAAAAACATTTCTTTGTGTCTCTGAAGGGATTATCATCAGATATGACTCAATGCTGCTGCTGGATAAGTTGAGGCAATATGTATGCATTTCAAAAAGGTTTTTTAAAGAACTAAAACCCTGAGTTAACTCCTGTTAATTTTAAGGAATACAGAGCCCTTAAAAAATTGCAACAACAGTTTCAACCACTGATTTGTGAAATTTTTTCCATTATGATTTTGTTTCCTAATTCATAGAAAGGAAGTCCTATCATAATTCTAATTTCCTAACATGCATAAAATTAGCGTGCTGAACCTCCTGTTAAACTCCTTTCTATTTCAGTGATGATTTCCAAGTAATTTTTCTTTACATATACACTCAAAATAGGAACTGAAAAACTATGCACTTTCCACAGACCTGCAGAAGTTTTGTTTATAAATATTTTTATTTCATACTGGATTGAAGATGTAAAGCAGTTTTCCCTAGTCAACCTGTCATTTCTAAATTATCCCATTAGTTATATCCTTCTATGAAACTACATGTTGCAATCATCTATAATACACATAGTAAAAGAAAATTTTATTCTGTCATTTCTCTCTGGTTGGTATCAGTGTAACAAGAAAATTACTATAACAAAATTACTAAAACAAAACAAACCCAGGTATTAACAAACTGTAAAAGCAGGGAGAAGGAATAAAAAGAAAGTGTGAGACAAATAAAAACTCTTTTTCAATGAAAGCAAGAGAGGGGAGAGAATTTAGATCTCCTGCACAAAATAAAATGGGCAATTGGAAATATAACTGGTCATAAGAAAAAAATTTGCTTCATCTTTAGTACTTACTATGATTATCAAACATCTTCAAATTTTATAAAGCTTAGCATGAACTGCAGCAACCAACATATCCAGTAAAAGTAATTTGGTTTACTTGTCCCTTTTTTTGTTGCCTTATTTCCTTTCTCTGGTGCAGGCACTGCAGTAGACACCAGTTGTTTCAGACCAGAAATAATTTAGGGTGAATGGTTCTTAGACTTTTTAACTCTCAGTCATCTCAAATAAAGTAGACAAATCCTATTTTCAGTTATAACTACAATGATTTCTAAAGCCTGTTGATACCTAGCCTATAATCTCATTGAGAAAGTGAGGTTGTCCTGTAAATGCTATGCTGTGACAGGATTACACACTCAGCTGAGAGTCTGAAATGTCAGTAATTGGCTGGAATAGTTCTAAAGTAGTAGTATTTAATAATTTCTCTTAAAAAAAATACCTGATATTACAGCAGAACTCTGGAATTCCAGCAATCTATTTAAGGAACACGAAAATCTCCCAATTAAAAAGTGAATAGTGCATGAAACCTGAGAAGCTGGTAATTCACACTGGAAGATTCCTACAGAAGTATAACACACACACACAACTATTTCAGTATTTTCTGAAACAAGGAATGGAAAAAGGAAGAATTCATGCCAAAAGGGATACTCCTCCCAGCTGCTGAAAGCATTTGGGCAAGAACACTTAGCATAGCTTTCACCGTACCCCTCCAAAAGAAGCTCCTATCTCTCAAGATAAGACTCCTCCACATCTTCAAGGTTAACAATGACAGTGCTAAATAAAATCTAAGTGGCAGTAACAGATGATGACAAAGTATTTTAATAATCTGTCCAGTATTTATTTGATTAGTACAGTATCCTGAGCAACACAAGTTCACTCGAACTGGGAAGATTTGATGTCAATTAATCTCTTTGTCACATATCTGTTATCACTACTTTTGAGTGGTAAAGTGGCTCTTGGAAACACAGTAAAGCATATTACCTTTATATCAGTATGAAATACTACTGAAGGGAGCTGCAAGATACCCCTTAAGCTGTCGTTTTTCTTTAAAATTACAGTATTTTTACAAAGCAGGACCGAACAAACAAAAATTGTGCAAATATGTGCCATTCGACAGTAAAAAGACAACAGAAATTCGGCAAAAGGAAGTCAAGGAAGTATAAAAGAAACAGAAAATAAAGAAACAATTTGCTGTTCTTTAAAACAGGAAAAGTCTTTGGAAGTTAAGTTTTTATGGCTCGTAGTTTAAGTCAGGTTACTTGTCCTCCTTTTCTGTGTGCACTGCCAAATGCAGCAAACACTCAGCACACCAAATGAACTGCATTTTCCATTTCTATTTGATGCACGTATATGTATTTATTGGCTATGCTTCATCTTCCATTTCAGTCTCTCAAGTCATCTTTGCTTTTCTCTGCAGCTTCATATTGTCCTCTCTCAGCAGAATCTGAAGCTCAAATGTTTCTCTTCCAGTCAAAAAAACCCCCAAAAATCACACGCCTTGGTACCACCACATTTGAGTTGTGAAGGCTTTCTGTTTTTCCACACCTGAAATGAGTTTGATGCAAAAAGCAGCACAGTCAGCACACAATGCAGAGAATAAATTCTAAAAACCTCCTAAGACACTGCAATCTTTAATTACACACAGTAGGAAGATCTAGCATACAACAGAAGATAATGATGTCTTAAGATTTGCATCGTTGAATCATAGAGCATTCCAAAATCAGAATTTTTATTAAACACTAATACTGCAAACTGATTCAGAAAATCTTGTTCCATAATCACTAGATTATCAGTGACGTGTCATCCCTATCCAATGAACTTGCAAGATCAAAAAGATACAGGAACTTTATAAATTTAGCATACAATCATGCTGTTTGGAAGCCTACTTCTTAAAGAACAAAGTTGAACTTGCAGTATTAGTGACAAGACCATCAATACACACACATTCCAAATAGGTACTTATGGTTTTGTCAACTCATTATCCATAGCTAGGACTTGACTAGTTGTGACTTGAAACACACACACACACACACACACACACAGAGTATTGAGCCTCTTATTACAATTCATTTCTGTCCTTGCAGTAGTGGCCATAGCAGAGGCCTGAGAATGCCCATAAAAGGCAACAATTGGGATTGGAAGTGACAGAATTAAGCACCTTTAGATCATTAGAAATGATTCCAGTGGCAAATAAAAAAACACTACCGCAACTCTTCACTACTGGAACTGCACACATAGTCACTAAAACAAGTTGTACTGGTCCTTTATGAAAAACAAATACACCAAAAATATGCACAAATGCAAAAAAAATGAGAACATTTTAGTACCTTCAGTAGATGATCCTTCCCTTCCTATTCTTCTGTTCTGCTGCCATCAGCTTGCTTTGCCAATCTCGCCTTGGATTCTAGCCATGTTTCCTTCTATTCTTCTGGCTCCTCCTCATGCTTGCAAACATCTTTTCATAAGTATTTATAACCAGAAGTGCATCACAACGTTTCACCAAAATCTAGCTCCTCAGAAAAGCGGAATCCAATTCAGGTGACACCAGATGTAAAGTTTATTTCCCTAGACCTTGGATATAATGCATCTTCAGCTATTATACGGCACAGTACATCATACACTGTATATCACCCAGGGCATAACACAAGAATCCTCTGATATACAGTGGTCCACAGTTGTGTGCTTCTGACTGCAAAGATAAACTCAATAGTACTGTTTAGTGCTCAGCACCGAAACCTTCCCCTGCCTCAAGGGGGCTTCACCAGTCTAGTCGCCAGCTAAAATTTTACCTGGAGCAGATACTATTGGTCATGACTGAACACTTATGCTCACAACCACTCTTAGCAGACTATGGTGCACATTTTACTTAGCTTAATATGTTTCCTATACCTACCATAAGTAATATGCTACCCACAAAGAGGAAGCCTAGGAGACTAGGAATGGACGGTCATGTCTCCCTGACAGAGACAGAAAACACCTACTAATTCAGATCAACATCTGTGGTATTCAAAGCAAACACCTCTGCCCATCATTCCTTCAAATATGTAAGATGGACATAGAATGGAGTAGGCAGTGGGTTTTATACCCTTTTTTGCCACTGACGTTCTAGATGAATTTGATATAACCACTTTATACCTCTTATTCAGTGTTGTCCAACAGTAAAACAACAATTATGGTTTCTTTTCAAAGCACCTTGGTATCTACAGGTAACAGAGCTGAGCTGTGTAATAGCTGAACTGATTCAATTTTTAAAGTCACCATTCCAGATCTTCTGCCAGCAGGTATGTAACATCCATAGTAATGCATATGAGGATGCCAATGTTCAAAAAGTACCATAAAGTGAGGTGGGAGGTTCAGAGAGGAGGAAAAAAAAAATAAAAATAGTTGTTTATTTCTCCCTTAACTTCAGCTCACATCTGTTTAGAGTACTACCAAAACCCACACAAACCTTTCTGTGACTAAGCACACTACACTTTCTTTCATATTCATCAGCATGTCTCAGCTGAGACATCTTTCATCCACAGTGAATATATAAACTGGTGAAGTGATTAAAATATCTAGAATTGGAAACTCAGTAAAACTTCATACCACCAGACAAACCTCATCATGCTGTTGTTTTTAAAAGGAACTACAGTCAAAGGTAACAGACTCCTAAGCTTATGACAGACTGTTGAAGGCAAAAGTACAAAATTTCAGTAAAATTCAGCACAAATAAGCATACATTTTAGGTAAAGAAATTTGCCTATTTGCCCCTAGGTCTGTTCGATATCCTGCAACAACCGGCAAGTTTTCAGTTTGCATTCCAAAAAAATCCGAGTAGAGCTGGTAATCCAAAATTATTATGAACAGTGTAAAATAAAGCTTTCATAACAGGAAAGTTCATGATATACACAGAACACGGTTATCTGCTGAGTATTTCTATATTTACAAACCCCTGCAGTAAGACTTCACATTAACTAAGTGTCCTAAAATATGACTAACCAACAATCCCACAATAAAAAATTCAATAGTGATCACAGAGTTGACATTAGCTCCCAAACTAGTTAACGTTTTCTCACCTCAGTCTAAATGATGAGTTGATCTTTGGTCGTAAGCCACCACTTTCAAACAGTTGTATATGCTGCTGATTATTTGCATGGAGCTTCCAACTAATACATATTGGGTTCCTCACAGAATGAGAGTTGTCCTTCTGCTCTTGAAGCCCTTCATCTTCTGTATCACTGGATCCATCTACCACTGCTTGGAGAAACTTCTTAAGCCTGATAAGTACATTCAACCTCCACTGCTGAGAAGTTACTCTGCGATTTGGATTAACAGAGAGCATCCAGGAAAGTTTGTCCCTGCTTTTCAGTCTTTTTGAGAGTTGCTGGTGAGAAATAAGCTCTACAAAATTCTTCAACAATATAATGCTGCGGTCTGTAAGAAGAGCTGGGTATGCTTCCAATAAAACGTCCAAGACTTTCAATGAATCTTCCTGAATTCCCTCACTGATATGAGTCATGGCACTAGAGAGATGGGCACTTACCAAAGGAAAAAATGGAGCAATCTGTTCCGCTCTTATTTTTGAAGCCAAGAACTGCAGCAGGTGAACAGCTGCTCCTCTGACACCAGAATCTTTGTCTGTAAACACAGCTGCCACCTCACTTATTATACTTGAAAGGTGTGCATCAATTACAAAGGGATACTGAGACAGGAGTTCTTTGAGTCCAAGAAGTGCGTTATGCTTAACCCCAGGACTATAGTGATGCATCTGTGAGAGCAGATCCTATAAGGAAACAAAGAGATACACTTGCCATCGCTATTACTTTAAGGTGTTCAAACTTCACCCACCTATTTTCTGCACATTTTTCTTAAGCATTTAAAAATACAGAATCTATTCTTATGATGTACTGTTCATAATAGCAAAATACATTCAGAACAAACATGGTATTAGTTCATAGTACAATAATGAACAAATAATCAGAAATCAGTGATAGGAAAAAGAGGAGATAATGACTTCTCCTTAGGTTTCATTCTTAAGTTTGTGCACAACCCTACTGATTCAACAGAGGGATGACCAAAGGCAAGTCCTCTCACTCTTGTTCTCAAAGGCAGAACTAAGAAACCTCAGCCTGAACAGTTTTCTTCAGTTTAAGCAGAGAGCTGCAAGAGACAGATGACACAAACGAAGGAAAGCAAATCCACCCCACAAAGAAATACAAGATTCTTTAAAATTCAGATACCTTGCTGCACTTATCTTTTTTTTTAAATAAATGCTTTTTCCCTAAATTGCAGTAAACATAGTAAACCTAGATAAAAGGCAAGTAATTTTCTGTAATTTCAGAACGTAGTATCACAGTATACCTTTATGTTAAGTTTTCTATTTTGCGTAGGAAGCACTCCATCTTCTTTAAGCTGCTCAGGAATTTGTATGGCCTTTGTTTTGAAGGTAGTATCAGTTGCATTCTCTAGTTTAGGCTTTTTTTTCCCAACTTTTAGTTTCACTTTCTGGAAATCCTCCTGACGTTTCCTTTTTTTAGTCATTCTGATTTTCTGCAAAAAGAGAATTTAATTTGATTAAATATACAACCAAAGTAGTTTTTCCACCAAAGAGCAGTAACTTCCCAACAATGGCTCCTGTTTTTATTCTTTTTTCTATGCACAAACAAGTGTCCGCTCCTGAGACAAAATGCTAGACTAAACAGACGTGCAGGCCGATTCCATGCAGCTGTTCTTCTGGTGTCCAGAAAACACTCTGCGGCTCCTTTGGCCATCTCCGCTCTGAGAACTACCATATTAAAAAGTATCCAGATATCTGCATCTGCCACTGCTTTATCAAGAGTTATGTTTCTAATTTTATTTTGTTTTAAAAAGCTCCTGCCAACAAAGCAATTTTTTACAGAATTGATTCTTGTCAAGCCAAGGAGCTCAGCAAACTGTTCCTTTTCAGTTGTACACTTCTTACCAAGTTCATCAATAACTGCACACAGCCTGCACGTGTACAATCATATGTTTAATCAAGACTTCACCAGTAACAGAATACAAGAAACCTAAGAAAACTTCCACTACACACTGAAAAATCCAGTCTGTGCATTTAAAAATAACTAAAGTGGGGTGTAGAGAAGAGGTCAAATGGGTACAGATACAGTAAAAAGAATGAAAATTGAGACACATTTAATAAAGCGTAAGAAATACGTTACATGAATCACTATACTTGTAAGTTGTACAGACACACTGGAATAGAGTTACAATAACCAAAATAAATTAAAACCCTCCTAAGTTTCTAAATGGCTTTTTGGTTTTGTTCTATCTGTTTTGATAATAAAATACTTTTAACTTCTACCAGGTTTAAAAAAAATCATCAACACACTGAAAAACCCCAGCAAACACTACATAACAGATTCCTTTATTTAATCCTCTAAAAACAACCCGATGCTCCCAAAAAACCCACCAAAAAAAAAAAAAAAAAACCAAACAAAAAAACCACTCCAAACCAAAAATCCCACCAATACAGCTGACTAAACCCAGAAATTTCTAAATAATATATCCAAGCAATGATTCTCTTCTAGTGGATGTGATCTTCATTCCTACAGCTGATTTCCCCAATGGACTTCAAGCTGAAATTTGTACTGTACTAGAATATTTCATATACACATCAACAGGATAACCATTAGAGAAAGTTTTAAAACAAACTGTCATTTTCTATTATTTTAAAACAATTTAAACAATTTACACAAACATTTGACTACAACTTAATTTCTGCTTTTCACACACTAGGTTAAAAAATTATATGCAAGACCACTTTAACTGAATTACAAATTTGGCATAAGTAACCCATAAACTCGAAAGGCTTTTAAAAAATTTGGAGTCTGGTGCCAAAATAAAAAATTCCTTTAGTGTCCAACTGTAACAACCATGGCTTTATAAACGTTTGATTTTTACCATATGAATCTTTTAGGAAAGAACTACAGAAATTTCACTACTTGATATATAAAAATAGCCAGAAGCTTTTGATGTAAAACATTATGTCCACTTAGAAGGCTTGCTTTTACAAGAAATGTCTAGGTCCCAATTAGCATTAAAAACTTCACAATACAGGTGTGCACACACCTGAACAAAGTCAATTACATTCTTTTAAAGCAGGAGGCTTACAAAATATCCTTTCTCCTACTAAAAGCAGCACAGTTTACCTCACCGTAAACATTCTGGAGATAATTTATTGGTAATCTAAGCCAACCCATTTCCAATTCTTATGTACCATGCTAAATCAAAGACAAAATCCTTACAAAAGCAAAGCCATGTACACGGCACAGTGTATACCTAAAAAGTAATCAGGCAAAACTGTATACAGCTGATGAAATTATGTAACTATTTTAATGAAACTTCTTGCTGAAACAACTGCCTTTTGACACAAACTGCATCTCATGAGGAGAGACTGTGGGAGCTGGGCCTGTTTAGTGAAGAGTGAAAGGGACTTTCATTAATGCATATAAATTTCTCAAAGACGGGTGCAAAGAGGATGGTGCCTGAGTGTTTTCAGTGGAGCCCAGCAACAGGACCAGAAGCAATAGTCATTAACTAAAACACAAGATGTTCCACCTCAATGTGAGGAAGAAATTCTTTACTTTGTATCAGAGCACTGGAACAGGCTGCCCACTGAAGTTTCTGGAGACATTCCAAACTACCTGGATGCATTCTAACATCACCTTCTCTAGACTTGCTCTACGGGATGCTGCCTTGGCAGGGGGGTTGGACTAAATGATCTCCAGAGGTCCCTTCCAACCCTAACTAACCTGTGTTTCTGTGTATTTTCACCTGGCCGTTCTCCATCAGGACTGAGCTAAGTGCACCTAATGGTTTATGCACTAACACGGTTTTACAACCCAAAACATTAAAAAAACCTCAAATCGATGAAAGCTTCCTTAAACACGTAGCTGCGTGCAGCGCTTTTCAAACACCACTTCAGATGTCACTCAGACAGCCTCACCCCAGGATCAGGGAAAATGTTCGGTTACAGGTTGGACTTGATGATCTTGGAAGTCTTTTCCAACCTAAAGATTCTGGTTTTACTCCCTCACAGCTCTCAGGCGGCATCCTTACGGAACCTCATTACCTTGCTCAGTCAGGAAAATCCTGAGAAACCCGAAGGCAAGGCACACGCCCTAACTCCTCTGATGTGATAAGGATTTCCCCCCGGGCGAGCTCTGTTCCCGCACAGGAAAGCGATACTTACTAGCGATCACTTCCGCGCGGCTCCCGCGCCGGCAGCGCATCCCCCGCCGCCGCCGCCTGGACCGCACCGCA